>SJOL01009319.1:208814-339800 GCA_004794785.1 Opisthorchis felineus | reverse complement strand
ATATATATATAGCATCGCTTTCCCCTTTTGCATGCCACATTCAACACTGCATCTAACGTGCCGCGCAGTTGTGCATAATTCCACACTGGCGGAAGTTTGTCTGCCTTGCATGATAAGACGATTCTTGGTTCGTTGGATGTAAAGTAAGACACTGAAGTATCACAATACCTAGGTGATTCAGAGGTATCCGACCATAACGGTGTGGAACACGTTTAAACAGGGCGCGAGTGTTACGCCCTTCATTCATACGAAGAACCTGTTGATGGAGCTCTCATCTCTCAGGAAATGGTTACTAAAGTTTAGTCGGATGAACTTCTGACCACAGAATCCGCCCTCTGACTTAGTCAGGATACTTCTTGTGGTAGCTTCTGGAAGCTGCTGGCAGACAGTGTAACGTGCTTCTGCAAGAAGGTTGGCGATCCGCTCATGCATAGTTATTAGTATTGAGCCCACCATATTAGGTACGTATCCACTCGCAAAAGTTTGATCGACTGCAGCTAAGCGTGTAGTTTTGCGGGACGTGTGCGCTCTGATCAAGGGTGCCGGTTGGATAACATACAATAGAGGTGGGCAAACTATATCTATTTCGTTTTCAAAGATGTTTGCCTCACCCGAGCACTGCCATCCAGCTTACAGCCGTAGTTTGTTAGCTGTGATATTTAGGCTGTCCTGCTCAAGTGAAAGCTAGTCACACTGCTGATCAGGCACTCGTGGCCAGACTGTCAAGCGTTCAACCACTGGCCAGAAGGTCGCGGGTTCGAAAGTCTCTGAGTTTCGTGAGGTGCACACTGCTGATGATTCCCACCAAGGATGAAACAGTTATACACTGCTTCTCGGCTTTTCAGCATAGACTGGCTTCACTAACAAGACGAAACCCCTACTGGAAAAACAATTTAATGATCGAATTTTCGTGGCCAAGTGTAACTCGCTGAGACACTTTTATTTTGGGTGAAGAGAGATCAGTTAGTCTTCACGGTTTTAGGAACTGATACGGAGCTTGTCAGGAGATCCTAAAATATGTACCTACTTCGATGGAATTTTTCCCATTTTTTTAGCTTCTGATATGAAGGTTGTTTCTGACAAGACCATGGTGATGTGGAATCAATTCTGTCCTGATGTAGTCTACGGCTGCATGAAGGTTATCCATGGGAAGGAATCCAGTTCTACACGACCTGATTTCAGATCTCAGATCTTAAGTCGTTTCATCGGATCCTAGATGTTCGCTGAATTTCTCCAGGAATACCAGTTCCACTGGTTTCCCGAAGTTTACTAGGTAGAAATTATATATATGTGCGGTTGTATAGCGTATGGGTAATAGATAAAGAGGTCCAGTTCATCCAGCAGGGTAACCTACTTGAGCAATCCAGTGCCCTTTTAACTTTCACAGCCGTAGGAAACATAACGCTTATCTTATGTAATGAATACTCGGAAGTTATGTTGTATTCCTGTGTTTTTGACGGTGTACACAGTCAGCTAGGTTGATCAACGTGAAGCTTCCAGACCTTTTGCTTGTTTACTTTTACTGACCACTATTTTCGGGACACGGGAAGATTGATTGAGGCAAATCGTACCTGAATTTCCTCTCGCTCTCTGTGTTTTTCAACCCACAGCCTATACGACTACCAGCGTCTTTAAGTGCCGCCTTGCGTACCGTCGGTCTGTGTGCATCCATCGCTCCTATACCTCCGGCGCTCATAGACCCTGATGCGCATCCTGTTCCTGAACCGACTGGCTTTCAGCCGCCTTTCACATCTCCGAAATCGACAGTTTCTAAAGAACCTTTTACATCAATGCTCGGAATTCCAGCTCAGTCGGGGCCGACAAATACCAGTCCCGTCCCTTCAGTAATGTTACCGCAGCTGACACTTCGTCGCCTGTGGGCACCAAACGACGGTCGAATCAGAGTCCCCCCTCCGCCAAAACCACTCGTCACACGGTAAGTTACGGTATTTGTAAGCTTCTTGAGTGTTATTGAGACGTTTAGCTAGGTTTCAACAGCCATAACTTATCACACAGGTTTGTGACTGACCAACTCTATACTGCTGGTCACGAGCCTTCGTCTTCCTCGAATCATGTATTTCTATGTGAGCTTTTAATCTTTCGTAGACAGGTTGCTTTTTTTCAAAATCGCTAAATCGCCTACGCGACTTGCGAAGACATTTATTCGACGAAACTCTAGCTGACTTTAGAGAATCTATCCTGTTGGTTGTACGTTCATCGTAACGGAATCACAAATTCCGTGTGACGGGACGGTCTGCTACGAGTAATCTGAATCTACTCAGGCTGTTGGGCTTTTACTGTTGGTAGAACAAGGGAACGGACGCTGTGCCGTTCGGAATCATCGTCCCACAGGCTCAGGCAAGCGTACACTTATCTATTCATGCATCTCTGGGCTCGTTTGCTTTATTCTCCGTATCATCGCAGATGACCTCGCAAAATGGGATATAGATTCAATCTCATATTTCTGATCACGTTTAGAGACCTAAGCGAAATTGTTCAGAACTGCACTGTTTCACTTTATGGTCGAGTTCCGTTGCTGCATCACGGATGGCCCCAGTACGTCATGAGGATCGTCATGAGGATTTCACACAGCTTTCACGGAACTAACTTGTTTTTTTGCTCTAAATGTCGACTAAGGATTTCGCTCGGCAACGTGCGCCATTAATTGCAGTAGGGCTCATTATTCACGCAGATTAGTGACCTGAAACTGGTTCGCCATGCTTGTCAGTGTTTTAACAAGGGGTTCGTGAAATAGTGTTGTGTCCTACACCTTAAACTATTCCGGAACTTTGGAGTGGTTACGTTTTATTCCTAACTTTTTTCACGATCCCCATGGAGGACCTGAAAAGTTGGCAAATCGAGTCGCAAAATGGGGTGGGGGGGGGCTCAATAAATTAAGATGAAAGCCCGTTCTTATGAAATCTGTTGATTGTTCCGCGGATTGAAGAGTCTGCACTTCGACAAATACACTCATTTGCATATCAATTTGGCTTTCACAGAAGACTCTACTGAATCTCTCGCTTATGACATTCAGTTGAAGAAGGACATCATAAACGAGAGATTCAGTAAGACCAACTTGATATTCAAATGAGTGCATTTGTCGGATTTTGTGCAATTTGGGTTCAAGTAGAACATAAAGTTGACGGAAACGGAAACCCAGAGACTGCTCCTACTTGATGAGCCCCAAGAAGAGTGAAACCGGTCGTGGGCTGTCGAAGAGTTTTCAGCAACCTTGTGGTTAGTTTCCTTTATGAAGAGTATGCCGTTATTTTCGTAATCTTTCTGTATCGACTCTTACTTGTTACTGCCAAGTAGGTTACATCTAGACAACGTCGCATCGGCTTTCAGAACACGGGAACACTATAACGAAGAGTCTCTTACCAGGCAATATCAGATCGATATCCAGCGCTGTCGGTTCACACCTTATTAACATCGTTCACCAAATCTCAGGTCACTGGACACTCAAAATTATCCATCCATTTCCCTATGTTGCGTCTTGGTTTACCAAACTGCCACTTATGTGTCACTGCGATTACCACCAGCTGTGTACGCATAAGCAATATGTACAAGTCCACCGGGACCATCCATACGTACGTCTGAAGAACACGAAGGCGCCACCACTTCTTTAACACTACATGTTTTGATACTACCTGCTTCATTGATGGCCAGATGCCAACGAGACTTGGTTTTCAAAGCATCAGTTATGAAGCAGGATGTGCGTCTCGAGGTTCGTGAAGGCTGATAAATGTGGACGAAAGCTTTGTGCCAACGCGCTGTCACATGTATCATGTTTCCAACAAATTTACGACTTAGTCGGAGTAGTTGAAAACCCTGTACATACAGAGATCTATGCCTCTTTATTACCTCATTTCGCTTCCTCCAAAAGTTCTTCCACTCCATCAGAAGTCAAATTAACTCAACTTTTACATCTCTCAGCGGGAAGTCTATGGACTCCGTGATCTAGATGTCCCATAGGGTTTCTTTGCTACCTGTCCGCAACTCCTATGGGGGTAGTTCACTGACCATCGATATTCTCCATATCCTGTTCCAGGTGGATCTGTTCTTTTTGGTACTCCATCGATTGTTGGTTATTCAATGCTCTGTGTGAGGTGTAGGGCGCTCGATTGGGAGTGGGTGAAGGTCAGTTGAGACCAGGAGAGATTATATGTCCATTTGGGATGGTAATCTTGAGCAAAACGGGCGGACATGATGTGCTGCATAAATGGTTTTTTTTCAACAGTCATCTGCGGTGGCCACCTATCCTGGGAGTGTGGGCCATCCAGGACTCTTGTTTCTTACTGTTCCACAAGGTATGGGTTTTTGACAATGAAAACCCTCTCTCGGTTAATACGAGGTCATATGCACTCTACATGTTGACTGCCTACCGTTGACCAGCGTGTTCAACGCCCACCTGTTCAATACAGACCACCGGATAGGTCTAGTCGGTTTGAACATTGTGAGTTATTCACCGTGTTGAAGAGTTCAATTGCGAACCCAACAGTCCATACATACGCCCTTGTTGCCGATTGGTGTAGATTTACTTGTCCGGCTTCGAATCATACAAGAAAATAAACTGGCGATGGTTCATGTCTGCAAGCCTGACCACCAACTGCGGTCTCTGAACAATTGCCATGTCACTGACCTAAAACCAACCCACCCGTTCGCAAAGGTTGGTCTTCGCACTACAGAGTTGATACTGCGACAATCGCCGCGCTTAGTCGACTTGAATCACACCGGTGAATCATTGTCTGTTGGCTCTTGGTCTTGATTTAGAGCTATAGATGCTTTCGGCCTCTTTCATACGGTGCCGATCGATCAGTTAATCACTTTGCCAAACAAGGCGCTTGCTTTGCATGTCTACTTGCAAACGTTGAGTGCGGAGCGGGTTTTCGGCACTTCACAGCAAATGCCTCTCGTCCGGCTGTGCCACAAATGCTAGACCATTTCTATATTTCCGGCTGTTTACGTGGCGCACCAATAGTGCGTGCGCGAGGGGAGGATCTAGTGTGGGCAATTTTCAGTACAAACAAACGATGAACGAGGCAAGATCCGGATCGTTGGAAAATTATTGAATGCGTGTAGGTAACCCACAATAAAGCCCAAGCACATCTGTTTTCCATCTTCACTGTCTCTTTTTGTTGCCATTCACAGTTATTGAATGCCAAAACATCAGCAGTCCAGTAAAGGGTTATGGAGCAGGGAGCCACACGGGGGTAGATGATTTTGCTTCCCCGGACTACAGCTTGTTTTATATGCCTCGAACCGGGAATTGAGCCCACTGTAGCCTTGTTCTCTCGGCAGTATATTCAGCTTTTTTCCAGGAAACTGCTCTTCCGTAGAAATCATGTTATCAGGTCCTTTTTTGTCAGGAAAGTCTTCACTTTCCTACGTGGAAGCCAGGCATAACTGGCTTTGTTATCGCTCACAGGAGAGAGATTAGGTGACCGTCACTCACAAGCTATTAAAAAAGCAAGGTGGAAAAGAGACAGCTAATTCTGACGTGGTTAGCCGCGAACAAGTGAAGCAACGCGGGATAATAAAATCGATACCTCTTTTTATGTAGACTTTGTTCCAAATTAGTGACAGTCACCTAATTATTCATGATAAAATTAGTACCCTAAGAACACTTCTTGTTTGATGAAATTTTCGTCTGCCATGAATGGTCTTTGAGATGAGCACTCCTTTCAGTGACAAATTCAGGTTGGCACTAAGATAAATAACTAACTAAACGAAGGTGCAGGAGGTGATTGTGAGAAGTCTGAGTGCTTTTCCTATGATTACATTTTCATTAGCCCTCCTCACATTTGCCGAATTCGCTTCACTGCAGTGGCTTTTCTTTTTGATACACTGATACTTCAGAATGTTTGCGGTAGGGCGGTAATATACCCACTCTTCTTCCCTGTCTCTTTCGAGCCAAGGCTTCCTCAAATAGTGGTGCTATTCAGCTGCTCCATACAGTTTCTCGTGTGTTCGGATGCGGATGGTATCGAAATGGCTGGAGGTCGTACATGTCTCTTTGTGATTAGACCCGAAAGCAAGACTAGCTCACCATGTCGTTTTTGTTTCCAACTTCCGGGTTAGAGGGTACCGCTTATCCCCACGTCGCTGGTATCTCCATGAATAATTAGAGCAGCTGACTACTCACGTTTACCGTGCGTTTTCGTAACAATCAATCAAATAATCTGAAAAAGCGACCTCACGTGACTAGTCGCATGCATCTCTCAATCGATACAATGTACAGATAAATCGCACGACCCGATGCCAGAATATGTGCTTCACGTTTGTACCCTAACAGGGTTGGCTATTGTACCGCCACTCTCCAGCCAGCCAACTTGTGTTGTCCAGTCCGACATGGTCATGCGCACGCCTGTGCAGTTCACTGTCCTCATCGGGTGGTGATGTCGCTAATTTAAGGTCAGGTGTCTGCAACCAGGACAGGATGCATCGATTAAGCCGATCATCGTAGCGAAGCCAAGTCTAGTGTATCACTTAGCTGCCCGCGCCCGTTTAACGGTTACAGCTGAAATCATAAACTTCCGATCAATCGATATGAATCTTATGTGGTTAGTACACTGATCCGTTTCTGGCTGCAGAGTGGAGTCAGAGGTTTTCTGTCTACCTTAAAAAGGGTTGTCTCATTTCTGGATCGCCCTAGGTAATTTAGTAATTTCGATTGAGTGTTTTACAATGGGACTTGTCTTATTGGATCCTACCTTCTCTGCCCAGGCGAGTGACTGTTATTTCATGATGTTTATTCAACGATGATACAATACTGCATGTTCGACCTACGGAAAACAATGCATTGTTAGTCTATAGCATTCAAAACCATTACCCTCATATGATGTAGTGTACCGTGTAGCTTAGACACGTCTGGTCGGAACTGTTACGCAACACTGTCGGTGTACAAATTTCGTCTAGACTCATTTTCATGTTTAAATCTGTTGCGAGATCTGGTGTGTGGCATCGCATGACAATATGACAGTTTTAAAAAAATCTCATTGGACGACCGTCTATTGCGCCAAATAACACGCTATTGCAACCTTATGCTGCGTTATATATCTGATCCACTCTGCTACTCACCATGATGATAAGCTGTTATCTATTCTTTTGATCTTTCAAGTGACAGTGATGCTATTCCAAAGAGACTGCAAACCGGGCCTCCACTCCTGCTGCACTCTCATCGAGTTGTTTCACAGGCTGCCGCGGAGCGCTATGATCGTGATTTCATCCCCAATGTCTGTCTGATGCCACCTTTGAAACCCAGGTCAATTGGTATATCGGGGCGCTTCGGACTTTCTTCTCAGAATCGTTATAAGAAGCGTCGTCCGTTTCGTAGGAACAGAAATGCTAGCAGTGGCTCACGGTCGTGCTCGAGTAGCGCCCATAGTTCTGGATCCAGCAGCAGCCGCACCCGTAGTGCTAGTGTCAGTAGTACAAACAGCAGCAGTTGCAGCTATGAGCGAGCAGGAAAGCGTCATTGCAACGGTCTCTCGCCGTTAACCAGAACTGAGAAGCCAGGACGACGGCCTTTGTCACCTGGATCAGCTGTCGAAAATGCTTCCGTCGTCCTAGAAGACAGGTGCAAAGGATCACGAAAACTGAGCTATAAGTTGACGGAGAAAACAAAACCTCGAGCCAACTCCTGGACCCCACGAACTCGAATGCGTTCTCTCTCTCACACAAGCGATTCCGCCCGCTCCGATTCGGTCATAAGTTTATACGATCAACAGCTATCAGCAGCAAAAAAACGCAGATCCCGAAGCTTGACCGTTCCACGAAATAAGTGTCTAGATGCAAATGCTTCATCTGATTCACGTAGCGCTTTTCCAGCTTCATTTAGAAGAAAGAATACAAAACCTTCGTTGATGAGAAACGAGAACCTCAACGTCGACCAGCCAATTGTCAATCAGACCCATTCTTCCCGCTCTCGAAAACCCAGTTACGCGAACCAGCAATACTCGTTTGATACGCAGTGGCAAGATCGGGCCATGGCTGCTGCGAAAGCTGCACAGGGAGTGGCTAGTCGTACGTGCCCTGGGCTTTGGAGTCGACATTTCAGTAAGTCTCTACTTTACCATGCAAACATACCATTGTCTTACTTGTAAACCAGTTTCGTGATTAGGAAGCTTGATCTTTTTACACTAATTTGCCCGCTGTAAGCGAAGCAGATGCATCGTTAGTCTAGTTCTTGATTTCCACTCCACTATCATGTTATTGACTGGTTGCATCGTAGTGATTGTCGTTCTCCATGCTGACTGGATGCAATGGTATAATTTTCGCAACCAGAAACCCAAAAACGACCCCGTTCAATGACCCGAGGTAGGTCATGTGGTGGTCACATGCTGGATGTGAGCTGTCACTGCACGTGGTTTCTACGTCAACAGTCCTACCTGTTCATCCTGGGCCCAAACCTACGCAAGCATCCAAAATACGTGGCTTCTAGAGTAGCACATTGGCATCGCCTGTTTATACAGGGATCATGCTCTTAGCACCCACATTAATTTGAAGGTATAATGATAATATGAACTCAGATGTCACAGTGAGTTAATTTAGCCAATGGTTTTTCACAAAGTTTTACCATCAAGTTTCCTACCCTCATGCTGTAACATACTGGGTGTGGCACGCATAATTTACACAGACAAGTCGTTTGTTTAAGTTGACTGTACTCGCGATGAATTCATAAGAATCTTCCGCCTTCACACTCTCCCTTGTTTTTCCAAGTTTTGACAAGAAGTGAATCACCACTTCAGGTCCGGGGTCTTCATCTGATCTCCGTGCTCTTTCATGCAAACCAAGAACTAGTTTAGCCTGCGTGGAGTCCAGCCCCATGCGAATAGATTAGTATTTTCACTTTTGGGCAGAATTATTCGTATTCTGTTGTAATCCCGATGCACATCTAAAACTGAAAATCCTTGATCATGGCCAATCACGACGTGACAGCTGTTAGCGATAGACCAAACATTCGGAGATGGCAGAGAAATGACTGGATGCCGGCCCATATCTAGACCGTCTCGTCAGACTCCTTTCCCAGTTTAGCCATGCAGCAGAGTGAACGACAATTGCTGTGCCGTACAAGAGTACATTGAAACATCAAAGTGGAAAGTACTGTGACCGTCAGGGAAAGCTGAATGAGAAGTTTGTTTAATCCACGACGAGCCCTACTGCCAAAACTCTCCACAACATGACCCTAAGTTTGGATACGACGATCAACTTTCAGTGCAACCGACCACTGTAGTGGTCAGTTGTTTCACTTTGCTTTGAATGTTCTAGCACGCTTTTTCGGATCGTGTCAACCTTAAAGTAGCTGGTTGCTAAGCGCATTGACGGGCTTATCGAACGTACTAGTAATTTTTAAGGTGACAACGAAACATCGCTTGTGTGTAGGCTTTAAGACACTCTACGGGGTGTTTGCTCTTACACGTATCCTTTGTTCATGGCGGTAATTTTTGAAAGCAAAACACAATAGGAAGTTACATTGATTATGTACGATCATTTACACCCCAAAATGTTTTTTTCCTTCTCAGCTAATTTGAACGGCTCAAACGGAGGACCGTTGAATCTTCCAAATGCGAGAGAACCTCCGACTGCTAGTGACGTAAACTCATTGAGGTCAGAATACCACCACTCACAGTCGCGCGCCCATATGAGCAATACCCCCGTTTTAGTGACGAGCCCCACGAAGAACAGTCTCCCCACGGCAGTGCTCGCCTTGGAAGCGATTTGGGCAGACCTGGTGCGCCATATCAACGAGTACACAGTTGCAGTAGAATCACGAACAGGAGCAATGGAAGCGAGACAACGCCTGTTCGAGCAGTTCATTACTATGCAGACTTGCTACGCCACACATATTGCGACCCTTGCAAACGAAAATCAGAAGCTACTTGAAGTAAGATTTCCTTGTTAGGTCTTTTGAACCGTAACAAGCGGAATCCAGCCGTGTTAAGCTAGAGACGAGTGTTCATTTCAGGCTTCCAATCAACCTGACATTGGTAACAGGCACTCTACAGATTCAAAAGCCAACATTCTTTGACCAACAGTGTAGTCTGATAATGAAAAGAAGGACATTGCACGATTTACTTCAGTTATCAAGCTGAGGAATGAAGCTCGGGCCAGTTATCGTCGTATACATAAGGGTGTCGAATTTTATGGGATTTTGTTGCAGAGTGGTCTTTTGTAGAGCAGGAATACAGTCCGATGTACTTGGTTCCGTCTTGGCTCATATTACAAAAACTGGATCCAGCACAAAGTGCTTTATGCTGATTTCTGCTTTCAGGTCAACTTGTCTGAATACCCCTATCTTCAACTTATCATTTCCCACTATTTTTGTGCTATGTGACCTTGGTACGGAACTTTCTTCGAAAAGTCCTTAGCACTAAATGCGCAAGAGCCCTGCTTTCGAGTACTCCCAAAACGGCTTCAAGCGTTCGACGTATCGTTCTCTTCGCCATTTGGCCTTGATGGTCCCTCGGTCGATCTTACTTTCGGCGTTTTGACCATGCTATCTAGCCAATCAATTGACGAGGATATAATTAAACCTTTTCTGAGGTATATCTTAGGGGTACTTACTTGTTCTATATTTTTCAAACATTGATTAGATTGCACTGTGTTCAGTTTCGTTTTCTTTGTTGTTGGGGTCTGTATAGTAGTCCGAACGAGTTTAGGCGATTGAGTATGTCGTTCCTATTTACTGGTTGAAAGAAATGGTTTGGCTCGATTCTCCTGTTAAATATGAGCTAACTGACGCTAACTGACGTGTTCCTCCGCCCATTTTGAAATCCTGTAAGCCTTGATTTGGACAACATCCCTTTTGCGTGGTTTCTCAGCTTACAAACCGATGATGCGCTTCAACTTGGTAAATAAGACAATACGTATAAAGCAATCGTACCTCCCACTTTGGTTTGGGCTTAGCAGTCAATATCACTTGACAAAGCCGCTCTTGTGCTTACCAGACAGGTCGGTGATTCAGTACCTGAAGAGACGGCTCACAGGTAATGTGAATCGGCGCTTAGATCACGCGGCACAAGCACACCCTTGGTGTTGGGTGGATGATTGTCACGTGAACTTTCGCTGTCAGTGTCGAGCGCTCAGAATAGGGTAAGCTGCTGTGGTGAGATCAATTGGAGATCTTTTCACTCGGTTCAGTCGTTTCACTCATAGAAACCCAGTATATGTCAGTTGGTTTTTCAACGGAACCGAAATATGGATTCAGTTTCAGGGAAATAAATAGATTGCTTTCATGATCCGATTCTGCGAGAGCCATGTTGTCACCAGGTGGGTATTTTTCGATATCACACTTTTTCTAAAAAGCTTATCATTCCGGTCGCGCAAATCTAGCTAACTTATTGTCTATCGTTTTGCTGTTAAGCATAAATTCTGTAGGGAAGTGTTCAAGACGTTCCTTGCTTGATGTAGATCTATTAGATAGATAGGCGCACATCAATCCATTTTTTTTATTGCAGTCATACATGATCTTTGATGTGTTTTGTAGTTTGCATTCTCACATCCCCAAATTCCAACGCCATTGGAAACCTCTCGTGGACATTCTTAGTGTACGACAATCACCCTGTTCGCGAATTCAGCTCGAAACCCTATCGTTTTTCGGAAAAAGGAAAAGCAGCCCAGCGAGTGGCACCGCAGTCAGATTTTCTACATTAGCCTAATTTTTTTCTGTACGTGTCCGTGTGAGTAACTACGCACCAAGACGCTTTCATCCTGGTTGTATTCAGTTGTAGTGTGAGGAAGTTCGATAATGTGAGGGCATTTTTACTGAAAACTTCGCTCTATAACGGAAGCCAATCTGTGCTGAAAAGCCGGGAAGCACTGTAAGCTGTTTCATCTTCATTGGCAATCATCTGAATTGCGCATCTCACGAACCCGCGACATCCTGGCTAGTAGCTTGAACACAAGCGTTCGTCCTTTAAAAGGACGAAATTTTCATTGAAAATTTTCCTTGTCTCTTTCATCTCGTTTTTCCAAGCCATACCTTGGCCGCCTTTTGGTCTAAGCCACTGAATTTGCTAGGGGGAACAACGATGTTCTCTGTAGTCGGTTATTCAGCATATTTAGCGCACAACCGGGCCACCTCGGATGAGTTTTATGCACCTTCTGCTTCCATAGAGGTTCTAAGGGTCACCTACTCAGTGATCTGGATCTCTTGATTGCAGTTAAAACGAACACAGTATACTAGCTGAGGAGTTTGTTTCGTGGACGTTTTCCAGTGCGATGTTTCTTGAAGACCATGTGAACCGCTGTTCAGTGAAGCAATTGATTTCGTTCAGTGCACTGCACTTAACTACAGATTCTTAGTTTATGTGAGTGATCAGTACAAACCTCTCCGTACTACTCAGAACAACAGAGACTCGCTGAAATGTGATTACCAAAAAGTCTGGTTGCCTGGTAGATATAAGTTCATTTAGCACTGAAATAAGCCGGAAAGATTGCCTCTGGTGAGTATTTTATGTGCCATATTTTATGACGCTAGTTTATTTCACCTAAAGCTTACAAGACAGTAAGATTCCTCTCTGTGCATCGCGTTGATATTTTACTTTCCTAGGCGGTTGTATCTGCCGAACAACATATTCGAAACGGGTCGACTGAATTATGGATAGTCTGTTGACTCAATTAAATACACCCGAGAAGATTGAATCTCATGTAGGCTGGGCTCAACACAAGCTTGTTTGTAGTGTTGACTTCGTCCGTCCATCTTACTGTTACCGTTGGTATCCTGATGTTCCAAGAAAATGGAAGGTTGATACAAAAACTAACACTCCCAATCTCGATGGGATGTCCACGGATGCTTATTGTCTCAGCAAGCTTTTATCACTAAGCGACAGCGTGGATTTCTGTGTTCTGGACTATCATTTGTAATAAATATCCAAGTATACGCACACGCGAGAACCCATGGTTAGGATACACAGTATCCAATAGCTTGACATGGTAACAACACGAATTATCCTTCGGCATCTGTCACGTTCGGGTTTCCATGGCGGCTGCATGTTGATCGAAATCGAAACAATCAGTGATGTGCCTTGCTTCTCCCCTATCACCTCAGCTGCAATGAATATGGCTCATGCGGTGATGAACAGAGAGTTGTGTGCATGATCCTCTTGGGATTGTTCGGATTAGTATGCGCAACTCGATACAAGTCTTTGTCGGTCTATGGAACTTCGCTTGAAATCTCGGCGCGATTGACCGAGTAGATGAGATCGTGATTTGCTATTTAGAAGATCCGTGTTCCAACCCCACGGTCTCCTTCAGGTTGGTAGCCGGGCCCCGTTACTCCATAAATAATGACACCGATTATTTTATTGAAGGAACACTACTCATAAAGAATATCATGAAAGAAAGATTCAACTGGGGTCCACTCGAGTCTTCAGGTAGAACCAGATTAGTTTGCAGCTGAGCCTATTTATCAACTTATCGATTACATTTCCTGCTAAGCTTTATGGTATTACTTGAATTTTTCGTCCTCTTTCCTTGCCTCCACACGTCTCATTTTCTAAGTTTAGTTAATCTCCTACTGTGTATGGGTTGCTGTCACGCGGTACGAGAAAGGATGGGATTTGCACTATCATCTTTCAAGCAACTTGTCCTGCAGTCTGTTGAACGCGTTTCTATTCGACCATTAATTTGACTTTCTTTTCTTTCTTTGCCTCGTAGAAACTGGCTGCACTGGAGAAACAGCAAACACCCGCATCCACTCCAAAAACACCGACCGCTCCACAGGCGAATCAATCCGGTTTTGGACAAGATTGGAATAGGAACACAACTTCTGCCAAACAACATGTACAAGGTTACGCACCTTCAAGTGTATCCGCATCTGCTCCTCAGATAACCAGTCAATCAACTCCGCTGAGCATTTTCCCTCATCGAAGTAGGAAAGAGGTCAGTGACTGTTGCTCTTCCTCTCGACGTTGAGGAAGTTTATTCTTCTGTAGGTGGACACTGGTCCGAAATTCACTTAGTGTCAGCCATAAAGAATGGTTGACTTCAGAATTGCGGCTGATCGTGCTCCCTTGTTGTTAGGCCTAGTTGGTCGCACTGCGAAGTTACAACGATACTTGGTTAAAAACCTAGACAAAAACAACCCGCTTTTTAGTGTACCGTTTCACCATAAGGTTTTTTCCAATATCATAGTTGGTTACGTCATGGGACGATGACGAAACATGATGATGACAAAATATGCTCATAAGAGCGAGGCAAACAGCACTTTGTTGCACGAAGTAGCTCACTCTTTTGTGGGGAGTGAGTGAAATCGTGTACATTCTTCACTCGTTTCGTCATTGTCTCTTGTGGCTTCGACAGATCTTTCGGTAGGACTAACATGCGTCAATACACCACGTACACAATGCGTCAACCGATCCTGAAATTTCCTGCGTTGCATCTTTCTGCCAGCCTTATGGAGTCTTAAGTCTGGCGAAAATTAGGTCTGTTAAAGGCTGGATGTTCCGTTTGGTGGACACATCGATTTCCGTCCTGATCACACAATCAGACACGCATACACGATATGGATGCGACCTGTGCAACACTCATCCGCACGAACGCAACGCTGCAAATTGGATGATCGATAGCGTTGTCTGGGTTGCCGCTGTTGGGTGAAAACATTGTTTTGGCTGATTTGCCAACAATTTCGCTGGCGTTTCGCCGCAACAACACGAGAGTGATTTACGGTCTGGTTAGTCTGGTCTGGCTGTCTTTGGGGTTTTCGACGGGAGTTCGACTGTCTGAGGCAGGCAGAGATTTGTTTTCCTCGGTTTTGTACCCTCTGCAGCCTGTCATCACAGAGAATATGTAGACCACCTTTAAAAGTTCAGCACTATGGTTTTAGGCTGTGAAAAGTGTTGTATCGGCTAGAAACCTTGCTTTGTTTGGATCGCAGCATTAGTGTGGGACAGCAGAGTGTGGGACTTCACTTGAGCTGCTCCCAAATACAAACTGGTCTTCTCGTGTGCCGCCTCTGCCGAATCGTCGTAAGAAACTTCCAACACGTGTTCTATCCTTTATTCCACAACACTACCGGAATTCTCAGGAGAGCTTGAATGGTAATGTAAGTCAATTCGCAACAAATGAGCATCATCCATTTTGTCGTAGGCTCCGCAAGTGGGCAACATATTTGCGAAAATAGACTCGTCGTCTGTTTTACAAAGCGGTGTTTTTAAATGCCGGATCACAGTAGTGTGAACCTAAAGACGAGATTGATGAGAAGGGTGTGGAAGCGAATACGGGAAGTCTGTGACGTGGACGAAATCCGCTTTGCAGTGTTGTCGTGCTTTTTGACGACACCACAGAATTTTTGCCGACCGAGGCCATAGTTCTCCTTGCCGACAGATCACCTTACTATCCAAGGTTCGGGTCATTCAACTCTTATTGACTAACACCATGGTGCCCATCTTGACCGACATTTTCATCGTGAACAAATTATAAATGGAAATTTCGGTCAGAGCTGTTATGGTCTGTGAGCTCACGTCCTTGAGATTTTCAAAAATTCTATTCTTATTGTTACGAATCCAAGCATACGTTTCAACAAACTGAACAAAATATTGCCAATCGTGAGAATGGCGTCACGAAAGATTACTTTTCTGTTTGACAGAAAGTGACAGTCTTTAGGTGAATAATTTGACCAAATGTTGGTGCCTTTCGGTGACAGCCATGCTGTCAACGCGATTCTGCCGTTTTTACGACGTGACAGTGGACCGGATTTGACAACGAGTAGATCAGTGCTTTGACCTTTCATTTATCTGATCTGAACTGAACTTAGGAGCATGTTCTGGTGGCTGAACAAATGAATCGCTTGTCTGGCTGCGCGTTTGTATGTGTACGTTTGCGTACAATGTACAGTGTCCCACAGGCAGGTTTTTAGGAGTGAATTGTTCTCCGCTGTTCATAAAGTGCCAGACAAAGACGGCTCTACGCCACTGTGCGATTCGATCTTATCTAGAATCAGTACATATCCATGTAGCACGGTCCACCATGAGTGGGGAGAGCTACCCGGTGGTAGTTAGTCCAGTTTATCCGATGGAATTCAGTGGCTGCATAGACGAATTCAAATTCAGCCCTGCGCGGTTTTGTTTTTGATTCTCAAAGCAACCTAACCAGCTTTATAAGCATTCCCCTCTATATTTGGTGAATATCTCCAGGTTTCGTAATACTTTGCCTGTCTTATGCGTTCCACTGTGGCATCAGCCGTTCAGTTCCGATTTAATAATACAGCAAAACTGTGATGTCTTTTGAACGTTAATCATGATTTCTTTGCACGCTATTGGCAAAGTTACTGCAAGTACACTAGGTTCTGTGGGTGTTTCAAACCTACATTGTTGGTTTTTGTCCTACTGAAAGACAGGCCTGTTGTGGCTTGCTACGTAAGTACGCTAGTAAGTCAGACTTGACCAAGAGGCTGAAGTAGTAGTTTCTGACGTGTGACAATTAGTCTAGCATTAATGCTGTTGAACTTGGTGAAAACCTGTGCTTTCAGTTCTGGAAGGAATGGCATTCCATGTGAGAAGCAGGAAGACAAGAAACTGGAAGCTTGTGCATCGAAGTCGATATTGCGGTCGGGTAATTCCCCATCGGGGAGAAATTCCCATACAACCGAATGATATCCTTCGGTTCTGGTATTTATACTGCGCACGAGAGGACGCTTTTCGAAGGTTGATCTAAGTGCTCCACACCAGATTACTTCCGTCACCCAACTTTGACCAATGTGGCCTGCCCGGATCACACGACCAACCATATGTTCAACCAACTGGATGGACGCAATAAAAAACTTCGTTGTTAGCAATCACTGATCAGGAGAGAGAAACAACCGTCTACCCAGTTCCATATGGTAAATCTCAGTGGTAGTGAGTTTCACCCATTACCGGATTGTTCCGTAGAGACAGTTTGCTATTCTGTCGGGACGGGCTTAACAAACCAAACATCTTCTCTCAACAAGGCCATGACTTCCGACTTTCTCATTGGTGCTGGGGACGGTTCTGTTTGGTGTTTGGAATTCCGTGGATCGCAAAGTATCTGGCGCGTGTCCCGTATATGAGCAGTAAAGCTAAATTAGATATGAAGTCCAAAACTGGTTTTGGTTGATGGTCTGGCGTTTTCACTAGCGCTAGCTAGAACGACTCGTCTGTCGCACTGTTTGGGAGGAGAGGTAGGTCGAAGTGAAGGATGGTTTCTACACAGGTCAAAGCGTGATAAGAGTAGATACTTCAGCTGGTTTGCGGTCTTTAACACATCCTGGCGGCGAGAACTGATCGCAGTGTGTCACCATTTGTTCAGAAGATGGGACAAGCCAAGTGATGCTTCATCGGAAACTCTGTCGTAAATCGGCACTAGACGGGAGCAGCTAGTTCCACCTACAGACCTACAACAAGCACTCGATGCCGCTTCGTTCAAAACTTCCGGAACGTCCACCTCCCAGGTTGCCCTCGTCAAGCCCGATCAAGCGACTGGGGCGTTGCTGTTTTCAGCTATAAACACATGCGTTGTGCACTTTATGAAGTTAACTTAGTTTTCGGTAGAAAGTTTTCCACGGGGATACCCTTGAGTGCTCCATGAGGGCTCATGACACAGGGTCCGGAATATACGGGTGTTCATTCAACCAAATGGGATCCACTTGTTGGACATGACGCGATCGGGATTCCTGCTTGTGCACCTCAAGATAGGCGTTAACTGCAATTATGTCGAGCAGTGGGCCTAGATTTGAATTTGGATTCATGATCTGAATTCTCGTCTCTGAAACATACAAGTCATTAGGGTGTAGAGTTTGCGAAGTCTGGATAAGTCACGCTTGTTGCCTTTGTCGTAAAAGGAGACTGACGTTGTAAGCAACCAACGCAAACGGACAGCTAGGATTCAGGATCGAGTTAGCTTATTTTTCAAGGTCACTGTGAGAGCTTAAAAGACCTATTCGACGGAACAGAAGTTTTCTGTCGGAAGTACATGAATGAATTGGCATTAGCGCGGAAATTTGAAAGAATAGCAAGACCGGAAGTGGAGTTTCGGTAAGACCAACTGAGTAGTCGAGGGAGGATTCTGACCGTCTGCAACTCTTTGAGTAAGAGCGAGGATGATGCGGTAGCACCTAATCGGAGAGGTTTCTGTTTACTTGTGAGCGGTCTCCCAGGCCGAGGTATTTTATTGACTTGGGGGTCCCGACCTGAAGCCTTCGAGTGAAAACAAAAGACTGACCTGTGAGGCAACAGGGAAAGCACCGTTGGCTAGTTTTCAATTCACACGACCTGTGAATAGGTGTAAACTTACAGGATGCCCGGGAAACCTATCGAACCACACCTCATATGTCAGACGTTCGAAGTTCGAAACCCTGACACAACCAAGGATATGCACTGATAGTGAGCTCTAATGAAAATGAAACTCGAGCCACTCTTCCTTTTTTTTGTTGTGGACTCAGCACAATAATTGCGCCAGAACAAGAGGATAACTATATAAACAACAGTGATCTGAATATGAATTCTACAATTCCCCTAACCATCTACAACTAATCTTCCCCGATTTTTTTTCCGCAATCACGAGGCTGGAGTACCTCATTCGCCTGTTGTCGGTGTTTGTTATCAGGGTTTAGCCATCTCCCTGGGCTGACAATCTGGTTTGTCAACCTGGTTAAATTCCCAGACACCTGCTGTCGCTCCTCACTTTACTGAAAGCACTTCAGCCACGGGGAAACAGTGTGTACTACTTCCTCAACAGAGGCGGCGTGAATAGCAGAATCATGTACTTTGCGGGGGACATGGGGGTGTCAAATCAGGCCATATTCGCCGTGGAATCCAACCGCGACTGCACTGAAGTATTAAGTATTAAGTATTGTCATCAATGATATGTAAGAGGAGTTTGTGGATTTTTTCTAAATTCAACATTTTTTCAACAAAGTGGGATAGCCGAGTGCTGGATCAAATTACAGATGAGATAATGCTATGTTGAGCAGACTGATCATCTATACAAGTCTTTTCGGTGCACCCAGCGATAGGTTATGTAACCGGGTGCTGATAGCCTCAGAACACTGACCAAGTGCATTCTGAAATTTTCTGTTGCATAACACAGTACTATAGTTGCGGGGTTCACCTCGCATTCGACAGTGATTGTCTGAGATGAAATACTGATCTGATCGACAATTCGAAATTGTAAAAACTAAACTTGTATTGGTACTCAGTCTGAACGGGTACGTGGACACAAAGCAGGCCATCAGTCAGACCTTCAGCGATCGGTAAGAACCAGCTTAGAAGACGAAATAGAAGAGGAATAGGGAAGCTTCTTGGTGAGATCAGCCTAAAATTACCCATGCGGAAGTACGCAACCAGCTACAGGAACAGACCTTCACCAACTGGGATAAGCCGGTGTAGATACAGCCGGCTCCAGATAACTCGATACGCCCGGGACACAAAGAATTGACCGAGTTATATGAGTTTGGATAAGACGGTGGGATACAGCTTACTCGCTTATCCCACCTTCGTCTGTTTCACCAAAACTTGTTTTAGCGGAACTTTCAGAGTAGTTCAGCAATTGTCAAAGTAAACCAACCACCTTATGAATGCTTCGTGTTCCACACATTTTCCAACCCTGAGAGGCGAGACCACCACAAAACAAGTCTGGGTAGCGTTTCTCAGACGCGTGAAGTTCTCGAAGCATGAAAAACTACCCGGCATTATCACCTGTCGCGATAGTAGTAGTTCACTTGATGGTTCTGACGGGAAGGCATTGACAACCTTTATTGCCGAAAAAGCGTGACTACTTACAACTCCCGATGATGTTGTGGAAAGTGTGCGAGAGAGGATGCACGGGTGGTTGACGCACTCCTTTCAATTACTGCATTCTTCTAGTTCGCGTTGAATATGTTTGGGGCTCGTGTACATTATTGAAAACTGTGGAATCAAATGTGTCTCAGTGCAGGAGGAAAATAATTATTTTATCGCTCTGACAAGACAAGAGTTTCTAGTCGATATTTGTCTTGGAATTTGGGAGCGAGATTCGAATCAAC
Source organism: Opisthorchis felineus (assembly GCA_004794785.1). Classification (NCBI taxonomy): domain Eukaryota; kingdom Metazoa; phylum Platyhelminthes; class Trematoda; order Opisthorchiida; family Opisthorchiidae; genus Opisthorchis; species Opisthorchis felineus. The sequence continues at coordinate 319,819 of SJOL01009319.1, read as the reverse complement.
GACCTCTCGGCTAGCCGTTGAAGACTATACCGTTCAGCCAAAAATTCAGCTGTAGCGCCCTTTCGGTGCCTAACTGCCATGCCACCAGAGAGAAGCACGATAGCTGGGATACTGCCAAGTTGTCCAAGCCTTGACAGTGGAAGTCGAGAGACAGAGGTCGAGTTCGAACCACGGACCTTCCGGTCAGTAAATTCGCGTTCTAACCACTGAGCCATCTCGCCTATCTCGCCATCGCCAAAAGTGGCTGGTCAGCAACGGTGTGATTGGCTCACACAGAACACAGGGAGAATTATTATCCATGCGAGCGATTCACATTGTGTGGCTTCTCGAGTGACGACTTCTCTGATGGAAGGCTCATTCAACTTGCGAATTGTTCCCCTTCCTGGGCAGGTCTTACGTTTTTTAGTTGTTGGACGGACACACCACACAATGTGACGTTTTAGCTTTTCTCCCTGTGGGTCGTTCATGCAACAAGTTTTGTGATTCCCCCGCGGATCTTTTCGGAGACACCGTGCGGTCAACTTGACTCGCTTGTGTGTCATGGACTACCAATCATTGCTTCACTATGCTAATTGCTATGTTAGGTAGTTGTGAAGACTTTCGAAACCGATTTTTACCCGGACTGCGGATACATCCCGGGTACCAAAAATCCGAGTCTAGTGGCTGACTACAACACAGCGGAGGCTGTACCCATTCAGCAATTGGTTGTTGAAACCCTCCTGCAACAGAGTGGCAACAATTGCAACCGACTCAATACAAAAAGAATATCGGTTCAGACAATCCTTACGTGATAGAATGTGGCCAGTTTGAATGCAGTTGCCTCGCGCTTGTTTCACTCAGTTTTGTCGAGCCATGTCGCACCACTTTTTTATGATGCACTAGAGCATTATTAAAATTGTCTGGTGATCGACGAATCCTCCAACTTCGCTTCCTTGCGAACAAAAGCCATTGTTTTTCACTTTGTCGTTTGTAGACCAGCCATCGCCGTTGCAGGCTGGTGCACTGCTGTGTGTGTGCACACGCCCCACGGTGGCTAGCACATGATCAATCGATTGGACACCACAGTACCGGTACCGTGTCTTTGTCTGGGTGAAATTGAAATAAGGTCATTCTGTCCAGCTAGCCTCTGGCTGGTTGCCATATATCAGCAGACCTCATTTTTCGCATGTGCTTTCGTCAAGTACATTTTACGACAGCATCAAGCGTAGAGATTTAGTCTGAAGACAGTTGTCTTGTTTTCAAAGAATTCATGTGATTTCAAGCTGTGCTATCTGGTTGCCTAGATTGTAGCGCGCTGGTTCAAACCCATCTAATGAACTGCTTAAACCCTTATAAACTTATCGGTACCTTCAAGTCAGGGGCGTCTGGCATGTCTTAAACTGTGTACCCATCTGTCGTCCGCTGATAAGCGACCGGAACATGTCTTTTGACACCACAAGCAGTATTTCGTTCATTGCAGAGCTCAGCAGTTGCAGCCAGTAGGTGGAATCAAGCTCATGTCACGAAAGCAGGAGCTACTCGCTTACTTCAGGACAACCGCTCAATATATTCGCCGATAGCTACACTTCTCTGCTCTTTGAACCTCGCTGTCCTTTACCATATGTTATCCATAAGGAGAAAAACCACATCGGTCGATCGGCTTCAAACACAATGGGGCCACATGACAATCCGTTTCGCAACCTTAAGTATCTTCTCTAGATTTCTAGTTTTTGTAATCAGATGCGGCACTAGCAGACACCCACTTCAGCGGGTGACAGTCCCTTGAATGTTACCGGCTCATTAAGCCCAGACCAGTATTTGGAAAATAAAAATTGGATCATGGTTTTTAAAAACACATTTCAGAGGGATGTATGCTCTTTGAACTACTGTTTTTACAGGGAATACTATATTAAAATATTTTGCAAATCACACTGATACTGTTGCTTTTGCACGAGACCGTCTATCCTGGACCCATTTCTATGTTAATCGTGCTTGTGTGTATGGAAAATATTACTGAGAAAAGCTAATTATGCATTCTTAACAATGTGGGATTTACTGAATCACTCTTTACCTGGTTTGTTTACACAGTCCACGAGAATGTTCCCCGACCATAGGGGTGCTCAAGGTACTGCTAAAACAGGAAGTTCTGCTGGTCGGTACATCGGAGGTCCTGAAAAAGAAGCCATACCTCCTGCTCTCCCGGCCAAAGAGGTCAGCCTTCCAACAGCTATGAGTGATGCCAACCAACACAGATTTGTCGCTAGTCCGAACTATACCACAAGTTCCTCAGACGACACAAACCAAGCATCAACTACACCTACTGCTTCTGAAACGGATGGTTTAATTGTAGACAATAACAACGGTAACAGGTACAGTGGCGAGTACCTGAGCGTTGGTGAGTCGCGTGCATCTGAACGTCCCTTGCACACCAGTCCTCTGTATACTTCAACATCCGGTAATTCTAGCCAACCAACTCGTGGCTCAACAGACGGACACCAATCACTCAATCCAGAAACATCGTCAGATGACATTGACAGTCGACCTGTGGATGGCAGTGTTTCATTCAGTTCGACAATCCATCGACGTCGCTCTCTTTTGCCACCCTGTGAAGAACGATCCCGAATGTCTTTGAAACCACATTCGCGGTTACTGACACGATCTTAGTTGTCAACCCCCGACCCACTAATCCGTGGGAATCCTGATTGTACATACATCAATATGACGACCTGATCATTCCTGTCGGATATGTCAATTGTTTTCAAGCCAAACAATGCCCGCGCCAACGCCCGACCGACAACCAAGAGGCGGAGAGCAGCTGAGCGAGTGCCGCACACATTCGACACATACATCTCTTGCCCTATTCTTACGCTGTGATCGTTAGCCAACTTCTTCTCCATGTCTGTTTTCCTTGAGTTTGTGCGAGAATTTTGCCATTTTCCCATCTATGTGATACAAGTTCAACTACAGCGACTGATTTTGGATGACTCCCATTTATCTCACTCCTGGGATCGGTTAGGTTGATGAGTGTCGGTTAACCCTCTTACTCCTCCATCCCCACACAGACGGACCTCAGTTTATCGTGCATTTCACGCGCCTGAACTCAGCAGTGAGTGTCCCAACTTTTATGTGACTGCGCTGACGATAAGATTCTTTTTCCGGTCCACGCCCTTCTTGTGTCCGTGTTCCTCCACTTATCGACAATAGTAACGAGCACTCCCAGCTGTGTATTTCTTTTCGCATGTTTTTTTCATAAGACTGTCACGAAAATACGCGTAGTTCATTAGCGAATGCCCGAAATGTTGATTATTTTTTCACCTTAATTAGTTGCGTCACAGCTTCGCCGCTGGACTTCGCCACTAGTGTTTTACGCACATGTCTACAGACACTCAAAGAGACACACACATATACGCAAAGTTACAAGGAGTTTCTAGACAGTCTGCCTGACATGTTTCGAGCTTGTGATTTATCACTCACTCACACTGCCTCCGTTTTTTGAGCATAAGTCGATGGCCCGTCCTCCCATTCCAGGACCTTTTTCTCTTGCCTAGCTGTTTTCCTTTTTTCATTGTTTCTCTGCGTACAACTGCTCGATTCTTTCGTTAATACTAGTATTATCACTAATAGTATGCATTGTGCTGTTGTGATCCAGTCATTGTGTTCTTGGTTCTGTGTGTCCCTCTCCCTGTGTGTCTGTCACCCGTTGGCGACAGTCTGTAAAGGTTCGCCCTAATTAATCGCTGAACCCTCATCCACACAACCCCATACCTTACAGACCATGTTTGTTCTCAGACTGCACACACACACACAAACCAACTCTCAGTTACCTTTACTTTTTTGGTTATGAGATCTATTCAACATATTTTTACTCCATGTTTACCAGGGTTATTCAGACTGATTTGATGCGTCGGTTCACTTGCCCGAATTCGAACGCCGGAGTTTCTTGGCCGTGAGATATTTCGGCTGGCTACTCAGCGGTCGTTCGTCTCTTTCACACATTTTCTTGGTCACGCGTAACTTAGCCCTCTACTATCTTTCGACTCTGTCTCAAACTGTCGCATGAGTTGACTCTGTATTACATGTGACCACGAGTGATTGTCGGACTGTATGCGCCAGATGCTTGTCCTACACAGTGTAGTACGATTTTTGTTTACCATTGTGTAAGCATTCTCAGGATGCACTTATTTCCCCCGTTGCTTTCCCAGTTATCCTACTTGTCGCTCTCAGGAATACCGTTCTCTCCGTAATCGTCTGCTCATTTGCATTTCATGATTGAGGGAGGATGGGAATTCGAATAGCTACTTGCATGAAACTTGTGAATCCAACTCATTTTGGGATTTAGTGCGTGAGTTACCGTTCATTTGTGAACTGTTAGCGGCAACCACTTGGCTTTGTAGGTTACACTGGTTAAGTGTGCAGTTTGTTTCGTTACCGTGGATGATTTTGATGTGACTCAGCCTACGAATTCCGACAGACCATCTTTCTCGCTACCCAATAATCTAGGAGCTTAGTGCATCCCGATCGTTTTAGTTGTTCACCTTATGTATAGGTCTTCAATCCCGTTAGGAATAGATTGTATGCCTGGGACACTTCCGGCCTCTTTACAACGTGCACAAATTCGAAGGATACTTGCAGTAAACCGGGACTACCGTTGGGTGAATCTGAAGACATTTGGGGGCTGTCCTGTATAGCGTAGCGAAATTTACTCCATCCAGCACTTCATCTCAGATAATTCAACCACTGTGCGGACGAGGCCCAGGTGACAATTGATGTTGCAAAACAAAACTAGTACAGTCGTGGCCGTAGTTGGAATTGATAAAGCCGAAGACCGAAGGAACGCTGGCGTCAGTATCGAGCACCCAAGATGAGCTGGTTTCATCTGGTAGTGGGCGACCAGGTACAGGCGCTGACACTATTCTTATTCAGGTTACGGTGGCAACGAGACTGCGCCTGTGTTCAATGCATTTGTCCATGAGGCGCGGCCAGTAACGCACGGATAGATCTTGGAACTTGTGGCGACATATCGATGCAGTGCCGGGGTAGACAATACAAACAACACGTTTCTCATATGGGGCTCCTCGCGAAACATTAGAAATTCAAGGGAAGCATGCTTGTAAATTCCCAACAACGAAGAACCATATGCGCCTCCAGGTCGTGCGGGAACGCCGAATTTAAAGGCTTTCTAATCTGCACCAATTATAGTGGGACTATCTGGAAAGTTGACAGACTTTGTGCGCTGGTTTTCAGACGACAGGGACGCCTTCACCACTCAGTTAACCGACTGGCCACTTTACACCTGAATGGTGAGGTGTGCACAATTGTTTTTCAGGTGAGACGGAACCACGGCGTTACACATCTCAAGTTGGAACTGAGGCTAAGTTGATTGAGCAGGTATTTCGGGACCAAAATTATCGGAACCTCTTTTCTTTCCTGATAGTGCCACCGGTAGGCACTGTTGTTAGGGTCTAATTGATATTCTCAGAAATATTTCCATAAAAGCGCCTGTTAAAACACCAAGTAATTTAATGGATGGCAGAAGCGAGCCCGACCAACGCTAAGTTTGTTGCCTCAATACATTTTAGTATCTGCATCTCAGCTGACAGGAGTGATCTAAACTAGTCAAGTAACGTTCAATTTGCCCAAATAAGAAAGGTCATACAGTAAACTTGAGGATGCCTTCCTTTGCAACAAAGCATATATAGAGAAAGTTGACGCTACTGGAAGACAAGCTAATGCTGTATTTTCAACATTCCAAACGCTATACGCAACAAAAGTGATTTGTGTTTAGGTGACTGATTTCGACCCCAGTTTCAGGAGTTTTAGGAAGTCACATACATGATTGGTGGGGCTGTTTGTGTTTTCAGAATCAGTTGCGATTTCCCAACTGAGATTTCGTCCTGTAGGTGAGGCCAATCGATGTTGAAAAACCGAGAGACACTGTACAGCTGTTTCATCCTTATCGGGAATCATCAGAAGTTCGCATCTCGCGAAACCCCAGGGAGTTTCGAACCCGTGATCTTCTGGCTTGAACGCCTAACCATTCGGCCACTAAGGGCTGATCAGCATTGTGAGTAACTTGCACTTAGACAGGATATAGTACTTCTCGGCCTTCGATCCACGAGCTATCTCCAGCCTAGTCAGATTGACCGCATAAGAATACCTGCTATACTTTTCCCCCAATTCTAGTGTCGATCAATTCACTTATGCGATATTGCTCTTTAGATGTGTTGAATGCACTGGTTAAAGTTGTGACATCGATTTTCTTTTTTTCTCTAATTGGCAGTCATTTCGCAACCCAATCGCTTGCCAAGTGCTCCCGAAATTTAGTCATTCCTCGAGTCAGTCAACTCTCGTTTTCTGCACGATAGGAGCCACATAGAATGCCAATAATGTTTTGCTGGCCGCGAGGCCGAATTCCTTGTGCCCATGTTTTTCATTCAGCCCTCGGGTGGCATCTCCTACTGCATTCTCAGTCCGTCCGCCGAAGCTTCCGTTTTCTTGCTCATACGTTAGAACTGGTTTTGCACCCGTTTAACAAAAGTAATGACTTTTTCTTGTAATCGGCTCTCTCGAATCGCGTGACTAGTTAAGTGTGTACTAAACTGAAGTCCACTGAGAGTCAAACAAACTTTGAATAAATATTTTACTAACGCTGTTTATCAACAGAATGCTCGCCGTGAATATTGCTTCGTTAAACCAGTAAGTACCATGTCCCCCTGCGTGTTTGCAGCGATCCTCCGCCAATGATATTGATTCTCTCTCAAACAGAATCCCATAGGTGAAAACTACTTCCGCCAATGCCCATTTGTACTACTGAAAAACTTTCAAGCAGGTGATCAGAGGTTCGAGTCCTGTCCAATAGAGTTTGGCTCTTCGTTTAAGTAAATGTATATAAAGGTTCCTGTTCGGGATTGTCCGAAGCCCGATCTCTTCCATATTAGGCTGCCTACGCAGTGAAATCCCCACCCAAATTGTCCAGGGACGGCCAACTTGGTCGCTTTAGGAAATCCAAAGTAGCTCGGTCGTTCAGTTGGTCGAATAAGCCCGACAAAGCTTGGTTTCGCCTGGTATTTTTCCCCCTGTTTCAGGCTCCAAACCAGCGACACACCTTGTGTATCGAGAGATCTTCTAAATAACTTGGAATTTGATTCACTCTTTAAAAGGTGTCGCTCCTTTTTGCTTAGGCTTCTGCTGTACATCAGTTTGCTTACATCGACAGTTTCGAAAGGCTATGGCAAAGAAGGAGCTTTTTCCAACCCATGCAGACTTTGTTGTACCTCATCACATGTACTCTTTTGTTTAAGTTTGCAATCGTCAAAGGTGGTAATCATTCGTTTCTTAAAGAAGGTCCTAACGTCAGTGAACATTTTAGATGATGGAGGAGTCTCCGTATAGTCACTTGTGTACCGCTGTGTATAGAATCGTCCAGGAATGTATCTTCTGTCGTGAAACTTCCTGATCAAAGTAGGCATGGCGTCTAAACCTCAAGTTATGCAGACCACTTTTGGTTCAGACTCCCTTTAGGTGGTTGTATCATTAAAATGATCTTTTTAGCCATCCAAAAAGTGAATAGATTCAACCAAGGAACCCAGCCACTTTGATTCGCTTAATCACTTTCAAACACTGACTGAAACTATGGACCTCGCCAAGGCTTATTCACTTTTAAAATGGTGACTGAATCTGCTGTTCTATGTAATCAATCAAACACAGGTATTTTGCTGCGAGGGTTCCTATGTTTCCGCACACCACCCATGAGAACCATGCTATTCCGTTGCTCTCCTCAAAACCGGTCTTTCCCGAATACTTTTCAGGCAAGACCGAATTCGTCAGATTTTTGGGAGCTGTTATTCCTAGAGGGAAAACCTAGGGCAGGAACATTCTGCAATATGAACTGATTCAATTCTGTTCCGTTCTTTTAACTATTGATATCCATATAGGAATAAAACTGCACAATAGACGAGAAATCAATTTATGCAAATAGTGCACACTAAAGATTGTTTTCGTCACCCAGATTCTCCAGACATGGCGAACATTGTCTAAGTACGCCAAAACAACCTTATTGTTCAGCTGATCAGACAGACACAATAACAAGTTCAGGGATGGTGTAAAGTTGTCGCGGTAACATCCACTGGGTGAATAGGACAACCGTATCTGATCTAAGTTTATCGTCTGAAAAAAATGGAAGCACGTAGCTTCTTTATGAATCTGAAGAGCGACAAGAGAAGAATACGGGCTTTGTCGGATGACACCATTTAGAAAGCTATGGCCAACCGCAATTCTGTGCTTCTCCCAAAGTAAGATCATCATTGGAAAGGATCGGTTGGACCTTGTTTAGGAGGAATGAATTTTATTGGGGGAAGACGAATCCATTTAACTGCTATCGTATCTTATTCTTGTCGACTGGGGTAGATTTTAACCCAAATGTTATTCCAGCCCGGATTCCGATGTTGAACCGTGAGACGTGTGTCAACCAGGCAGCTAAATGCCCTCAGTAATTATGAACATTCAATTTGAACGGAAGATCATACCACCCTGACAACAAACACCTGAAAAAGAAACTGTTACAGTTCGACAGAAAGCAGTTGACAAGCTAAATTTTCTGATGGTATTTAAAGAACACTTTCATTCACAGGCCAAAAACCGACAAAATTTTAAAGTGTGGCGCTCCAGCATACGTAGGGCCCTGAACGTCGGTTTCTCCTGTCATTGGGGAGTGAGGTGGGGTATTAGTACAACGACAATCAACATGCTTACTGATAAAACACACCCAGTCGTCCCAACAGATATAACTCCCACACAATAGTCCTGTGCTAACAAGTTTCATTTTTAATCCTTAGGTCATCGAGTACATTCCAAATGTAGGCTGGTGTAAGCTTTTGCACCAGTATGGGAGAATTTCACCTCGTTACATTCCCCTCTCCCTTAGGTTTGTTCTCAAAGGCAGAATGCTAACTATTTACTTGTATGTACGTGCTCTACTTGTAATGATTATTTCGACTTACTCGGTAATTCCAACCTCATAAGAAATGTTACCTCGGATTTGAGGTGTTCCATAATTGAGAGTTTCCAGACAGTATACTCTGGACTAAGTGTTGTCTGACAGCCTTTAAAGACTTCAGAAGGCCTACGACTGGCAATCCGGTTACCTAGTTTCGTGTGCTGGAAATCTATTCCTCGGAATTCCGTCAGCTGCTAGCCTGTATGTTAAAGTATTTTTTAATACCGCTGGAATGCTTAGTTTAATTTGGCAAACACGCTCCTCTAGATGTACTATTCCTTTTTGCAACTGTTCGTCATTGAGAGGAATGTCGTTTATACAAACTTCAGGCGGATTCTTGCATTCCCATTGATAAATTATGAAAGCAGAACAGATCGAAATAAGCCCTCCGGTTTGCACAAACGTTTGAGCTCCAGAGTGAAATTTTGGTTCGATAAACCGTTGGCAAATCTTCGTCATACATAACTGTCCAACTAGTATTTGCTCGCGCAGTATACACCGACAAGTGTTTTACCCAAGGTATACGCCAAATCTCGGTAGACCTCGTTTCGAAGCTTAGATGAAGATTGATTTGCTTGAGACCACAGCGCCGTTGCAAGTTCCAGGTCTGGAAATATGCCCTCCAGAATTCAGAACACACAATATATGTACCAAATGATGGTGGGCATACTTTCCGAGATTTTTCAGATCCTGGATCGTACTGTGTGTAGTTGAAGGTCCTGACAGATAAATCGCAGTCGTCAACAAAATGACGATCATCCTTTTTTGTCTGAGCATGCCATTGATTGTCCAGTTGCCGCTGATTTGCTGGTTGAGCTGGTCAGTTTTCTTGCAAACGTTTCATCACCAATCGAGGTATTATTGTCAGTGTGTTGTGGGTGGAAATGCACTTCCACCGTCTAGCCCCCAAAATAATCAACCCCCTTTTTATTAGAGCAAATGAGTGGCAAGTAGCTTTCTGTTAAAGCTAACACGTTACTAGGTTCTTGGAAGAAACTCTATTTGGAAGCGGATAACTTTGTGACCGAGCAACTTTGCCGTTTTCATGGAAGTACGTTCGCTTTGGAGACAGTTGGTCAGAGTTTTTCTCCAGGGCTAGAATCACTCCTTGGGAAACACCTTCCTAGACTGTATAGACGTAATACACTACTCATAAGGTTACTGAAAACTCTTCGACAGCCTATGACCGGTTTCGTCCCTCTTGGAGCTCACCAGGTGGGCGCAGTCCACGAGTTTCCGTCAACTTTACGCTCTGCTTGAACCCAAATTCCAGGAACCTTGACTTATACACTCATCCGCATACCAATTTGGTTTTGACAGGAGACTTACCTGGTGCCCAGCTGAATCTCTCGTTTATGATGTTGTTAGTCAACAGAATCGCAGTCATTAGCATGTGGCCTGAAACTGTTTGATGCACTCAACCCACCAGAACCGCCTCCATATCCTTGTGTTTCGACCCGGGGTCGTCAAATTTCGTAACCACAACTAATATCTGGTGAATCGGTGTGTCTCAGTGATGGCTTCTGGTATTCGAGCAATTCCGCCGGATTCAACTGAGGACACCTGAAGATGATGGTGACAATGATGATGATGATGATGATAGATAGATAGATAGATAGATAGATAGATAGATAGATAGATAGATAGATAGATAGATAGATAGATAGATAGATAGATAGATAGATGGATAGATAGCTGTGCATTCCATGGTATGAAGATGCTATTTTTTGAGTCGAACCTTCCGGATCGCGTATGCGTGCTTTGGTGTGCATCTTACCGTTACATTTCCCTGGATATTTCAGTACGATATTGTTCTTAAGTGATCCAGTTTATATGTTCGATTTACATATCCGTTCCTTCCATGCGACTTTTCACTTTCATATCTAGCTGATTATTTCTTACTTACCTACAGTGTTTTCCAGCTAGACCGCTGTTCATCAAAGTGGCACCCCAACTACTGATATCCGCAGGCTTCCGAAAAATGTCCATTGCAATCCTGTTATTCTCCATTCCACTACCAGCTGGCCTCTGGAAATACAGTTACACGCCGTGCATTCGTCAGGACATTTTTCAGCTGGAGAGATAAGTTTGTGGTCTATCTGTCGTAGAGAGACTTTGCTCTTTTGATCCACAATCCAATAAAGCGACACAAGTGGTAAGTTTTGGAATCTTCAAGATTGCTTAAGCAACTATTGCACGGTGTGACTACGGCGGTTGGATATGTCGCAAGTTATCGGGTAGCATTCTCACTATCTAGCATAATTATATAGTAATTCTCACCGAACATGAACACCTTACTCAAACCAGTTGATGGTGCAATGTCCAACTTCAAAGGTTAATGCTGCAAGAATGCCGAACTATATCCTGTGGGCGACACTAATGAGATTCACAATTGCCTAGCCATCATGATCAAAAGAGATATTCTCAATCTAATACTTCAAAAGGAGTTGATAACACTTGGAACGACGGTATTTGTGGGATGAAGAAATCTCACTTAAATGGATGGAAGATAGTCAAACAATTAATCATTCTACTACTACTCTCCTTGTGAAAAATGGAAACAGGCGACTGGATTCATGGTGCACGACACTCTGATGGCTATGATCACCGGAGTTCATTGACAGAATGTTCGAAGGACTTGTCCCATGTACAAGATAAAGCGGAGACCGAAAACAGCCAAATTCTGTAGAAGTACTCAGCTTGTTACGAATATTTCTGGCTACTGTTTTGCTCCTGTATCTATCAGTAAGATTTACACCTCCGGTTTTCGGTGTTTTCTTGCAATATTCATCATTAAAATTTGAGTGTTCAGCGTCCAGTGTGTCCATAGAGGGGCCAAAGAATTCTCAGAAGTGTCACAACATTTGGGTTTACATTCATTGATTATTTATCCACCTTCTCCTTCTCATCATCATCATCATCATCATCATGAGTAAGTTAGTGGAAGCTCACTGGCCTGATTTCAAGCTGACTTGTATGAGCCCGATGAGGAATCAAACGAACATGCCGTTAGCAAAATTACACCCGATTGGAAGGCCAGGATCAATGGCACCTAGTGGATAAAAGGCTGTCATAAAGACGTGGATAAATTTTAGAGAATGCCACCAACAGGAGTAAATGACTGAATAAGAGGCATAAAATACTGGATATATTGGTGGCAAAAGCGTATTTCATGCTTGTTCAAGGAGACGGGAAAATACCCTGCCGAGGCGAATAACTGCGTTCGGATCCTGGGAGATTCACTCTGATTTAGAAACACTATACTGCAAAACGAACCGTTTTTTTGCACCTATGATGATTCTAAAGACGTCAGAAATGTCCGCCTAAACCCAAATCGAAATATGGGCCTACTATTAACGCCACCATGGTGCATAAGTTTTCCACTCGTGGATGAGACAGGCTCTCCTGGAGGACGCGGCATCTAGCACAGTGATTCCACTTTAAATACAACCGGTTTAGGAAAGAAACTTTCATACCAGTGAACATTCTTGTTAAGTCCAGACGTAACACACTACTTTGAAAACTCTTTGAGAGCCCGTGACCGGTTTCGCCCTTTTTGAGGCTCTTAAAGGGGCCCATTATGAACCAGAGGTTCATCTTGATTTACTTGAGTGTTCTGTCAAAACCAAATGTTTATTGGGTCTTTCGAATGTCAAAATGCCACTTAAGAGAACGTTTGAGGAATACCCTTGTGCGGGACTGCTCTTCAAGTAGGGAGACATATAGAGGAATGGGTGCATACACCAAGTGAAGCTTAATACGTTGGCCCACTATCATGACAATATGTCATACTGTTCAGTTTCTCCAGCCAGTGATGAACAAATGGCTATCAATTCCATAGGGCGTCACCCTTGGTTGAATGTACCATTGATCAAGCCAAACCATATGAAAAGTATGGCGAGTGAAGGACAAGCAGTTCCAGTCACTGTAAGTCCAATATCCTGTCAGTTTCAATCAAACGGTTAAGGCTGTTCCAATTGTCGCAATATTCCCGAATACCACGATGTAATTGCCCCAAAAACCACTATCCAATTAAAACTGAATCGAAGTTGGTTTAGCCTAACAATATGTGGCTAGTATTCGAATGGCCATTACCGTCCTTGAATGAAATTTACACAAACGTGCATTGCCATAATATTTTCCTTCCACGGGGCACTGTGAAACTGCCTTTCAATACCAAGTCACCTAGTCTCGCTGATGCCGTACGAAGGGACATATAATGCACTCATGCTGGACAGAGTGACTAAAAGTACTGTCCAAAGACAATCTCTTCAGAAGCGATGTTCTCCCTGAAGGTAAACCCTCTATAGACCGTCAACTGTACTCCGTGAGGTCACGTTGATACTGATTTCTGAGTTGTCGATTTTGCTTACGTTTTAGATGTAGTGTTGAAGCCATATAAAATTCACAACAGACATTCTACTAAGGCATTTTCACGCAGCGATTAAAAACATAAGTCATTCATTCATGGAAAACAAGTCACCAGGATGGCCTCTAATCATATCCTTTTTGGAAACTTTCATCTTAATGAGGCGAAAACATTTCGTCCTATATTAGTATTACAATGACTGATATAGAGATGGCACTCAAATGAGAACAACCTTACGCGATTTTTTAAGTTCACTATTGATCTGTGAATGTAGATAATTCGACGGGATAGCGAAACATTATGGGACAGTAGCAAAATCGCATATCCATGAATGGCTTCAAACTTCCAGGAATAAAACCCAATAAAGGGCCACTATATTACTAAAACGGCAAATCCAGGATGGGATCCAGGACCCAATGTCGTGGTTATTACAGACGAGTCGAAATCAGTCAGTCAAACTCACATACTACTGTCCAGTTTGAGTGGTCTACTCAGTCTACTAATCTCAGCTGACCGTGGTTACTGAAGGCTGAACAACGACGTTGTTCCACGTTATGGAAAATACTCCCGTTGAATTGTATTTAGAGAGAACAGACAAGGTGCTTCGTCTTGCGCTATCAATTGGTTAAATATGATTTCCGACAGATGGTTTTGCTGGACGGTCCTAAGCCTCTGTGCGTTAAATGTAATTCAAACTGGGATCCTAGCACTTGTTACGCTGTTCAGCTCCACCAAAATACTAGGGACATCAAAATACCTCCTGGACGGGGTTTGATTCCTCTTGGGAGGGGAAGGCAACTAATATAAATCGCCTTGGGTGCGTTAGATGCTTGGCACAATCCAGCGATTTTCAAATGTTATTGAAAGCATACGGTTGGATTTAGATGATCACTGTTCATATTAGTGTGCCAGTGGGATGAGCTTGAATAACCTTCATAAGATACAGTCATCCGGGCCGCTAAAACAAAACTCATATTTTTATCCTACCCAACCGAAATGAATAATAACCCAGGAAGAAGGGTATTCGAGGAAAGTACCTTCTGACGTTGTAAAACGGTCACATTTATTGGGAGCTCCACTTACCATTGAGCTAATGTGTTTTGCGCCAGTTTTTCTGCCTTTCAGTACCTTCACATTAGGCCGCAATGATGTGGCACGTTTAAATCGATACGAAGCAACAGAGTCCATCAATCTTATTCACGCTGTGCTCAGAAGAGCTCACCAGTGCAGTGGGATGGTGTAGTAGCAGTTCTGATAATATCTATCGCTTTTGTGTGAATGTGAACCAGCGGCAAAGAACATTTCCAGTACAGTGTAAAGCGAGTGAGAGAGGGTGTAGTTCAACCGTTTCAGGAACCAAAGACGATATATTGTTTGGAGCATTGTGATTCCTGGGACAGTTTAAACAATGTGGTAAGAAAGACAGTGTAGCGGAATAATTTCATTTCCTGAACTCTTCTCTGCTGCCATCCGTGTAAAACGGAGAAAAACGAAGCCTGTGACATCGTCCATACGGCAATAAATCTTAGCCTGACCAGTTTGTAAGGCCACGCAGTCTCAGATTAGCCCTCAACTCATTGTGAGTGGAAGGTGCAAGCTTGAATTGACCGATCAGTATTGCTCCAAGGAACTTAACTGGCTGCCTCATGCGATGACCATGAATGAAGGATAAAGTTCAATTTTGCGGACACATGGTGATCAGTGGTTCGGCTTTTGATTCGGTGGAATTTAAATTGGCTTCAATATTGTACGACATCCCTTTGAGCGGATTTCCCTTTACTCGCGTTTCCAGCCTTTGGTCAGTTCCATCACTGTATCATTGCAACTGCAGGTGAATCAGCACACACACAGACAAGTTGGTGTTGGCCCGCAACATTGGCGTAGCCTTCATGCATAATTACCATTCATTTGTGCTACAGTATATGTTCACTTCAAGACTAAAGTTCGTTTAAAGTAAATTGATAAAAGGCATGGTCCTTAGTGTAGGGTACCTTTAGGCAAGTAGGTCTCTTCGGCAATGTGGTTCGTGCGCCTTTTCTGTCGCTCGTTCTGTTACCCTATTTTAGTTGTTTGGCGTTAGCACAGTTTTAAAACAGTCAGTCACCTTAGAGACTCTATCTGGAGTCCGTTTCAGTCGCGATCTATGGAATGAGGTGTGGACCGACGTAAATTTGTGCTGCGTGGGGCAGGAGTTTGTAAGGTTTAGGTACTGTTTTCCCTACACGAAAGTAAAACCGTACTTTCGCAACTTGAAGTGGTGACAGGTGCAACATGTGGTCCGGATGATACCTATCCTAGTAGGAAATGATCCGAACAACGACTTCTACGCTAACCGTACCTGTTGGGTCAGTGTGGTACTTTGGTTGATTCACTAGACTATTCAGGCCATTCTGTGGATCGACGTTATAGTTGTAGTGGACACGTCAGTTGACGCATTTATTCTGTTTGAATGTTTTCGCTTCCGATGGTCGTGTAAGAAATCAACGAAGCCTGGTGAATCTAACCTCGTTATGATCATCCAACCGTAGGTGTGGAGATCCTTCATATTCTGATGTAAACGGCATGCCTCGAATGATGCAAGCCTTATGCGTACGGTACTTTGATTCAAGCCCCTAATGTAAACTGAGTTCATTCGACATTTCATCTCTTTGTATATATATATATATATATATATATATATATATATATATTCAGACTTTACGTTCAAGCTCAGTGACCAAGTACATTAAGTAACTGAGCTCAGTCAAGTGTGTGAAGCTCAGGCATATTCCTTAAGAGGTCATGTTGAACCGAGATCGTGGTTGATACAAAAGATCCCGAGATAACGGGATCCCAGGATAACCGCCATCTTCCCTACAAAGCGAATGTTTTCTTATGGATTTCATAAGATGTCCAGGAAGCTGTGTATACGAAACTCACCATTCAACCCCCAGCTAGCGAGCACTTCAGCAAACACCACTTCTGTTGGAGAGTCGAGCGAGCATTGGCAGTTTTCACTCAGCCATACACCGAATCAACTCGTAGTGTAGCCTGATACACACGTCCCTTGAGATTCAGTGATATGGCACTTTGCCGTCATATGTTTCAAATTAGCGAACGTGACCCGAGCCTTGCAGATTCTCGCATTGAACTCGCCTGTCACACTACAACCGAAACTTATACAACTACCAATATATGAAAAGCGCTCTACATTTCCAGTATCTCACCTTAGGCTGTAAGTATCGTGTTCAGTAGTGAATGCATGTAAGGGAGCATGGCTGCACACTTGCAGGTACAAAGCGCATGCCAAAGGACTTTGGTCAGTTCAGATGACAATCCTAACTTTGACCTGACGTAAAACTCTGGAATTCTAGGTAAATCTACGCCAGTCGATACAAGCTGATAATAAGACCTTATGCTGGTATGAGTTGTTCATCAGAAACTTACCTAAAACGTTGTTAATACGAGTTAGATGGAAAAAAAAGAGAGAAGTCCCCTCCTCTCATTCCGTTGTACCTTCAGTCACGGAATTTCCAAACTTGAAAATAGCTTTCATGAAGGAAACTACTCACAAAGTTGCTGAAAACTCTTCGACAGCCCACGACCGGTTTCGCCCTTCTTGGGGCTCATCAGGTAGGCGCAATCCCCGAGTTTCCGTCAACCTTATGTTCTACTTAAATCCAAATTGGACTGATTTCGACAAATACACTCATTTGCAAATCAATTTGGTTTTTCCGGGGGACTCGTACCAACTGAAACATGAGGCGGCCTGTGTGCAGCACATTCAGTTGAAGAACATCATAAACGAGAGATTCACTTGAGTCCCCCGTGAAAACCAAATTGATTTGCAACTGAGTGTATTTGTTGAAAATAGCTTCTTCTCTACATGGAGAATTTCTGTGGCCTAGGAGTGCACTATCACCCCATCCTTAGCTTCCACAAACAATTACTCTATCAAAATGTCACTGCTGGCATCCTCCCTGAATTAAACTTGAGGCCAAATTAGAGACATATTTACTTATTGCCGGCCATGCCTTAGAAAAATACCGCATCGTCTACCACCTTGCGCTTAAAGGTGATCGAACACTCACCAAAAGCCGATTCCAATACATCTACCTCATTTCCACACTGCCCACGATGATCAGTTTTCCAACTATGTTTAAGACAACTGAGATTCGATGTCATTTTATTTTTTATTTTCTTCATTGTAATATGGTTACTGCTACTTTAGGCCCATGATTTTATTGTAAGTTCTCATACAACATGCCTTACAATCCTCTTAACCGTGACCATTCGATACACATCCGTATGAAACAAACTCCCCATTGAACTGGGGTCTTACTGTCCTACAACATCCCGGTCCACACTGCAACACCACATGGACATGTGAACTTCAGTATCCCATAGAGCCACCATGATATCTGTAGATGTAGTCCTTGAACAGGGTCTCACTGGCCTAACTGTATCCGTTACCTACTTATGACATCTCTCGTCCCTCTATCTCTGCCACGACTCTCCTACGGGACTAACCACACTGCTTCCCCTCTACCCATGCAAGCACTGACTACACCGGGTGGGCAAACTGTCTACTACTGACCGTGTGTCACCTTTAACCCCTCCCAACACGTTCTACCAGTTCTGACGTCCGTGCATGGGCTAAAGTGCTTAAAGAACATTGCACGTAGTCATTTGACCCTGACCCAAACCCAAATCCCGACTATCTCAATCACCCACAATCTACTTTAATTCGAATTCGGTGAATCGATCATCATCATGCAAACTTAGCTTACCTTTCGGTTCAAAAGTGGACTCTCTAGGGTTCTAGGGCTTCTGTTCAGATAAAAAGTCATTTTATTCATCGTTTGCATTACACCTCCAGGTTACTGGCCAATGTACTCCACAGCGAAAACCTTTTGGTATGGAAAAGGAAGTCTCCAAGTGTAACAATTTATTTGTGATATTCGCATACCTTTGATGTTTTCTGTGTCTAAAAAGGACAATTATCCACGAGATTCTTACAAAGCATGTGGTAATCGAGGTTCGTCTGATGGTGTAGAGTGACAAATGTCTCCGTAAGGCTTCCATAACAAAGTTGCCTGCTTAGAGAAAGTTCGGAGAGACGGTTTGTATTCTATTGGAAATAAACGATCAGTTTTGTATTCAGACAACAACGCAGGTGGCGTTCATATACTTATCCAAATAGAAAAAACCATCAAACAGTCAAGCGCTTAAACTTAAGCAAGCATAACTACCCTTATTTCTTCTCCATGGTTCGCGTCAAAGCCTACACGCCTGAAGCCAATCGAAGTTAACTTTGCGTGACCGTCTGTAATTTGGGCTTCTCACCAAATCCCGGAGTTATTTCTACAAACCTAAGCCATTTTATGGCAGTTACTGTTACACCTGTGCAGATGCACTACGGTTGCCTTTCTGGAAGTGCAGCCTTGTATACATTATCGACTGATCGGTTGTGCACCTAAGGATCATATAGACCTGCTCACGCAATAAGGAATACAATGGCACACCAACGAAGCCACTGGATATCTCTGTAAATTAAAAAAGCAGCGATCCCGTCGACGGCCAAACGTAGCCAAAAGACAGTTCTTATCCATGTCTTTAGATTGTATTCGGAAGGGGAATAACGGTAGGATTGATGAAACAGATGGTTGCTTGTTGTTTACTGATCAACCAAACTGAACTAAAAATTTTCAGATGTATTAGGCCACAAATGACCCTCGGGCGCTTGAAAAGTAACCGCAGGCTGTGACGTCATATGAGGATTGGGAAACAGCAGAGAAAATGTAAACAACATTATTTTCGCTTCCCAAAAAGAGACTACAGTTATGCTAAATTACTGATGTACCATCATTAACAATTATGTTTCGAAGCATCAAGGGGCACCAAATGATTCGCCACCGGGCCGAAACAGCCGTACATAGCTGCTTACCTGAGCCTTTCGGACTTCCTTGTCAATGAGGCCGAGCCATTGGTCATTCGGGTACCAAACACTTGATCAAAGGCTGTTCGTCAACAAACCGAGGCTGAGGCTGGGCAGATCGCCGCTCCCAATACCAACAGAAAGGACATGAGGCAGCACACTACTGCCCAGCTTAATTTGCAACTGAGTCTACTTCGCCGAAGGCATGAGGAAGCTTTGACATTGCCTGGTCCTAAGGATTACAACTATGAGACAATACCGCTGAATAGTCCAACCTGGGTTTGCAAACTCTGAGGTTTTCACCAAAAGACAAGTACTTAGATGAGACCTGGAAAAGCCGAACAAATCTGACCTTATTAAGGAGGCAATCATGCTTCAGATGAATAGTTGTTTCCAAGAGAGACAAAATAGCTGCTCCTCAGTATTTCCTGCACACCTATAGGTGTGCAAGTGGTCAATCCTCATCGTCATCCCCGTATTCTTCCTGATCGACCTTGCCGTCGTCCTCTTCCTCCTCCTCATCCTCATCGTCATCATGAAAGATAATGCTCTAAATATGTACATTGGAATCTGCCACATATCTGCACAGGAAGAAGGGCCCACAAAGCGAGAGAAGAGATTGATCGGATGAGGATTAACTTCAGAAGGCCCTGTGTCCCTAGGGAAGACGGTCAACGTATTGAAGGTATGAATACCTCACCCTAAACAATATAGAAATAGGAAAATAAAGGCAGAATTCTGAAGCAAAACACCATCAGCAAGACCCTATGTTTACAAACCTCACTCAGTACGAAAGTGGCACACAGTCATAGTAGGCTTTAGAAAGCCCGTTCAGCTAAGGAATGAAAACTACCCAGCCATTGGGCTGAGTTGTGTGCTACGGTTTTTAAGGAATATACGAGGATAACGTGAATTATGACCGTGAGGACATGGAGATCTCGTAACACTTGTCATCATGCCATGACTTTTGTTAGCAAGAATTTGGGTTGGGACCTAGTGCTTTCTCCAGAGGACATGCAGATTACATGTTTCAGGAAACTTACCTTGACGGACATTAATTGATAACCTAGCCGTTAGCTCACGGACGACTTTATCACCGAAATGTTACAGCTCACCAAGGTTAGCTTCGTAAGGAAGACATCGAACGTTGAATATTTGATTTCACTTAGGGTCTTCGGGTCGGACTGGTTGCAAATTAAGAATGTCACCGCAATTCTTTTGTAGGAAGTTCCCGCCAGTATTGGTGAAATGACACCATTTGGTTAATGTTGCGCGTGCCTTCACAAACCGTGACTTGACGTCATCTACCAAAGTACGACCACAGCCTATGCAGCTACTAAGACTACGAACTGGCAGGCTTTTCATTTAGAAGTTTCAGAAGGGTGTTAGGGGCTCAAAGTCCTCAAAGCAAACTACCCGACATCCGCGATTGCGTCAACCACAAATATCTTATCAGAAAGAGTTAAGCGGAGTGATCAAACACTGAAGCTGTGGAATCGGAGTACCCACCAAAGCCCACGGTCACAACTGGTCCAAATTCTGGTTCCCCAATGAAAATACATTGAATGGGACGAGGAAGACTGGACATGAGATCAACTTGGCTGCAAATTGCCGATACTTGCTTGATCGTTCAGTGCACACATTCTCATTTCTGATTGGGCATTTACGATACGCTGGTAGATTGATCGGCATAACGGCTCCAGTGACGGCCCAGTAACTGTCCTAGTTTATGAGACCAATCACATGGTATGGACAAGCTGGCGTGCTCGGAAGTACTGGTTCAGATGCGTCCAGCCTTCACTGGTGTAGTGTCAAAATGTTCCCCCACAAGTAAAATATCCGGCCCTACCAGAGATATGCACTTCTGACGAGCTCCAATAAGAGAGAAATCCGAGTCCAGTGCCTTTTCTCTGGTATGCACTAACCAGAATAATTGCACTGGGATAGGGGGAGGACTGTTCAAATGAGTGATTTGAGCACCAGTTTTTGTGAAGAACCTGGCTGACAGCACAAAGCGCTTCAGTTCTGCTCTTGTCTGACCATCTTGCAACTGTGTGTACGATCCTAGTAAACCCTAACACACCCGGAAGTATAAGAACAGGAGATATTAGGAATGTTTGTAAAACGCAGGAACCAATCCATCTACGGAGTCGAAAGTGGCGGTGGTATGCCCAAACACCTGGTATTATGTGAAAATGGGCTTATTGCAATTCCTAATTGGTCTAAATCATGTCTGATACTCCTGGATGCGTAAGTTGGGTGCTAGGGTTCCGCTTTGTTATTGTTAGAGCCAGTGGCCATGTTACGGCTGCAATCAGGGCTACAGACATGTGACGCGGTAACAGTACACTTTAAATCATACATAGTCCTCCTTTGAGTCGAATCGGTTCACAGAGCTAAATACACTCACTACAAAGGGATTATTCTGAAAGAAACACGACTACCTATCCTATAACTCTAGACAGGGAAAGTTGTGTGATCTATTTGTGCAGTTTCAGGCGTTTGAGAAAGCGTGTTTTGCTTTTTAATTCCAAAAAGATTATTTTCTGTTACGGAAACATTGACTCATAGGTTCAGCCTAGTTCACACTCTCAAACATAAGTCATCTAACAGCAAATGATGAAAGCGTTATCCATTCTGGGAGCAATCGTCTGGAGTAACGGCAAGCCAATGGTTGTACTATGACATCCCGCCGAAATTTTTCGCTGGCATTTCTAGCCAACGCCTCCAACGAGCTTACTGACTGCCCGCGCCGGTAAAAATTTATGCGAAAGGAGTACGATATTTCTCCGCGGAATGCAAATCACTTCTGAACCTGTCACCTACAGCCTGGCGTGATGCACAGATTGAGTGCATACACTCCACAATAACTGCTCGTTTAAAATGTCCGATTTCATCAAAAAAGTGAGTTCGCCATCAGGGGCGAGTCATTTTCACTAGCTATCGGAACATTCGACTGCAGTGCTGTCATGTAATCAAAGGACTCCGTCCACTGAACCTTACTGAAAAGTAGCAGTACATTTCTTCACACCCTGCCACTTGGTTTTGGCAGAACAAACGCTGAGCTCAGGTTATTCGTCTTGCGATTGACATTTTCTTTAGAGTCCATTAAATTTGCCCAACTGGTCCCGAAATGGAAGCCTTTTAGCCGTCTGAGGGTGGAACAAGTTTGACTTATGGATCGTAACGGTCAACCAATAGAGCTGTTCCTATGCAAAATCTCAACGGAGAACCCAGTGCTGTACACCCATGTAGATTATATTCGTTCCATCTATTTTTCAAGTCCTCGATTCCCACTGCTAGTTGACATTAATTTATCTTGACGAGATATGCTTATTTGCAAACGGAATTTTTGTTAACGAGAGGCCCAAACAGATCTCACTTGTATCGTATTATTCAACTGAACATGCCGTACAAAGGCCGCCCCAGTTGGTGAGATTTTCAAGATATCACAGTATATTTTCTTGGAGGAAACTACTAGCAAAGTTG
The DNA here is from genome assembly GCA_004794785.1 of Opisthorchis felineus. NCBI lineage: Eukaryota > Metazoa > Platyhelminthes > Trematoda > Opisthorchiida > Opisthorchiidae > Opisthorchis > Opisthorchis felineus. Next base: position 297,070 of record SJOL01009319.1, on the reverse strand, counting down.
CTGAAAACCCTTCGGCGGGCCATGGTGGATTCCATGCTTCTTCGGATCCATCAGGTAGGCGTATTTCCCGAGTCCCCGTCAACCTCAGGTTCCAAAGGAACCCAAATTGTACGCAACTGGACATTTACACTCATTTGCACACTAATTTTGTTTTAATAGTAGGTTCAGCTGAATCTCTTGTTTAGGATATTCTTCAACAGAATGTGTGCATAAAGGCCACCTCGTGCTCCAGTTGGTACAATTTTCGAGATATCGCACTATATTTTCTTGGCAGAATACACTACTTACAAGGCTTTCCACTTACTTACTTCATATGTACCTTATCTTGTCTGACCCCTCAGTAGTCTTATCTTGATCACATCCAAATATTCGAGGCGTACTCCCTTCAATGACTTCAGACGCCAAGTCCTAGATTATTTGGCGGTGCCATCCAACAGTTTCCAAGGGTTCATCTGGTGAAGTCTGAGCAAGGGGTTAAAAGCAGGTGCCATTTTTCACAGGTATTAATTTTGGTTGTTGGCATCAATCAAGCGGCTGACTCTTAGGGTGCTTAGAAAAGCTTAACTTTTTGCAGAACTTTGAGAATCGACTGAAAGTCTGCCCTGATATACACATCATCCCCGTGCTACATACACTCTACATAGTCGGAGAAGTGTGAGGGTCTACCGCATTACCTTCTGAAGAGATCCCCCTTCCACTCGATTTGATTCTGATTGCGATTTCGGCGTTTGCTTGGGAAACCAATCCATCTGTTAGTAGCGAGTAGCAGAAACTGCTGACCCGTCGGTTTCGGATTTTTGAAGAGAGCACCTGGGAGAGTGAGGCCGTTTCTTTGTCTGAGAACCTGATGATGGATGAAGTGGTGAGGAGCGGGTACGAATGCTACTGTACTTCGGACACTGGTGTGAGCTGATTGCTTTTTCATCCAAATGGATATATATCTGTGCCTTATATCTATTCTGGTAGTTGTGGAGTTCTTCAACAAGATTTTACCCTTCCGTATGCAAAACGACCATAAATTTGGTCCGAGTAGTCAGTATATATCAATACCAGATCATTCGTTGCTGGACCACATAGCAAGCCAATTAACTGAAATACAATGTAAACCCGACTCTTTCTTAACTCGGCACTCCCTCCCTGTTTTGGTCCGGACCACGCAAAAGTGAGAATGCCTTTTCTCTTCCACTTGACTTAATTGGAATAATAGCGCATGGATGACAAAATTATGGTTCGGTAGAGAGTGAATTTCATTTTGGTTCGAAAAGTCTTGCAGCTGGCCGCAAAGAAGCGGCAATTTATGTTTCCTAGATAGATCTTTGAAGAAAGCGCTCGGAGACAGTTTCATGAATTCATATGGAGAGAAAAAACCTTGCTTAGACAAGCACAGCTGTCAGCTAGAAAGAGAGGGAGATGTGATTCACATGTGTAAGTAAACTGTCACCGCGTTCAAAAATCATATGTGGAGAGGAGTACAAAAATATCTTTGTAATTCTCTGTTTCTGAAACAAGAGTTACTCATATTAGCGCAATGGATACCAGTACCCCTTTCAGAGGCACTTAGTGGGGGCTGAACTCGGGTCACTGAAATAGCGATTCATTACCCCATTCACCCGGTCACTCAGGCCAAGATAACAAGAAAGAATCCCAAGTAATGTGTGTACCAAACATGTGTTTCTTAAGTGAAGCATAACGAAGCACATACAGCTTAAAAATTGAATGTTCGATTAGCATTTCCCCTTAACCTCATATTTTTCGAACCGATCAAATTGAAAAATAGTCTAATGATAATGGATTATTCCTATTCGCCAATCTGCCTATCAAAAACGTTTCATTCCTGAGCAATAGCAGATATTTTCCGCGTGAATAATGAGGGACAAGTTGTATTAGATAGCAGAATATGGACGATGCAAAAGATACACCTATGCCGACGACACTTGAGATACTAACACTACATGTTTTTCAATGAATTTTTTTAGGAATTTTTAATAAAATCCCTCAGTTTGATTCCTGATTGGCCCGACAGAAGTGATCAGTTAGTGCTACAGATAATCATAGATGGCCTGATCTGAAACTGAAATCTTTTGAAGGTCGCGAAGAGTTTCATACTTCATGTTATAATTTGGAATACCCTAAATTCCAATAGGGCCATTTTAAAAACATATCAGAACACATGGGAACGATTTTATGTGGTCGGACACCTGAGGCATTTTAATGAAAGATGATTCGAGAAATACAGTCACGTCAAGACAATGTGAACAACATCAAGATCTAATTTTCTGAATAAAATTAGAATTTCAGACAACTGTATTTTATGACTATGCCAGCAGAAAACCTAAACACATCGAATTTACTTGAAAATAAGGCCTCCATAGCTTCGGTGCACTGTCAACCAAACGACATGCGGTAAAACGAAACCGCGAAATTTCACGCAACATTTTGCGCAAAATTAAGGCCAATTTCAAGAAAATACACAGTGAATATATTCTATTAGTGTTTTCGAAGGGACTTATAGCTCGGTGGCTTTTCGCTTTTGATTCAAAAGAGTCGTTAGACCAACTGAGTAGGTTTCTATGTTAACCGAGTCTTAGGGCGGACGAAGAAAAAATCAGCAAGATCACTTTCGACTAGCAAACTGGATCAAAGTTGAATTTCGGTTAAAAGGTCTTGTCAGCTGTTGTGGCTGCCCGAGTCTTACTACCGATGGGTTGGGTGCGATTCAAGACCATTTAATCAGTTTTCGCATCCTTGGTCTACCGGTTTGGGGTGTCTCAAGTGGTTCCTCTTGGATGCCACTGATAAGTTTTGTTAGTCCGTGTGGGTTCGCAAGTGCTGCGACATTTTCGTTAGGGGATGAGATTGTGTGGACCTTTTGTCGGCTTGGACTATGTAGTTCGAGTCTGAGCTACTTCCATCGGTGAGTACTCTTCACTGGTAAGCGCACACCGCCACGTGACAGCTCGACTGATCTGGAGGCATTCTGCACGCTCTCGCCAGTTCTACACGCTCTATTCTGTTCATACTGTGATTCCTGGCGATTTCCATCGTCTCGGCGATCAATCGCTGAGGCATGAATTGCAGTTTTACTTCAAAACTTCAACATTTTCTAAGTATATTTTGTTTCGCGTTTCTAGCGCATACCCCGTCATCGCTGAATCTTTCGGTAGCCCTCGATATTGATCTGTGTTTCCTGGACGTCTATTTATTTTCCTCTTGTGTCCACTGGGTCTGCTGTAGTTCTCTAGCCGTCTGTCCTATATAGACCTTAGTGCAGTTGATGCATTTGATTTTATAAACAGTACCTGGTCCTGTTTGCCGGGAGTTGATCCTTCAACTGCACCAGTACAGAGTATATAGTACTCCCATTCTGGAGCGCTACTCCTATGTTAACAGCGTTTAGGAATGTTGGAGTGTCTCTGGTTTATGTGGAATAACGGCTGTCCCATTCTATTCCCTATTGGATCTCGCCACAGATACCAACGCCCTTCTTGACTAAAAATTAACCAAACTAGCTGCATAGCCACTATCTCGAAGTCTGCTCCTTACATCAACTTGGGTGGTTGTCTGACCAACCTCTCATGCGCACAGAGCCAATACTAGCTTAAACATCGACTGAGTGATAATAGCGACTACCGTTCTAGGGTGGGTCAAGGAATAGTTCAAAGTCGTCCCAATGTCGGTTGGCTTTTGGTACACTGTGGTTTCTAGTATCCCACCAACCTTATGTGACATGCAGTCTAAGATGGGTAGTTTACCCACACCCACACTAAATTTACTATGGAGATTCAGAACTAACTTGTCTCGTTTAATCGCAATAAAAGTGTCATCTACATAATGCCAAAATATTTTCACTGAGTGTTCAAATCTCGACGAAACTTTTTGTTCGAAATAATCCATGAATATATTTGCTAAAACCGGGGATACTGGAGATCCCATTGCTAGGCCTTGTTATTGAGCATAAACCACGGAGTCGAAGACGAATTGGGTAAGAATCGGGTATGCTTTTATGCCTTATACTATTGCATCTCTGTTGAGCTGTGTTAGTTCTGAAAGTGTGGTGTCTGCCAGTAGCAACTGCTTGGTTATTTGTAAAGGGTCTCGTTTCGACACGTTCGCATGTAACGATTTGACGTCGAAACTCACAAGAATACATTTTTTTTCACGGAGAAACCCGCAACTTTGTTGGCAGTCTCATGAATCCTTAATACTCGATTTTCCGGTGCCGCTTACTCCAAACAGTTTGTTGCTCATGCAATGCTGCCCTGCGATACCCGGTCGCGACGATTTGGCTTCGCGATACCATGCCGGTTCGAAACAGGTCAATTATCTTGCTGCCGTATTCTGGCGTCGTTGGATAAGGGAATACCTGCCGACGTTGCAGGTGCGTACTAAGTGGCTCAGAGCATCTCAAGAATTGAAACGAGGAGACTTGGTTCTGGTCTCTGGTGAAGATGTGCCTCGTGAAAAATGGCCTCTAGGGGTGGTGGATAGTTGTGAGGCGAGCCCAGATAGCTTAGTGAGAACCCTGCATGTTAGAAGGGCGGGCGGCGTTCTTAAGAGAGATATTAGAAAGGTATGTTTACTGGAGGGACGTGATTAGGCTTGTACTCCATCGAAGTCGTCACTTGTGACAGGAGTGGACTCGGACCATTCGTGTCGGTGACTGATGGGTACCTTAGAATGGGGCTGAGCATAGGTAGAGTGCAAGAACCGGGGCGTCCGCTGAGTCAACGTGGAGAATTTGGCGGGCGATGTATCGTCCATCACTTTGACGTTTGAAATTTTCCACGTTTCTTCTCTCCCTCTTTGTAACCCCCGCTCCACTTTTGTGTTTAGTGCGTGTGTATGGACTGGCTTTTTTTGACCCTACCACTTCACTCATTTGGCCTTGAGGTCACCCAGCCAATTTGTGGCCGACCTTATGCACGTGTGACTGTCTCACGCGGGATCCTGTTTGCTCATTTGGTTCGTACTTTTGTAGTCCAAGTGGACCATTTGTTGTGGACGAGTATCTACTGTGAAGGTTTGTATATTTTGTGAAATGATGTACTACGTTAATAGTACCGTATAGAAACCCAGCTCCGACTTTGTTTTGCCTTCCCGGAGGTTCTGGTATTACGCGTCACTCGAAGATACCGTTTGCCGTTACATTCACCGTATTTCGACTTTCCTTCGATTTTACTCTATTCATTGTAGACGTGATATCCCCACCGTCGTTCTATCGGTAAGGTCCTTCAGCTAGGTGTCGCTTGACTCTAGTCATAACAACAGTGGCCTTGCCCTTACAATCAACATAATGCTCCCAGTTTCAGAGTACGTAACGCTTCCCCTCTCAGAGAAGCTGCGGGCTGCTAGGACTTAAGGACTACGACCAGCTTCTCTGCTTCCGTTGAGGAAGTTTTTGAAGAATAGATTCAACACTAGGACTTTTTTATTCTGCCCTACCACGCAGTTCAGTCCCATCTCTTTCGGTCAGCATTTGTAGTATGTCTTAGATTGTGACCAAGACAACCGGCTTCGTTAGTTTCCACCACTTCACTTTCGGAAAAGTCTGTCAATCAACGAAACCCGTGTACTTGACGACTTACCTATCGTTTCACATTACATCACTACAGATAAGCCAGCGCTGCACATTCCTATTTTGATAGCGATTTTGCCAGGCCATTCCTCCCATTGCTTGTGGGTCCGCATAGAGTTCGTCGTTAGCTTCAGTAACAGCTCACTTTAACCTTCTAGGTTCCTATATTCCAAGGGTGAACTTCAATTGGGAAATAACTAAGGTAAACCTTGCAGGAGTGAGGAAGTTTTTGCTAGTGTCCTGGCGGTGAAACAAATGGCGTGAAAAACTAGGAGTTGTCACGTCACTTTAACTGGGGAGAGGTTTTGGGCCACACAGTCGGAAGCTAATAAAGCCTCTTGAACCACGGTTCCAAAGGGGTTTGACTGCTGTGAAAAGTCTAGAGAAAGAACTTGATCGTACGCGCTGCTAAATTCGGGAAGCATGTTGTCTAGTTCCAGGTTGTGTGCGTACAACACAGTGACAAAATCACATAACTTGCGCATAGGTCACCTTAAACTGTACTATATCCAATCTTTATGAGTGTCGCAGTTAGCACACGACTCCGCTGATTTTAGCATATTGTTGGTAGATTCGACATCTGGATGCCGTCTAGAACCTAGATACATTAAAGTGGTTCACCGTAGTATTACCAATGAAATCCCACCAAAATTAGGGACACTCGTAATACCAGAACAAGAGGCAACTTTTACGGGTCAATCAAACTGATTCAATCTAATTAAGGCGCCATTTGTTTTTCATGCTGCATATGGTAATCAACGACGTGGAATGGGGCCAGAGGTGGTCCTGTTCATTGTCGAACAGGTATCTGGCACAGAGGTACAGGTTATTTAGCAACCACCACACGGAACAGAAAACGATATAAGGTAGGCGCATTCTGTTCAAGATAGAATGGACTGCCTGTTGGCTTTCATAATGCTGTTTACCGATCAACAATGGTCCATAAACCTGTAGTAAGGAGATGTGAATAGAGAATATCCGAGACGAAGTGTACCTCAACTTTCATCTTCTCGAATCACGCGGATTTACAGTGAGTGCTAGGTGAAAAATGCACGGATCACTTCAAAAGGTTGCCTAACCGTTTTGAAGAAAGCAGAACATTTTAATTTTTAGTTCACGGCATGCAGAATGACTTTCGAAAAAAGAAAACCATCGTGTTCCGCCGGTTAAATGAAGTCCATACCTTCAAGCTATTAGCCATAGCAACACAAAACCCTCGAGACCAAAGCTTCTCATCAACCTAATAAATGACACATTACAGCCTAGAACTTTAAACTGGACGAAATTCCTGGAAATGTTCACATCAGTGGGCAATTTTTGTAATGGTGCCGGGATGAGCAAACCTAGTGGAGTGCGAGGCAAGTGCCAGTCAAATGGGAACAATAGTGAGCACCCTCTCTTTAGTAGTCACATAGAAGAGGGACGTCATTTCATCCGGTTTTTACTTCCTATCCTATTGGGAAAACCATTGTTGCCGCGTATATCAAGAGGGAAGTTTCGGCTAACTTTGATAAAAACCTCACTGCAGAAAGTAAGAAGGCCTAAGTTAAATTTGGGTACCAAAAAGAGTAATTGCTTTCCTAATTAACAGCGATTTTGTGTAAGGTAAATTCCATTTCAAAATAAGTTTGTCACCATTTTGTACAGTGTTACTATGTCATCTTAGGTTTCCTCTGAGGAGATAACTATCGTTACCCAAAAAGACAAACCGGCATCCAAGTTAGCAATTCATAAATAAGGGGACAGTATTCATGGGACTTCTGCAGCGTTAGTAAAAAACGACTGACACGCAGTAGAGTTTTACATATCTAGAGGTTTCATCTCATTAGTACGACACGGAAGGCCAGAAGAACCTTGAAGCCGTATTGGTAAGGAAACTACTCTATGTATAACCCAGAGATGCGGACACTGCCGCAACCGGACAACAAAGAGGCGCCCGAAAACTGAATGCTGTATTCTTATTCGCTCTAAAGAGGTAGCTATTATTTTGTGGACAGTACTTCGGATGGACGACATGGGTTGCGTTTAGGTAACTGATGATGAGAGTTGCTCCCTGCTAGGTGACCTGATTATAAGATCAGGATGGCTAAAAACCCGTTGCATTATTTTCACGATGGACATCTTCACAAGCGATCGATAAAATCGATCAGTTTTATAGACTTAATACGCAACTCATAAGCTTGCTTAAAACTCTTAGAACACCATAAACGAGAGTATCAGCTGGGTTCCAAGTGAGTCCCGCATCAAAAACAAAGTGATATCCGAATGAATGTATTTGTCGAAAGTCGATCAGCTTGTTGAAACTCAACTGTCTCAACAATGCATCAGAACAGTTCCTTGTGCTGTTGTTTAAATGAACCGGAGAGTAGAGACGGCTTCGTCCGATAAATAGTGGCTTCAAGTGATAGTTTACCGCCACGCCCATGTGTATAATTTTCATGCCTCTGAAAATGGATACTGAAAAGGGCAAGTAAATTGGTATGCAGAAAGATAGATAGGAACAATAGCTAGATGGGTGCTCGTTCAATAGAGAATAACAAAGGTGTATGACCTGCTCATGCACTGTGATTCATAGTAGAGGTGTTTTCGTCCGTTCGATGGTCCACAGTCAACCATAGCCTGTCGTTTTACATCTCTCTAGCAGTAACTGGGATTGTCATTCTTCAGATTAACTGTTAGGAGGACTATCTTCAAATAGGCATTGTATTGATTACATCTTAAAGAAATATAACCCGTTCTTGTGTGCGTAGGTAAAGGGAACTTCCACTGCATTCTACCAAGGCCTGCACGCATGTGTTATGCTGGTGTCCACGGGCTCTTTGACTGGGGAATGCAGCGTCCTTACCAGTAATCCAAAACTTTTTCCACGGAACACCCAGTATTCTCGGATAGACCACCGCCTAACCGGGGAAAAAGGAATTTTCTGAAACACCAGGATACGGTTAAGTTTACCGACGGATTACGTATCTAAGCAACATAGGGTGATATTAGCAATAAGTAAAATGATGCAAGTCTAACGTATCAACTGCACAAAATTTATGGACGCAGAATTATGCAAAAAATAATTTATCACATCGCTGTTTCTTATCGAGTGTAGTAGTAGTGTAGTTTATTAGGAGTAAAATCACTTAGTGACCTTAGGCGTAATTCTGAACCCCCTTGTGGGACATTTGCGCAAAACAGTGTTTTTCCATCCCCAATTGAATGGAAAGTATACCAACATGTGGATACTCAGGATGATTAATTGAAGTTAGCTGGAACCAGTTTGTAAGGAGGGAATGATGTGTTGGCACACAATAACAGGAAGGGAAGAGAAACTGCTTACATAGACTATCAATAGTCTACCGATAAATGTAACGTTTTTTACTGAGCAACACAGTTTTAGAGGCGCAGAAAATCAATCATGATTGAAATGCTGCTGGTTGTCCGTAGTTTTTCATGTGGTTGTGCAAACGACAACCCAGACGTTACGTCAGCATGAACACGCAATGGATTTCTCTTGCTTGAATTTACGTCATAACTGTCCAACGCCGCTGTTATTCAGTTCCAGACAGCACACCTATTCTACTGTATTGTCTGCCAGACGGATTTTACCGATCGCATACATCGGCAGCCAAGATGGGCAAGAGAAAAAGAAGGTTAGGTCTTGGACGCACCGCGTGACTGTAGTGGGGATGACAGGTGGCTGGAAAATCTCCAGAAATTAGTGTGGAATTAGTGGGGTGGTCGTTCACCCTACGTATTATGGGCGTGAGTGTGTGTTGGTTCGTTTTTGTCTGACAAATAGGGATCTTTCGTCTGTCCGCACAGTCGCTGAAAACTGGGTCACATGGAGGGAGACCACATATTGTCTAGCCGGTCTACTCGTCGCTTACGAAACGAAGTGAGGATGGGCGTTGCCGGTATGTGTTTGGCTTGGAACTGGGTATGTCTATTGCACACTCGTCTTCGTCTTCCACCCTCTGCCCTAGTCAGACCGCAGCTTAGTGTTACTAGCATCGACAAGGAGCCTATTCACGCATGTCTGATAACTGAGCTGGTCGACCGTACCCACACAAGCGGTTGCTGAAACCAGTTTATGGACGTCCGATTCCCTGGGGTGAAATATCGCGCGGCGTAGAAGGATGGTACGCGCAAAAGAGCCGGTGGACAGATTTTCTCGACATTTTTGCAGTTCATCAGGAAAGACAGAACAAAAGAACTTGCGCAATCCGATGGGTGTGGTTACAGTAGGAAGGCAGAATTCATGCACGTTGTGCAACACAAGCAAAATTGAGATCCAATACGTGTAGAAAGGTGTAGAATACAGCTGATCATAAAACAAAAGAAAATCAATGGGTATATTCTTTGATCAAAAGGAATATGGGAAATCAGGGCTAGATATGGGACAAACTGAGCAGTATCCGACTTACAGCCCATCTATATAGATATCATGGCATAGGATAACACACAGACACACTACCTACCCCGGTGACGACTTCCGCATGTTAAAATAGAGGGGCCTGTACTGACGCAGTACTAGTCAGACGACCTTACGCTGGACCTTGGATAATGAAATTTCCGGTTGCCATCGTAAGTGAGTAATTCAAACGAACAAAGCAAAATGAAGAGGCTCATAAAACGATGAAACGAGAATCGCTCAGGAGGTTGTTTTCTAGGTTTTATTACTTCCCCAGTGCTTTGGTAACGGTGCTGGAGATAGAGTGTAGTTATTCGGTGAGATTGTGAGCCATACCTGGAAAGTTTTCAAAAGGGAAGGAACTACACGGGACTAGCATGAAACGAAGTGTGGTTGGAGCGAGTTCTGGAACACATGTTCGGAACAAAATAGGGAGAATACCACCCAGCTAATGGCTTAGAAGGACGTGGCGACAGGAAGCCATCAACTGGGAATGGAATAAATACGTTAATCCCTTCGGCTATACTGTTTCACTTACCGATCTTACAAAGCTTTGTTGAAAAGTTAACGATTTTATTACTACTCGTTGACATGCAACAACTACTTTTCTGGTTCAACAACCAGTACAAGATACCGTCCAGGAGAGTGGTTTTGCAATAGGCTGGTGATAGCACACTTCAATGGGGTCTTACAAAGTCGTAAGTCGTAGACCAAAGGTAAACAATATCGTCGTTTTGATTTTCAAGGCCTTGTAAGTTGAAAATGATTCTGTTCACACCCTGAAAGTGGGGTGGCCATACATGCTGACTTGAATTCACCCAGTTGGTAAATCGACACTCAGATTCTGCTTCAGTGGCAATTTGGGCGGTTATCGTGGCTGAAATTTCACTCCTGTGTCCTAGTAATAGTGTTTATCGGTAAAATCAATTTAGGTTAAAATTCCGGGAGGTTGCCTACTTGCTTCCACGAATTCAGCGGAAACTCCATCGCGGAGTGAAAACTTCCCAATGTTTTCCAAATTCTGCCGTACTGTGTTGCAATGATAACGAGAGTTGATAAGTAAGGCGCACACGAAAAGATGGTCAAAACTGACGCGAATGGTCTGGAATATGACACTAATAAACGGAATTCTGGGGCAGATGAACGTCAAGTAAATTTACTGATAATGAGTGAACATGTGTAGTCATGCCGCAGGTAACTGCAGGAACTGCGCATTCACAGCACTTTCGTTTGAGCAGTTCCCCTCCTGCCCTGGAGCAACCATTCCGGTTACTCCACAGCAAAGTATTGAACTAACCAGAGTTTCCGGAAAAGTCTGGTAACAGTCAGTAGATTTATTGCTGGGCAGCGTTTCGCTTTTGGCACAAAAGCTTCGTGAACAGAATCGAGGGTGTGGAACTGGCGAGCGTATGGAAAGCGGTCTTAGATAAGCCGAGTTGACACGCGACTGTGTGTGGGTGTCAATTCACGTAGAATCATAAACAAAAACAGGGGGTGGAAATCCCGACCCGACCAAAGTTCACAGAATCCCTCTTACACAACTATCGTAGCACTAGCTCATCCACACAGACGGACGGAAAGTGCAAACGACGTTTAAGAGGGATCATTAGGTGAACCGAACCAGAAGAACTAGACCCTAGGCTGAACCCAAATCCATGTAGGTTTCCCCATCGACCTAACACTTGGTCACCCACCTTAGCACACACAATCCCTCGGTCGACACCTAACAGAGATTTAGCTTGACTTAGCTGATTGGTTCTCCTTCCGCCTTAAATCTCGACCAACCTCGTAACCTAGACACTTGGCCTAATGAGGTTTTTGTGTCAGAAGCGAAACGTTGCCTAGCAATAAATCTACCGATTGTCACCAAACGTTTCCGAAAACGATGACTACTCAATCGGTTCCAAGTGTTTTTCACCTGATCGAACATAACCAGAGCCTGGTTTCAATTAGAACTCATCACCAGCGCACGCCTTGCCGGGAATCAAACCAGGGACATCTGACACACGAGGCAAGCATGTCACCACCACTCCATCAGCGCATGCTGGACGCATCTGTTTTACCACATCTGAACAGGTAAAAGTGCTCACACTTGGCTAACCTAAAAACTCGGACGACTATCCAGCAACTGTCCTGGTTGTCTCGATCGCTTGATCCCTTGCCAGGACTTCGCATTGACGCTTTAAACCAGCTAAACAATTTTTGTTTAGTTGTAGGTGATTTCGAGGTGTGTGCCTAACGTGAGTTCAAACATACTTTGTTTATTAGTTTGTGCAGCTACTCCACTGACTTAACCAAGGCAATCATTACTCAACTAAAGTGGAACACAAAGGCGCTGATGCCAGAATCCCTTGTTACTGCTGAATTCAGAATTGCACGATAAACTGGTCAGCTCCGATTTGAGCTGGGTGCCTGCCTACAATAGAATCGCCTCAATTAATAACCATACAGTCGCTTCCCATGAAGGTGTCTCGGTGCACCGTTTCAACGTAAGTATGCTCACAGTTACCACATCAAGAACTTTGTTCCACAGCACGAAAAGTTTTATCACGAAAGCCAAACAACGAAGATAGATGTACATGATAACCCAGCTGTTTTCGACGGGCTTCCCCTTATGAGACATCAGTAGTTGTAATACACCTTGTAGTACGCTTGAAGCGTTCTTATGCAGTGGGCCGCCCTAATGAGGGTCAGTTAAGGCCATCTTGTGTCTAGGAATGCTGGTTTTGTCGGGCGAGTGAGAGGTGACCGAGCATCGTAACTCATAACAGTTCATTTGATGTGTCAAAACGGAAAATGATTGTATAAACGCAGAGGTTTAGAGGTCAGGTAAAGTTTTAAAGGGAAAAAGTGCTAAAGCAGTCAACAAGTTTCAGAGAAGTTTAAAAAACAACCAGAAGACACGTTTCTGGACAATGTCTGAGATTATGCTAAGACTGCTGAAAGCAGTCAGCATTACAGCGGCATTTCATCAAGCAAGAGTGTTGTGTTCAGTACTGTTTCAATCGAACGATCGATTTCTGGTTGAAGGTCACGGCTACATAAGTTTTGTATAGGACATGCAGCCAGGGAACTATATGCTGGAATTGGTGAACACAAGAGGAGAATAAACAAACCATCAGGAAAAGCAGGTCAAAGACTCGACAATGACAAGATTTGCGCTAGACTTGGTACACAGAATAGGTTAAAAATGTGGGAGTTTTGAAGCGGAGATTATGAGTAACACCATAGAGGTTGATGGATGAGGAGGTAGAAATCCGCAGACATCCCAGTATGAGAAAAAGAGTGTTCTGCTGACGGTCGCATGGAGAATGTGTGGAGAACGGTTTCAGATAAGCCGAGTTGACACTTGGCGCAATGCGGCCGGCCGTAATGAGGAGTCACTAACAGAAGTTTTTTCGTTCGTACTCGAATGTTATTGTTCGAAAAATCCTTCGTAAGCGTGGATTTGAGTGCAAAACAATGTCGGCCATCCACGTTTCTCTTGTCACCAAAGTGGCGCAATACGTTTTTGCAATCATGTTTCGTGTGGACCCACAGGCCGGCATTGCAGTCCGAATTAGGATGACTCGTCCAAACGCCTCAGTAGACGAATCCGATTCGCTGGTGGAGTTTGGACACCTTCACCGGAAAACAGTCCTCATGATAGTTCCATATGATAAGTTCAGGTCCTCCAGGTATATTATATGAATTGTGCCCACCAAATTTGTTCACAGCTGATCGCTGTAGGGTGCCTTATCCGTAAATCAATACCCAGAGGTTGGGTTTATGTGCTAAACTTGCTACCAGTAACATCAGAACAAACAAACTCTTTAACTCGTTTCTCTGTCCTACCGGATCATCCAGCATTACCCTTCTGCCTGCTGGGTTGGTGAACTTCAGTTCTTTTCACCTTATTTCTAAGAATTTTACATACCGAATTGTATTTCAACTTTTGGTGGCAATAGAACTGATGTCTGTCCTGACGACAAGTTGTATTGTAGCACTCAGTTCTCAAAACCCACCAAAATGTTGACGTACTAACGGTTCAGTTACATCCATCTTCGCACGATGAGTAAAGGCAATCTACTGTGCCAGCGCTGCCGAATGAAAGACGCTCTCCGGGAAGACATCCGGTTTTCCTAATAACCCGTAATTCTTGCACTTCAACCAACGACTAGTTCAGAGATATTTCCGTCATTTGCGAGGCTGATAAAATATTGGGATCGCTCGCCCCGGATTTGGAACTTCTGTCTTCCATGTTTACTCCCATTGGTGATTCAGAAGAAGAGCTGAAATCCCTATGACAAGAGAAGGCTGAACTAGCTGCCTGACCTTTTGCCTTGAAGTCTACCAGAACTATCTTAGCATTTTATGACTGTCAGCTCTCGCTCGCCAATACCGCAAGTAATAGTTGGCAGTTGCTTCCTCTTCCTTACATAGTGAGGTCAACCAATCCGGGTCGTACTTCACTGGATCTCTTTCCTACCCAAACATCGGCCACTCTGTTTCCATCATTTCTATTTGTCCAAATTTCCGGAACCTATTCGGCCTAAGCGTGCACATGAGCCTGAAAGTGCTGGCTTGAACAGCCACTATCACAGATTTGAACACCTTTGCTCTGCCATTGACCTGTTAGCGTATTTCTCACGTTTGATTTTCTGTACCGACTTCTTCGGTGAAAATAAACTTGTTTGGTTGGGGTTTTTGTGGGCTTATGATCATCCTGGTGATGCAGTCTCCCAACTAACCACCTACGGCCTGAATCCTGTTGTAATCAAATGGATTTTCAATTTCTTAACCAAACAGTCTCTACAAATTCGCCTTAACAGTGCTGTACTCTAGAGCCACCACCTCGGTACTGAAGGTCCGCAGGGCTCCATACATTTTCCCACCCTTTTTCAATCATTCATGGATGCTCACCGCTTATCTGTTGCTAGCTGCTTCGTGTCATTACAAATAATACACAGATTCACCATTCAACAATCTATCTCATCTCAGCTAAGTGACGACCGCGCGCACATGAAACACAGGCCCCGTAAACAGCCTCGGTTGAGTTTCATCCGCTGTATTCTTATTTAACCTTTCAAAAGTCCTAAATGAATTACGTCAACACCGTTCCAGTTCGAGCCTTCCTGTCTCCCTCAAGTTTGGCCCCAACCTATTTGTGCACTTCTTGCTTTAACATGGTCTGCCCCATATAAAATTAGTTAGGAACTGCTTCTCCCCAGAAACCTGAGTCTCTGTTTCGTAACCGAAGGTTCTTCTCCAAATCCTAACTGTTCCTCATCTACAAGTTTTGGACTTGCTCCACCGTAGTATGCTTTTGACAAACTTAGGATTGGTCCCATCATACTTAACTCCCTCATCATCACAGTGGTCCGCCTCCACTCTTGTGGTCGGTAACATTTATCCCCTATCGAACCCACAGGGCCCGACCCTTATTTGCTCTCCGTCATTATTAGATGTTCTTCTGAGCTCAGTCCGCAATTCAGTCACTCACCTCTTAACTTCCAGCCATCTTTACTAGGTGCAAACCCACTGTCAGCACATAGAATTCTCCTTAGTTTCTCCACGAAACCGCAATACTCTGGAAAATTTACTTTCGCTCTGGCACCCCAGCTTCTAATAAAATTAACTTTTTCAAGGCTGTAATTAACACATATGCACAGTCCGGTCTGGCTCTACGTTTTGTGTGACTACCCGTTTCCCTATAATTAATATAGATGATTTAACGAAATACACTCATTTGCAAACAAATTTGGTCCTGCGAGAGACTCACCTGGAACCCCACTGAATCTCTCGTTTGTGATGTTTCTAAGTGTATTACGTCTATAGATGATTTAACTTAGCTTCTGTCATATTTTCGTCATTCTGTTAGAAAGTTTTTAACGATTAGTCTCAGTTACATTGTACTCAACTGAAGACTGGAAAAAAGTGAGATTGCCCAGGATGCTATAACTGAGTAACAGAGTTAAAATATTTTATCAGTAGTATTACCGGAAGGAGAAAATTCATGTTTATGTTCTTTTTTAGTATGACGGCTACAGGTAGGACTGTTAACCCATCATTCAACGAACCTAGAGAGGGGTGTATTAGTTCCATGATGACTCGAACCACCCTCCGGAAATTCTACTGTGATGTATGCCATTTATAACAATCCCAATGATGCGTGTGCACTCAGTCCGCTCGATTCGGAACAAGTTTGACGCTTTGTTCAGCACCGAACTAAACCATACCGGTCAGTCACTTCAGTCCATCAGCCCACCGGTTCGTCTCTAACTCATCCATCACGCTGGAAACAGGAAAACAATCATATACAAGCCTGCTTATTCGATCGGAAGGTTTGTCAACATAGATAAGACCCACATGTACGACTTTACTTGGAATAACTACCGAGGTTTACTGGACCATCTGCTGCATTCTGTCGAAATGTCAACTATCGAGTGGGTTGTATGTTCCGGGTTCGCGAGCTCTGTGTACTCGTGAGTGTTTTTCACAAGTCTGTTTAGCCTATGCTTATCTGGGATGTCACCTAATGCGAACAGTAAGAGAGATATAAAAAACGACTTTTAATGTTCGGAGACGGACATGGAGTGGTTAAATGTTTGTACGAACCAAATAGCGACGTCAAATGTTGTCCAAGCAAATGGGAGGTTGGAAAGGCCGTATACGTCATCTTATGACACTAACAGTAAAACCATAGACAACGTTCATCGCGTAAAATTCTGTGGCAGGCTGGCTATAAGTTGATTTTTGCGTAATGGAGGCACAGTCCACGGTTTTTTCGTTTAAGCACAAGAAGCTTTTATGAAATGGAAATATGCCACAAATTCTCTGTGAAATGGAAGGAAGTGACGATAGTAATACAGATTTCGACTTTGATGCTGCTGACTGCTACGAAAAATGGACGGCTGGTTCGCGCGGTATGTTCAACCTCGCCGTGATCCGTTGTTCAGAAGTAAGGTTGCAGGTAAGCAACCCAATAACTTTGGTTGGGGATGTGATTCCGCGACAAAACAGCACGGACAGAACAGCTGAGGGAAGACGTAATTTGAAATTCCAGCAGCCGGAGTGCTTCCACTGTCAAAAAACAACTGGAATACGGTCACTGTTCTTGGTATCCCTAAATTTTCATTGTCTCGCTGTTCAGGCTTTAAAATGACCTGTGTTGAACTTGAACTCCACTTTGAAAGCCCACGTTAGGTGCCAAAAGTGTACATAGGTTATTCAATGTCGGAATGCACGAGAATGTGGAGTGTATCTTCCTTTGAACAGTTGAGCATAAATCTGACTTAGTACTTCGCTTGACTAAGTAAGGCCTCCAGTAAACGTGTCGAGCGGAGCAGCTTTTACTTCAAAATCATGGTCCTGAAAACATTCTACGTCGTGTGCATTATGCGCTTCCACTAATCGTTCTCGACCAAGTTATTGTGTGATTTCTTTCACCCAACCAATACGATATCAAGCAAAATACAACCACTTGTACGATTAAGTGTGAGGGCCGCAAGCTCTCGGACTACCATCAAAGTGTGTCGATGAGGAATGAATGCACTATCTATACATCTGTTACGGATAGCAAACCTACAGATGCGCGTATTTTATCGGATGAGTGAACGGGGAAAACAACCTGGCAGCCTAAGTCCTTGGAAAGACAGCACTTCAGCTCCATCGACCCAAGTCCTCGGAAAGAGCTTATCACTGCATATAGGTATCCAAGCTCAGTTCTTGCCGTTATTTGGAGGATCAAATAGTACGGGGTTCCAAGCTCGATAGCGCAGACGAATACATTTTGCCTCATGGTGTACATGTCAGATGTCCTGCTGCGGAATGGCCTCAAAAAGTGGGGTTCAGCTAGGGGAGACGACGCAAAGTTGCATAACGACCTGGGTTACAACTATCGATCGAGGCAAGTGGTATACTTTTAGCCGCATAATTTGAAAGTGCAGGTTTCCTGAAGTGAAAAGGCTGCAAAAAGTCTTAAAGGAAGTCGTAAAATATATTAATTCGACATGTCGAAAAGTGCAAATGAAATGATTATAAGCCGTGTGCCAGCGAATAGCGCACCCGCAGATCAACCTCAAATATCCCAAGCGGAAACCGACGTGGTGGCGTTTTAATGGACAAATCTGACAATGTTAACAGGACGGATCATCTCTGTTCAGACTAGTTGCTTTGAAGGGGTGGAAAGCCAGGAAGACAGGACAATACTGATTGTAATGTGCGAAACTGATAGGGGCCATTGATTCATCCATCCAATCGGTGGCACACCGCACCGAGCGTATGACCTCGCAATATTCTATACTTCAATTGCACCATCAAGATCTGCCCTGATTCTGTTCAGCTCTGCACATTCTGTGGCCAAATAGCCTGTCGACTTACAGGAGTGCGTAGTTCAATCTAAACCCTTATTTTCATCAAAAAGTGAAGGAATACAAACCAGCTGGTCAGTTCATACTCTCTCATGATGTTTATTCATCGCCACTAATATATCGCTTAAAGGAGCCAGTGTATCCTTTTTTATGGGTCATAACCTCATTCAGGCATACTGGTTTACCCTTCTGATACATTCATTGGAAACAGCAAGCTAGCTGATCCAATCTGTACCATGAAGATTTTTCTCCTCGGAAACATGTAAGTAATGAGTGACCTGGGTACTGGATCATGGGAAGTATGCTTTGGTCGTGAAACAATGATTAGTAGCGTCAGTTAAGGTAAGTGATGTGTGTTAATCATCGTTTGCATGCCCCGTTCGGCCACATGGGTCCCCATCACAAGTTTAGGTGGCACTGGGTTGTAGGTGATCTTTATGGGTGCTCTCCGTCTATTCTAGCAGAACAAAATTCTGGAGGTAAAAGTCGATCCTTGCTAGGGGGTAGCCTTTATACTCAGAGTGATGACTTCTGCATTTAGGATGCCCTGCAATATGCCTAACTGTTTGGTGATTCGTGCTTGGCTATTGTCAGAGTGGTTGTTGTTCGTTCACACCAACAGAATTTATGCATTCATAAAGGAAAATGTTCGTGTACTTGAACTTTAACGACCTGATCAGGCGGCAAGCGATCACATAACCAAATTGATCGCGACTCAATCAGTTTCAGTGCTTAAACCCAACGACGTCATTGGTTTTGTCAATTGTTCCACAAACTTGTCACAAATAATGACTTGATGAAGGCGCCATGAAAATATCTGTGCCAAAAGCTAATATAAAATAGGAGGAAAGGCGGCACTCAGTGCAGCAGAGCGTTACACTTGATGGTATCTTCCAAGCACGATACACGGCAGACTATCACACAATAACCCACAGGTTTTATTCACACCAGTTGGTAATCTCTTCCAAAAACAGTCTGACTAAATTATGCTTTAAAAGTGATCTATGGACACAACTGAGGGATGGCTACCTCAGACATAAAATTCAACAAAGGCTTATAAACCGGTAGCGTTTTAGTGGGCGTATTTGCAGGAGAGGATTGTGGCACCAAGTAATTCTCAGAGGAAGATATCCTCTACTGGGTACAGGCCTGAAGTGATCCCAGTAGCCGACCGTACCAAGTGTAGTGATCTTCAGGGCGGTATATTGTTTGCGGTGCTAGAATATATGCACACGTGAATTCGAGAACGGACGTTACTGGGTGACAGCGTATCAGATAGATGCAGGTTTATCTAGGGCACAGTTGGTCGAATGATCCTGTATTCTTTTCGTGGTTTATCATGGATAGATTTCAAAGCATCGTAGGACAGCTGCTATACCCGTTATGTTGTATATGGACTGGGCTGATTGAGACTTCCTGAAACTTTGTAGTCCCCCAATGCAACTCACGTGCGACACGATATTAGATAGACAGGCGAACACAGCTTATGGTATCGTGTTATATTATATTTACTCCACAGTTCCTGCCACTTTTTCACTATTTATTTGAGTTATCTGTTTTCGGTATTGCCCTAATGCTGACGGAAAGATCTGCCACGGAATCACATCCCTCTCACACCGTGAGATCTCTCGATGTCCCGGACAGAGTGGAACTTATTGCTTTGGGGACTAGCAGTTGTGTGTTGGTGTTTCTCCATATATATTTTGGCAGTATATCTTCCTTAGATGTTTGCCTAATTGTTATGCATGTTGGCGCCTTCTGCTCCGACTGTGGTCGTTTTTTATGGACTGGGGACAGACATGTATGCAGATTTGGCGAAAGATAAACCGAATCGACCAGGTCAAAGCTGAATGTGAGGCTTGCGCTAGTCTCAGAGCTAATTCTCATCATCTCAGCGTATAACTTGGAACTTCATTTTCCAGTGTAGAGCAGAGGTGGCGACAGGCCAGAAAACTCAAGCCACATTTGTTGATACACTTGAAGTACTGTTGTGGGTTAGTTTTAAAGCAATAGCGAACTATTCAACAGGGCATTACAAGTAAATTCCCAAATTCCACTTAAATAATTTGAGTGATTGGTTTCAAATGGGCTCGGCTAATCTAAGACAAAAAGATCCGAGCAGCTGCAGCCAAATGTTCACAAATAAAACTTAAAGTCAGTATTCGCCAAGTGCCTTCATCTGTATACTAATTTGGTTTCGACGGGAGACCAAACAGAATCAAGCAGAATCCCTCGTTTATGATGGTCCTGTTCAACTGAATGTGCTGCTCGAAGGTCGCCTTATGTCTCAGTTGGTGACGATTTTCTAGATATCCGAAGTCAGTATGTTAGGTTACACACCTCGTGCGTTGGGTCTGGCATTGGAAAGGAGGGTAAGCTGAAAGCACCCATGCAATTGCGCAATTTTGGACGCAACTCGGGGTGTATTCGGAAGTTCCGTCGTCCTGCTAGGATACACCAAGTGTGCAGCTTATTCCAGAAAAAAGTGCACTATTATGCCCCACCGCATTCCGCGAAAACACTAGCGAAAAGTTTTCCGTACGTTCAAATGGCTTTCGTCATGCGTGCTGCTTAAGCATTGCGAATGGGTGAACAACTGTCTTCTCAGAAGAACCCCCCGTAAATTAGATAGTATACATACATACAAATGCATTTAAACTCATTATTAGCCTAAATTCACGCAGCTTGTGTCCAGCTGAGTCTCTCCTGGATTCTACCTAAATCTCTTTGGATTCCATATATTCAAATCATGTGCGTTTCAGCATTCGCTCGTAAACCATTGAATTCCGAAATCCAAATGGTTTTTGGTTTTCATTCAGGCCAGAAAAACAAACGGAAACCAGCTTACTTCTACTTCGTCACAAAGTTGTGAATCAGATTTGAAGTGCATGGTTGAAAGTGTGTTGTACTATAGCTAGG
Organism: Opisthorchis felineus; assembly: GCA_004794785.1. Lineage (NCBI taxonomy): Eukaryota > Metazoa > Platyhelminthes > Trematoda > Opisthorchiida > Opisthorchiidae > Opisthorchis > Opisthorchis felineus. The sequence goes on along the minus strand of SJOL01009319.1, from coordinate 275,826 downwards.
TATGGCTTCTTGTCAAGTAGCGTTTTTTCATTGATGGTGGTCTGTCACGAACTTGTCCTAGAACAAGTAGAAAAGATATTCAGGACACTCTGTTTTCGGACCAGCGCTTGACCACAAGTGATGCTATCCGGAGGGTACACATGACGTAACGTAATGATGGACAGATGTGTGTGAAACATCATGCGTTTGATCTGTACACCATAGAAAAAAATTGTCAATGTTAACCGGTTGCGGATACATAAGAACTGTTGGTTCCACTTATAGAACATGAAAGAGCTCCGTAAAAGAGCATGCAAAAACAATAGAATTTCCTCGAATTTTCGATTTTTTCTCGCCCTAGCAACCAGTTTTGACATCAGCAAGAGAGCTTTGGTGAGAGTTTGTTCTCACCCAGCGGTTGTAGTAATTATGTAGACAAACGATTCTTTGTACGCCAGATACACCGTGTAAAAAACGGCCTGCCTAGATTAGGTCTCAAAGTGATGTTTAGCCCATTCGTCCTAGTAGCTCAAAGAATACTGTAACTCCCACCAAAAAGACTAACTTGAAAACACCACTCCATAAGTGTCTACGACGAAAATTCCCCTCCAGATTTTTAGCAAATTTCCTATCTCTGGGAAGACTGGTCCAAACTTTTCGGAGACTCCACGGCTTATCCTGGAAAAAAGCCCACAAGTCCCATGATCCACAGAGAAATAAAGCAAAAAACCACTTGTTTGAAGGACCAAATGGGAACCTTTAAGGAGCTAAGCTTGGAACGTGGTATGATGCACCGACGGCCCACAAAACGGTTAAAATGACTGATAAACTTCAAATTTACGCTCAGATTCTTATCGAGTTTGAGTTTTCACTAATAGTGCAATAGAGGACATCCGGCATGAGTTCATCCTACTCAACAGTACTCCTTTGGACAGTCGACTAGAGCATTATTAATCGTAATACAACTGATTATAGTAGGTTACTTCTAAACGATATCTCATCTACTAATGGGGATAGAAACATCACCAAAAGCAGTGCATCACTAGCGGATACAACGCCTTCTTGTCGTACAACAATGAGAAAGGAACACCCTAGTAGATAATGAAAAGTAATGAAACGAGTGGGGAGTAAATGCCAGGAAAGTCAGATGTCCCTATGGGAAACCTTCCAGAGCCTTTGAAAAACGTGACACAAACTAATCTGAGTGCCACGCTGGACTGACATAAGCCAACAACGTAAGTCAAGTGCATAGCGACATTCAAAATTTAGCTTGATAGCCCGGTTGGAAAATGACAGCATTCTTGCCGATAGGATCGATTACATTCCGTGTTCTGTAGGTTTTTCAGCCACGTGCAAGGAGAATCACATGGGTTTCGAACGGAAAACTATGGTCTATTCGGTACATGTTGGCGCCCCAACCACATAAACCTAATACGACATGTATGCTGCCCTAGCGCTTCTGTTTCATTAGTTTATGCACCATTCCATCTCAGACACCATGGCTAGCTAACTCCTGCTATGCTACACAGGCCCATTTCATTTGGTTGGCCGATTAGTTGTTCTGCAAGTTGATTGGTTGTTCGGTTTGTTGGTTGATTGATTGACTGGTTAATCATGGAGCTGAACATGAACAGAGTTCGTTGGCCACTGTCTTCTATAGACCCGGTTCAACAAATTCTACCTTCCACTTTTCCGTGTTTCGACTGGCCGGGCAGTAAAATAACCTTCTAGGAAAAATCACTGGCAGGTACTGACTGACGACGGCTAAGCGCAAAACTTGCTCCATTCCTTGGACACTTAATACAACGCTCATAAGATATCCGAAAACTCTTCGATAGTCCTGATCGATTTCGTCTTTCTTGAGGCTCAATATGTATGGGAAGTCCTTGAGTTTCTGCCAACCTTATGTTCTATTTGAAGCGTTTTCAACAACCTCATTGGTAGCTTGTTACGTCTTCGGGCAAACACTTCGAATACCGCACCAACTGAAACATGAGGCAGCCTTCGTACAGCACATTCGGTCGAAGAAGCTCATAAGCAAGAGATTCAGTTGAAATTCATTTGAGTCGTCCCTTAAAAATAAATTGGTGTGCAAATGAGTGTAATTCGCGAATTGCTCTTTTCCTATTTAGGATGAGGCCTTGTACTAGCATAGTTGCTCAAACTCACAGATCAAATTTTCACCATCTTTAGATTGACGCAGTTTCTTTCACCAGTCAATGTAGCGAACAAGCTTCTGGATAATGTAGACCCAACTTGGTGTTCTCGTTCGCTGTCATTTGAAATTCCCGCTCAGGTGCACATGTTCACAGCTTCAGAGTTCTTGTTTTTCCACTCCCGTCTACTGCCGGAATGTCCGCGCCATATAGTTTGAGTAGCTTGCTGGTGTTCTGTTGTTCCAGACTCCAAGCTTAAGTTTTCGAATGATGTGCCTCCGTACACAAGATACCATCGCGTTTAATCGCGCTTACGAAGACTGGTTTATTTGCAGATGTCCGAGTTGCGGATTTGGGGTGATATGAAGTGATTCACGTTGAACTTCTTACTTTCTGGCTTGACCAGTAAGTGGCAGGCTGCTAATGGTAGAGCTTTCTCGAGGGAGCCTGTTAGAGGTCAAATCCGAGTGGATCAAACTTATGCCGGAGTTTGAACTGCGGACATCTGACATGCGAGGCGAGCGTGTTACCACTGCTCCACCAGCGTACGTTGGGCGTATGTGAATTTTCACGTCCGAACAAGCGAACGTGTTCATACTTGAGCAGTGTGACTGGTGTGCCCGACTCATCGAACGACGACCCAGTAACTATCTTGGTTGTGACGACCGACTGATCCGCCTGTCAAGAGTTACCAGTCAGGTAGCGCCACAGAAACTTGCAACCTGCTGGACAATTTTTAATTTTTTGTTGTGGAGGGGGGGGGGTTCCGGGATATGTATTGTTCATATTGTCGTCCATATTGATAAAAAAATCGCTGATGTTTGAGCAGAAGAGCGCAGTCTTCAGTAGAGCAATGAAGATCTCGACAAGCTCTGCAGTTTTAAAAGAACTTTGGACTGCAAGAAGTGATCTCACAAAGCGCTTGCGTGAGCAGAAGAATGGGTGGTAAGTGTAACACACTGAAGAAATCCAGTCACACGTAAACCGCCGCTTAGACCAGGACGTACATCATTGGATAGCCTTTTCAAACAACTGCTATATGGTTACTTCGAATGATGGTCTGCGTGGCCATGGAAGATCGGGACGACGATATAGATGCAAGTTTCATGTGAGTTCAAAGAACATTCATTTTACGCAATGTACTACTCATAAGGTTGCTGAAAATTCTTCGACAGCCGACGACCGGTTTCGTCCTTTTTGGGGCTCATCAGGCAGGCGCAGTCCCCGAGTTTTCGTCAACCCTATGTTCTACTTGAACCCAAATTGGACTGTTTTCAAGAAATACACTCATTTGCAAATCAATTTAGTTTTTGCGAGAGACTCACCTGGAACCCAGCTGAATCTCTCGTTTGTGATGTTTCCATGCAACTGAATGTGCTGCACCAGGCCGCCTCATGTTCCAGTTGCTACGATATTCGAGATATCGCGATGCATTCATTTTAATTTTAGATCTTAGGGGAATGTGGCATTGAACAGAGAAACCCAGTAAAAGCCATGCATGCAGGCGTGATGCATTTCGGGACTCGATATTCAAACATAAACACTTAGTTCATGAGCAACTCATGACGCTAAACTGATAGTTTCTCAACCTGTGGACGCTTCTGCATCGTCGAAATCGGACTTGCCGGATGTCAGCAACTCCATGCTGTTGCAGTTGAGAGGTGTCAGTGCTTAGTTCAGGTAAGTTTGCTCTACATCCTAATAACTGAAATTATGCCCTTGTTACACCCCTAACACGTGTTTGCCCAAAAAAATCGAAATGGTTCTTACTGGACAGCTGCTAGCAGATACGACTGTGTAATATTGGGTGTATGTGTGTGGGGGGATTGCGATATTATACTGGATTGTAAATTAAGTGAAGGATAATACCAGTGCCATATTGTTTAACGTGATGCTAGTGTTCATTGCAGGGTCATGTGCTTGGGCCGGCCGATGCCTGCCAACAGGCCTTCACGAGTTTGCTCGCCGACCTAATTCCTTCGGGTTTACATTGGATTTACAGACACCCACAGCATATCAGACTCCATGCGTGATGACTATGAGCATGCACACTGGGGATTACCAGCGCCCAAACCTACAGAAGTCTTGTGCGGTCACCATTTCCTCCTGGTGTTGGCTGCCGGGATGTTTCACTTTCAATGGTCAATTTTCCTTCCTTTCGTTTTATCTTCTGTGCCTGATACCGTGTGATTTGGCCAATATGGGTCACCAATTAGCCATGTTATGGAGTTATAACTGTTCCCTGGTGTTCACCCGCTAGTCTTATCCCCTTGGGTTCACGTGGTGTACAAAGCACCCAGTTGCGCTCATCGAAAGTCTCACCTGTAGGGGTCGGGGTTCCACCGGCGTAGTTCGATATGATAGAAAAGGATGCCAACCCACCACAGGTCGGTGTCCAGTCGTCCAGTCACTGTCATTTCCTCTGTATCTAGAAAGCCGATAAACTCTCGCACTATTTTTCTACTAATTCTGGTAGGCTGGACTGAGTATTCCAATGCAGCACAGACGTGGTGGTCCGTGCAGTGTGACCGTGTGTGGTATCAGGAGTTTTTTTCCGGCTACAATATCCAGCGGCTGTGGGTTGGAAAGGCAGACCTTAACAGGAGCTGCAAAACTACTGAGACCTTGAGGGAAAGCGCATCCAAATTGACCCGTTCACACACGCAGATGACGGGTATCCTACTCCACCCATTTGTTTGCTTCAATAAAACTCAAACAAGGCTAAATCCGTTCATAAGTTTGCTTTGGATGAAATTACTTTGGGAAATATGGCGCTTATGGATCCATTATCTCAGCTGGCCCATTAGCTATTCAGTGTATTGTCTCTTTTTATGAGTTACCCAGGTAAAATGTTAAAATCTACGGGGTTTTTCCTTCCAGACGTTTCGAAAATCACCAAGGTATTTAGCTATGAAATATCGAGCAAAGTTTGCAGCGCAATTTGGCACTAATTTGTGGTTAGGTTGCCTGTAAACAATTTCCTACACGAAGCACGTCGTCAAGATACCCACTCAGAATTTGTCGTTGCAAAAGGGGCACACCAATTTAGATAGTGAAGCAAAACTTCTCGAACTCTGCAGAACGTCTGTCTATTTACTTTAGGCATCTTTTGGAAGATTTTATGGAATTTTACGGAATTCAACTCAAGGCAGGGATATCCAAGGTGCTATTGTATTGAAGTCTGCTTGTGGTAGTGAATCGAGCGCGACAGCCAGGTAAGAATGCCTGTTTCCTCATGAACAACTCAGGCAGGTTTTATTTACTTAATTGTTTCACTGGCCGTTTGTAACGTGGCTAGCAACGTCACTATATATTTTCCACACCAAGACTTCTTGGTATCAACGCATGATTTCCCGATAAAAATCCTAAGAGGGACTAGACAAGTATCCCAAAGTCTGAAAAGTACTCAAGCGACAACTTTGCACATCCGCTAACGACATTTTAACTCAACAAAGAGTAATCTTTATTTTTCTAAGAGGAAATAGTAATACTCATACCGAAGAATTTTCAGCTAGATGACCTGGGGATTAAGACCTCGGTTCCCCAAGGGAACGGGATAATGTAACGCTCCATGGGGAGTTTCAAAAATATGACAGGGATACTTGGAAATTCTTGACAGTGTTGGGCGACGTCTTTTCCCGTCGATTGCACCTTATAAGTATTTTAGCTGCTCCACCTAACCTGGGGAGTCCACGAAAATATCTGACGAGAAGCGAAACACACAGGTGCAACAACTGGTGAGCAAGCGCTAGATCCGACCGTCATGATTCTACAGTTGTAGATAAGGATGAAAAACAAATCATCCTATCTCTGGTGGCAATATAAGCTGACTGTGAACCCTGTTTGCTGCAGAGCAAAGCATGAATAAAGGAACAAAACTCTTCCTCCAGTTGAGCTTGAAATTTCATACGATAGAAATACAAGCTTGTGGACTAGAACTTCGGTATGAAATCCTTTCATTTAGGATCTAAGTAGACTGGATATACTTTAGAAAAAAGTGCGGTCAAATTTGCCTACAAGCCACTACCAGGTTCGCTCATTTTGGAGCCCATCAAGCTAAGGTGGTCTCCAAATTTGAATTTTCCCCAAAATCCTATCTGAACCCGCATTTCTGTTTACACCTCTTTTGCATATCCATTTAGTGCAGACTCAAAAAAGCACCCACTAGTTTTATTTCTACAACATTTTCCAATTGAATGTGCAGCAAAAAGCTGCTGATGTTCAAGATTGACTGAAGTGTCTTTCCCCGTAATTACTTTATAAGTAGTTTGGACTGATCGAAATTCGCAGACAGCTGACTACCAGTTTTGAAGCTCGTTTAATCTCCCATTCACACAAGTATACTAAGCCAGTGCAAGCGTCATGCTATCTGTAGGAATGTTTTTAAAAAAATTTAAACTGCTTGTTGTCTGTTTCTCAGTCTCGTCCATTGATTTTACCGGTGGAATAAAGTTCCACGCGGGGCATCGTTTTACGTTTCAACCACGTAAAGCTTCGGAAGTGATCTAAAATTCATTCCCAAAAATCACAAACGTCACTGGGAAAGTGAGAACTAACTTCAGCATGTGCTCTGAGTGAGTTCCGGACTTGTGGCTCACATGACATCAATGCAGTCACCCATGAACTTCACAGTTTTTTCAGTTTTCCGGCAGATTAAGGAATATACTGCTTTGCTGAACATCGTTTTAGGGGTTATATTAGAAACACCCACAGAAAAACGGATCAGCGTAAATATTCTTTCCCGATTGTTTCACCGGCATTTAGCCCCACTTCGTGTGCTGTCACAAATGCTGAGAGTTATAAGCCCCCAATCGCCGTCGAATATTTTTATTACACAACTAACAGTGAAAATGCCCCTACATGCATGATGTCCCTTATTGTGGAATTGCATTTAGAAGACTTCCATTATACACCTTTTGCTGTTGGGGTATCCCGGAGTAGCGAGTGGATATATCGCTTTTTCTGTCCCTTGGTTTTGAGATCGTAAGATTGATTTTTTTCAAAATGTCTTCGGGAAAACAAAATCCAGCGTACCAAATAGATGTAACTTTTCTTACAAGAAGCAGCTTTGTGCTCCGTAAGGGTGATTCTGTTTTAATAAGTGGGCAATAGCTACATTAAAATGCCTGAGTTTCGGTCTACTTCCACTCACCTAGTGATAGTATAAACGCTGGTATGTTTTGCCTTTCAGAATTGTACGCTTTTGTTTGGTATTTTCAAAATGACCACTTTGCTGGAAAATCTTTACCATGTAACAATTTTCTAGAATGAAATTTTCGTCAGAACCATTCTGACATCAGCTGTAGTCAATGTAATATTTTGTGTACGTAGTTAAACTCATTACCGTATTTATCCGTGCACACGTGCATTAGTGTGCACGCGTCTGTGTCTATTGCACGCCTCAATAGAAAGCTTATGTTTATTCCTGTAGATATTCACTGAGTAAATGGATAATGCTGATTCAAAGGACCACATCCTTTTAATCCGGTGTTCTCCGAATAGCATGTCGTGCAAAATCGTTTCGCATCAATCATCCGATGTGTTCCATGGCCTTGCTGGCTTTGAGCATGTCCAGCCAGTGGACATCCGTTTATCTATCCAAAAGAGGGGAGAGGAGTGAAATATGGTAGTAGCCTGGTTTCATCCATTTCGGACACGCGTGTTCTTTGCACGCCATGAGCAGCTGAGCGCTGAACACGTCTGAGCTGACAGGGTCTACACAACCAATTGGATCACGATGATTATTTATCGTTTGGATATCGATCAAACAACGACAAAACCCATGGCAGATGAATATCCCGACTGTCTCATAATTGCCAACGTCTTCAATTGTGGACACCCCGTATGAGTTCGGAAGACGGGATGCAGCTTAATTTGAGTTTTGTGTATTTCGACTTCGCCCGGGTGGGGGAAACAAGTCATCATTCTACAACCGATCAGGGCAGCGACCATTTGTGTGTGTTACAAGAAAACCCACTTGCTGTAAGAAATGCTCCCACTTTTGATGGAACGTGGGACGTTTACTCAGAACACTGGATCATGTGACAGTCACGAGACGTAATGAAAAACCAAAGGAACAGTGGAAGCCATTAATTCGTAACTCGGTCTTACAGTTCATTTTCACGAGACCCTTGGGATCAAGTATGACTGACGACTGTTGCAGAGGTGTACAAGGCTGTGGTAAATGTTATTCAGATCAGGGAAAGAAGGACCAAGGTGTACAGTTTTTAATACCAATTTGGAAGTGACGCAATTCATAGAAATGATGTAGTATAATCTCATGAGAAGGAACTTGCGATTCACTCCGTTATTAAGATTGACCGTTACTGAGAGATCCAGCTATAATTTCTCATTCCGATTATAGTAAGACCATACACTTGCGTTTTTTCACCTTGTGCTTCTGAAATAAATCGGCTATATTTCCATATATTTATATATCATACAATTTCCTCATACCTACTATTCGGAACAGATCTAGTAAGCAGGTGAGCATATATTACCAAGTGAAGATGTCTGATCATTATTACTTTTGGTGTGTATATTATTATTATTATTATTCAAAACATGTGTTGGGGAAAAAACCAAAATACCCTGGAAGGTGTATAAGAATGTCTGAATGTGGACACGAAATTTTCGAGGTGATGCCGAACCTAGTAAAAAGTCCTATAAACCAAACAATACACTTTGAATTCATATCTTGACGTACAAAGACCGCAGTCTGGGTTGTCGACCATTAAGAAGACTGGTCTTGGAAAGTTTATTTCAACGGGTGTGGTCCCAACAGGAGACGATGCTTTCAAAACATTGCACTCATATTAGGCCGCTTCAGGTGATATCCCCAAATTAGGGAAGGCTGTAAGAATGATATCTGAAGAACTGTATGTAGAGACGGGAAGCGCTGAATTTAAAAAGCCATGTTGGAGTTGCCTAAGGAAGACCCTTACGAAGGGAGGCCAGCACACTGAAAAGCCTGTACCATAGTTCCCTTGCACTGGCAATCAGGCCAACGGTTAGTAAAATGGGAGGTCACCTCTGGAAAATGTTCAATGCACGCTTTCCCAAGGTTAACATAAGTGTAGTCCTTAACTGCGGAAAGGCGGTCACTGAACTGTTAACGGTTCTTTCAGCTCTGTCAAAAGGCGCACAACCTGGGTTAGGCTATCATAGATAATTTGCACCCCCAAGTCCCCTGGTTTAGATGACGTGAACGTACCGGTTTGCTCTGCTTTCTTGTTGAACAGCGAAATTTAAATGGCGCCTAAACAGCTGATGGCTAAAGCGAACCGTCTTAGCCCTAATCCCGAACTAAGCGAAATTGTGTTCAAAGTTAAGTTTTGTCTGCATGGGAATTTGGCTGGGATAAATTGCGGCCGCCAGGTGCGCTGTATAGGGGACAAGAAAAAATCTCTAAAAAATATTTTGATTTGACAGAGCGATTTTACTTCTAGAATTTCAGGAATTGGTTCATTTTATTGTATTCAAACCTTCAAGATTTTCCTTTGTTTAGGAGGGTCAAAACTTCATCATTTTGCGTGTTTCCCTTGTCTGAGAATCTGTCACCCAAGAAGCCAGCCAGTAATTGCCATGTGATGTAAACCACGTGACTGAGGGATAGGTAAAGCTACATCATGTCTTGGTTTGAGTTGATCAGCCGCTCGTGGTCGAACTGCATCACATTCAACTAATGGTGGGAAGGTCGCCGCTTCGAACATTCTCAGAGATTTATCGGCTAATGCTGACTTCCAACAGGGATGAAAAGGCTTCGCAGTGCTTCTCAGCATGAAGTGGCCTCAGCTACTGGATGGAGTCTATGTTGAAAACATTCAATCGCTTGTTCGAGTCAGATTTAAAATAATGTTAAAATGTCATATACTGTAGGAGAGTAACAGGGGTTTGCGCACTTTCACAAATCAGTTGGGGTATTGCATGTACTTCTTTGGTTTTCCTCTATGGTTTCTGGAGCTTTTGATTATCACATAAAATTAAATTTATCATCTTGGGCATGTTTTGATTCGCAAACCGACATCCTGAGGTGTGACCCTGCTCTATAAAGTAACGGTCAAGTGTCGTCGTCTGCAGTGCGACATTTGACCTCCGATTACGCTTGTAGCTGACAACTGCCTGTCCTCAAGCCCCTTCTGCAAGTGTTTAGCAGATTCGGTGGCGTAGTGAGTGACAGAAAAATAAAAAAGTATTACCCAGTGTATTGATTATTATTATTATTATTATTATTATTATTATTATTTCATATCTTGCAATTTCCACTTGTACCGAAAAATTCAGGAATTCGTTTTTTGAAGATACCCGTTGATGTTGATAGGTCTTTTGTAGGGTAGCCATCGTAAGGTACAAGTTTTCTAGTTGTCTTTTCACTATATCCATTGTACCTAAAACCATTTGAAAGTCTTGATTCAGGTAAACGCTACATTTTGTTAAATTTGCGGGAGTGAAAAACTGGCGGAGGTTTTCTGTACGGGCATTCCAGTAGTAAGTTACATGCACATGGGACGTGTATCACTTTTTACCAAACCTCTTCTAATTGCTCCAAACACTCAACCTTAATGATGCATTTCAATTTGATTTCTTGTTTTATAGACACTCCTCTAGCTCTGTTTGCGTCCAACTAATCCATTCATAATGGAACACGCCCCATAATACTGCGTAATAACCACACCACACCCTGTTATTAGAGTTTGAATGCTCGTTTCTCGTTCTACAAAATCATCTTTACAAAATAATAAACCACATTAGTTTCAATAAGAATGCATAGATGATTCATTAGGTTGATGCCCAGTACCGCTTCAATTGTATGTTCTTATGTGTGAACGGCAGATGAGCGCAGTTGATTTCTCCAATATTCGCTCGAATAAACGCTGCATTCACACGAAATAAATTTCCTTGTTGTGCTCGTATGTTAAGTTTTTCTGAGCTTACTAATGAAAAAAGCTGGAAAGTGCGAATAATTATCGTAAATAAGCGCACAAGATTTCAGTAGCGTGCTGAAATAGACTAAAATATCACATGCTATAACATAGTACAATAATGTTTCTAGTTATTAATCAGGTGTTTTGTTGAGGTCAGTAGCAAAACGGTGAACAGCCGGTGAGATAAAACCGTTTCTATTCTGGGTGGTCATTCCCTACGTCGACAAGAGTGCTGCTCTCTGACATTATCGTTGGTCCGTTTTTGATTGGCGTCCCGTTGTGGTATGTCTGATGGATTGATGAGTCAGACGCATTCTATTTCGAGCAGTTCACTTTCCTCATTTGTTTAACCTGTTCTCGAGTTCTGTTGTAATGCGCTCAGAGTTTTTCGAGCTTGCTTGGCTAGTTTTATTTTCCCGACTGGTTTAGCTCCCCTTAATAGTGATACACTTCCTTTCATTCGACCAATCCACCGGATACCATTATTTGCCCAGAGTTATTCGCCCTGTGTTCCGTTTGGTCACTTGATCTATCGTTCCATGATACAGATCCCATCACATTGGTTCGTCCATCGGGTTCAATCCACCAGTGTTTGTTACGACTATCACTCAGCCTATTGCACTTTTTGGAGTTTCTTGGTTCTGGAGTTCTCTTGTCCTTCGTAGGCAATGGATAGAGCTGTTTTAATAGTCGCTTATCACCCTTTCTCCAGAGCACCACGCTTCTCTTTGTTCATGTCTGGGCTAGTTGCCTGAGTTGGAGTCACGTCCTTCTTGAATTTGTACATTTTTGCGGCGATTTTATAATTAGTTAGTTTGACCTGGTGGTGTTGGCTGCAATCCTCGCGTTGAATTTTGCTTAAGAGATAGGCTTTCGGGAACCTATTCACTTTTCCTCCTGGTGTTGATTTTGCTGTCCAGCTGGAGCTCATGTGTTGGCCGGTCATCATTGTAGAATGCTATCGCTATTTAGGGGGATTTCCAGAGATTTCTCCCACACTTACTCAGTTCACCAAATACAAGCAATTGTGAAATGCCGTATGGGCTCTGTCTAAGTCAGTTTGCAATATTTATCTTGAAATCGATAACGAACTTATTAAGCGGTATTGGTACACCTTCCATTTCGAATTGACTTGAACTGTTCTTTCTCTACTCAGAACACTTCCAAAATGGAAGCAACGCAAACAAGGAGAATGTCAGTAGCTACCTACTAGTTTGTTCGCTGAACTCGGCAACGGGCTTCTTCAGGCATGATGACAGTGTCATCAAATTTTGACTGATGTTGCGCGCGTTTTTACTAGCAAGCATCAACCAATATGAATTTCAATCAGTTCGATGGGTAATTGAGTTAGTAAAACGGTTATCCTGTGATGCCAAATGACGTTTTTCAAGTCCAAACGCATATAGATAGATCAACCAACAGATAGCTTGACAAGTTAAGACATCTGATGACGAGATACGCTGATCTACAGATTAAGGCGGTGTCAACGGGAAACTCAACTGGACCCCAGATGGATCTCTGGCTCATGGTGTTTTTAAGAAATATGTTCTGTCAATAAAATATACTGCAGCCTCTGGAATATCATACCGAATTAGATGTGTGACGTCCTTGCTTAGCACATTTAGTTGAAGAGCACCATAAACGAGAGATTCAGTCGGGGTTCCTTTGCCCTGCTCGTCAACACAATTTAGTGTGCAGCTGCGTACACGTTGGTGTGCAATTAGACTATAAGGCTGACGGAAACTCGGAGACTGCTCCCACCTGATGAGTCTGAAGAGAGGCGAAACCGGTCGTGGGCTGTCAAAGAGTTTTCAGCAACCTTGTGAGTAGCGTGTTTCATCAGGACAATAGCACAGCTGACGTTTCTGCCACTTCTAACGGTACAATCGAATTACTATGTTTTTGCGACCATGTCAGCAGAAAGCCATAGCCACCTTGCAGATTGAGCGTTTGTTGGCTTTCTAGCAATGCACAGGAGATGTCCTCTATCCTTATGTGCACGGAACCCATAGATTTTGATCTAACGGAACATATTGGTTTCACTGGTGTACAAAACAAACATTCATATAATTCTATGCGATTAATTTTTTCCTCTCTCGCAAACTGTACGATAGTCTTTGCAACCATCACAGATCACCAGTAGATCAATGGAAATAAATAGTGACAGTTTAGTACAGCGGTTAGCCAATGCAACTATGTCCTCTGGAACCGCCGATCAAGGCATCTTGGAGAGAGAAATATCCAGGTTAGTAGTCAGCCTACGGACTTCGATCAGTTCATTAAAAATTCACGACAAACCCCAACGGGACACGCGACTGCAACGGAAACAAGACTGCCCGTCATCTTTGGTTACAGAACACGGACCTGTATGCCTGTATGAACAGCAAAAAACCGCACATACACACAAAAAAATTAACGTGCATCCATTACTAATGCGATGGTAAAATCACTTCGGCTGGCGATGAAATGCTTGCATCCATATTGCCCAGTCAAACGAACAAATCGGAGGCGATGAACTGATTAGATGAAGCTTGCAATGAATTAACAGGAATAATAATCATCCGCTGGTTAAATGTTTTTTGTTTCACCGGAACCGCTCAATCCTGGGACATCATACATCGTATACTTTTGTCCCACGATTTACAAGGAGAAAAGAAACTGAAAGTTTTCAGCCACTTAGCCATCATCTGCATCTCAGAAATGGGAAAAGCTATGCTCGTAAGATAGGACAGTTGTTTTATTGTGTTTATCATACAAAATATCGACGGCAGGATCTTTTCTGAGTAAACGTCATGGAAGTTGTACTCGAAGCCAAAGAACGGCTTCTAGACAACAATTGAACCGTGTTCTTCTCTCCACCATCACCTCCCAACTGACAAATTGCCATTCGACACTGGCACTGCAGCTTATTCACTCGCATGCTAGTGCCGAGCCTTCTGTGTTGGTCGGACCGAATAAGCGAACACAAATCCGAATAAATGACTCGGGGGGATTGGTGGACCTAACGCAAAAGCAACGACGGAGCACCACGCCGGCGAGACTGTCACGCGAGGCCATCAAGGTTTCCGAGATAATTGTTCCACGGAAAGACTACTGGTCGAACACACCCGGCCCTGCACAAAGTGCGAACCAAGTTACCCAAGCTGCGTACTCCTTATACGTGAGTTGCGAGTCAGCTGAAGACTGTTGAAAATGTTGAAATCAGGATATCAAGCATACAACCATATCACAATTTTGGTATTAACCGACTGTCGAAACATGTGTCCCGGCAAATTACGAACCATCGTGTTTAGTACAGTGAACGATTCTGGCTAATCTATACCCACCCTTTTCAGAAGCATTTACAGTTCAGCCTTCTATATTCCAGCTTCCGTCACTTTCCGCAAGTTAACACGGTTTTCCTTGGTTCTCATAGTCGCCTGAAAAACCACTAATCTGACTTTTAAAAGTTTAGGTTTTCTAACACTTGGCAAGGAACTCCTGACCCATACATCCGGTGAGACACAATTACACGCAAATTACACTGGTGTTGACGGAAGATCCAAATGACTCCCTCCTTTATGATATTCTCCACCTGAATATGCTGCACAAAGGACTCCTCATGTTTCATTCGGCACGATAATGGAGATATCTCAGCATATTTCCTTGGAATAATACGCTACTCATCAGTCTGCTGACAGCATCTCGACGATTTCGTTCTCCTAGTTTCCATCAAAAGTATGCTCAAACGGAACACCGCACATTCACTCGAGAGAGAGAGTTTCGTTTGAGTGTTACCAAAATGACATGAAATGCTTCGCTCATCGCTTACAATTTGGAGATCGAGTACAATATAAGCTTGGGGAAACCTAAGATTGCGCCTAATTGATGAGACCGGATGGTAAAACTGATCGTAGGCTGTTGAAGAGTGTTGAGCAACCTTAATAATGGTGTGTTGTGAAAAGAAAATTCCTTATCCTTTTTGCAAATGACCGTCTGTGTATGCTTAATGGTCATTCGATCAGTTAAGAATCCAGGAGGACGAACTAAGAACAACTCATGTGACTTTCTAACGAACTAATATTTCTCACTGACTCTGCGACCGTTTGTAAACGCAGAAATTTGGAAAAAATGATAAGATGGCAAAAGTGACAGTCTCGCATCCCTTTGAGTTCAAAATATTTCCACCGAGGCCATTTTTGGCAAGTGATGATCGATTAGTGTGGACTGGGCGGCGAGCAAATTTCTTGGACTCCGATGACCACACGTACTATAAAGCCATTCAGTGACAAGTTTCCATATGGGGCCTGGTCACAGAAGAAACAGGTAAATTTCTCAGTCTTAGATGCAATTTGGTTACTCATAGATCTACTCAGGGTCATTCCAACAGTGCCACTGTTAGCCTTGCAGTGAAATTAACATCCATTTTGTAGCATGTCTTTGACTTACCAATGTAGGGAATCCTGTTTGGCTTTCTGGAAATAGTATGAAGTTTGACCGGATTAAAACACTATGTCATCGGCTAACATACCACTTTGAATCATCGAGGTTCTTTTAAACTTGCCAGTCTCGCATATACCACTTGAACACTGGACGTTTCGGCCCCTCATTTTCAGAAACTTCCTTGCTCCCTGCCGATGAATCTACCGCGTAGTACAGAATGCAGCTCCAGCTCGTCCGTAGATACAGGCAACGTACACAAAAAACGGGGGGCATAGAGACACGGCGCTAAAAGCTGGTTTTATAGTAACGAAAGTAGCCAGGATCGAAGTACAAATAAACAATAATCTTGAGACATCATATTCAGCTAAGTAGTGTAATCGTGTTATACTTATAAATTACTTGGCGTGAAGCAAGCTGTAAGTTTTGAAAGTGAAATCAATAATAAATATCTGTAGCGAAACAGTGGGAATTTCAGGTCACGAGGAGTCGGGGATGGGATCGAAACAGGAATTGAGAATGCGGCATGGGATAGTTAGTCTGATATCCGTCACCCACCAGTACTAGGTTAGAGCCAAACGGACTTGTTCCAACCCCCCAATTTCCACAGCCTCCGCTCAACGTAGGGATGATTTGGAATTCTGACGACCGACCGGTTTACCCAAACAATACTTGCCCGAAAGATGTGCTGAGTTACAGGATCTAGCATTTTTATTAGCCGATTTAAGGACCTATCGTGGAAGTTGTTTCACTATGAGTGTGCGGACACCTCTTACGTGCTTATACGTGCTTTCACAAGAACACTGTTCCTATGCGCAGTATTAAACAGACAGACTCATCCTTAACACACGGAACTGCCAGGCATACCGTCTTTCACAAAAATACAGATTCGCTAAAGTTACATTGAGCTGCGTCACTCAGACGACGACAGATTAGATTTGGGACATCATGAACTACGAGTTCATTCATTCATTCATTCATTCATTCACTCATTCATTCATTCATTCATTCATTCATTCATTCATTCATTCATTCATTCATTCATTCATTCATTCATTCATTCAGTCATTCATTCATTCATTCATTCAGTCATTCATTCATTCATTCATTCATTCATTCATTCATTCATTCATTCATCATAAACGAGAGATTCAGCTGGGATTTAGGTGTGTCACCCGTTAAAACCAAATTGGTTTGTAAATGAGTGTGTATTTCGTGAGCAGGCAGATTTATTTTCAAATCGTCGTCCTGCATATCGACGGTGGTGGAAGACTTCAGGAAAGAGCAAGTAAGAATTCTGCTGCTTCACAACTTTCTGACAATATTCCAATCCCTGCATTGGTAATCGTTCACAACTGAAGAACAACTGAGCAGCGCCTGGTCGCGTTTTTTGATTGAACCAAACCACCTTAATTTCACCTTTGAGGGGCAGGAATATTGTTTATGACTTGACCGCCTATGGACCTGGATTACTTAGTCGGATTAGTAGCTACAGAACTGGGCTTCGATTGAGCGGTTGACCATGCAAGTGTTCATAGCGATGCCTGAAAAATAGACTACTTACACTTTATCTCGCAGTGCTACATTTTGTGAATCGTTTGATTATACCCCAACTATAAGATCATCCCTGTTTACGGATTCGTAAGTTGTTAAGCCCATTAGGCAGTACCAGGAATACGAACAGCAGGTAATCGGTAGAACTAATTTTGGCTTTCATACGTCTTGGCTAACTACACACCAAAGAAATCTAATCCCTTGCTAAACATTATTCATATCCCTAATTTTGAAAACCCTCATCTTGAGGGAGGGGTATTAGCATCAAAATTGCCAAAATTACGCCGTCCCGTTTAGTGGTATGGTATGCTGCGCCCGGACGAACTGGCTTCATTACGGGGAGATGTGTCCGTTCTGAAGCGGATGAATTGGAGGGATACTCCGTTGGTACTTTTCCGATGTTGACTGATTTAATCTGCGAAGCCTGCAAAGAGCTATTTATGCTCTTGGATCTGTCAGACTGGATTCCAAATAAGCAAGTATTTTAGGGTAAAAGTATTTTAGGGATAGAAAGTACATTGATTCCAAAATAGCTGTGCTAGTAAGACCATGTAGGACACATCACATCACATCACATCACATCATATCACATTCACGAACACTCGCCAAATGAGCATTTGAGGAGTGGTCCGCAAGACTGAGCAAGACGGGAAGTACGATATAGGGGTAGGTTTCAGGACAGCTTGAAAAACCTCAATTTTGATACAAGACAATGAGGAAGTCCTCTACTGGACGAAATGCCATACACGAAGGTGTGGAGCACTTCGGGACAAAGTGTGTCCCAGTCATCAGCGACTTGCGACGAACGCATCCATACCAACACCCGTAAACTGGTCGAGTTGCCCAACCCGTGGACGCGTGTGAATGGGCGAAATAGGAATTTCGGGGCACAAGTGCTCTATCAGTGTGCTCTATCAGTTGCGAAGCGTCAGAGAATTAGTTGAGTCAAGTTCTCTCTAATTCCCAACAAATGAAACTATGCATCTGCTGCATCCACAGCGTCTGTTTGTCCATGCAACCGAAATGGTTCGTTCTGAGCCGCCTCGGTGGATATGATTGTATGAGATGATGTGGTACTATATTTGAATTTAGAATAATTGGTGGAGGGATCTAGGACCTCATTGTTTGATGCGGTGAGAGTGCTCACTATAATTCCATCTTACTTAGGCTGGCTGATGACTGTGAACAGATCTGAGGGAGTTTGTTTCCGACCTGATTCATTAGAGTTTGCATCGGATTCACAGGTCCACCCAATTTGCGCAGTATTGCCTCCACAATTGACAGGTAAGTGTGAAACGGATGCCGGCTATCCACAAATGAAAATTCTGATGAAACCGTACTAGTGGAATGGATTTGAAATACTCGCGTTGATGATTCGCTCACAAGAATCCACTGAGTCGTGCATTTAGTTTATTTTGGACAGTCGGTTTTGAGTGTGTAATCTCACTGTGCTTGGGGCCGGGTCTATGGGAATCAGGTAGCTGAGAAAAATGATGTTGTTGCTGACTGCACCCTGTACTTGTAGGCGGACAGTCAGTCAGATACCCCGTCCCCCAATCTTTATCCCCGTTTTCCCCTAATTCCGACTTCGCGTGATCTGAAACTCACACTTTTCGTATTTTTGCCCTAAACGCTGCACTTACCTAGTACTGATTGTGTTTTCACACCTGACCGTCGGTTTCATGCTAACTGACTGTTAACTAGGCGACTTTTTGTCATGCATAGTGCGATAACAGCAAGTTTTGAGTTAGGTATCGTTAGAATTCCCGAGGTCAAGTAATCCCCTAGGATCTTTTCGTATCGATGTTTCGCAAACAGTGGTCTATCTAATGAATCAGATTCCTGGCTCGTTTTGCTATCGATAGTCTTTCAGAACCCAAAGATGGTGTCCACATTACTTGGATTGCTGACAACTGTAGGCAGTGAACATGTTTTTGTGAAATACTATTGAAATACCGATTGCAGGTTCTCTTCATAGCCCCCGTAAAGGGCTATCAGTTATTACGAAATGCGGTGAACTGATGATTCTGGTGAAAATAACCTATGCTAAGTGAAATACAACATATCTCGTGAGGAAATATTTGAAGTCTGATCACAGTGGCACCTTATTATATTTCCTCTCAAGAAAGCGTGTTAAGAGCCGTTCGCCCATCCTCGTGCACTTTTCTGACGACCAAGTTACTGAAATAAATTAGCAGCGTTATCTTTTTAACAACTGTATTCGTATTTATTTAGCGCCCGTTATCGCGACCAGTTGGAAGAAGCATGTTTTATGCTATCATACACAACTCAAGTTAAAATGCTACTATGTATAGTAGTTTTCAGGCTGAAAACAAAGCGGATGTCATTATCTTGAAAGCAGTAAATAATGGTCCACTCTTCCGTGCACCGTTTCTAGCCGTAGCATATTAAGTCAGACATTTCTGCTTGGTAATTGACTGGTAAATTTAAGGCCCACGGGTAAAAAGTTAGTGTCACATCCTCTTGAGGTGGTGGGTAGTCCACATCCCAGTAACGAGAATTTGTCTAACCTATTTTTCCAGTGGACATGTTGCCAATGAGCAGCATCGTAAAACTTTCCTCTAGAAATTAGTGTATTCCCTTCACGAGGCCTCTGGTGGGACCACGTTTTGTATTCGTGTTCGGTGGGCAACAGCATTCCCTAAAATTGTCAGATTAGTGATTCTTTTGAAATACTTTCAGTGAGTCACTAGGAAAATGATACAATCATGTAGAGGAAATGGAGTAGCATGGATGGAACAAACAAACATTGAGAGTTTGCCGATCACTTCCACTAAGTGACAAATCCGAACAGTTGGAATAGTTATCTCTTGGGGAAACCAATTAGCAAAATGGATTTAGACCGGCAAAATTCTTAATTCTAGATCTCACAGTCGGACAGAATTAGGCAGCGAGGGAGACTGTGCATGCGGTTGCGCAAATCAGATCGCGGCAACGTATTGGTATCACGTGACTACCCCTCTCTCTCTCTAGCTTACGAGTTTACCCTCCCTTTTGTTATACTGAATGCGACTGGAGGATTGTTGCTTATTGCCAGCGGAACTTTTGTTTACGTTAGCGATATGGATGGAACTGAAAGAAAGTAACTGATGTCAGATGTGGCATAGTTGGGACAAAAAAGGTGGTCAAACGTACGAGTGACAGCAAATAGGATCTGAGGAAATTTAGCATGAGACGAGTTCAGAATGGTTTGTTAAAATTGCATTTTTTGATATTTACCTGAAACAAGAGTCCATAGTCTCTTCTACCCTGTTTTAGCTCGGACCATTCCACCCTTACCTTATCGGTCTAATTCTGATCTTCATACAACATTTACTTGCTTATTTCCTTCTTTTGTTGGAGCGAGCTCAGTGCAAATTGATAGGCAACTGAGAGTACTTGTCGAAATATGGATTGTTTACATTTCGGAGAACTGCCGCAGGCACACAGAAACAGATGACCAGGATTTTCTTTCATGCCCTCGATGCACCCGGCCGACATACGGTAAATTTCGTCTTTAGCGAAATCCAGTGGAACGAAAGCTGGAGGGTGTGGTGGACACTCAAATATGTGGTGCTTACTAGTTCATCTGTTTCCAACCGCTGTCTTACTCTCTGCGAACATCCGAACACAGAGGTGGCTGGTCCAAATAAGACACAGTATCCCCATTCAATATTATCTCATACTCTTTCCCGTGAAGTCGGAAAATATACTACTGCACCACGGTTTTGGTGTGCAAACCATCCAGCACACTACTTTGTGTATCTTGATCTCAAGTCCCTCGATCACTAGCTTTAGGTGTGAACGTGAATTCTTCAAATCCCGCTACCACTTGCAACCAATGAAGAAGTGTCCAGCAGGTTCCAAGAGGCTGTGGCGCTATCTGACTGGGAAGTTCTGCCAAGTGGGTGAATCAATGGACACAACCAAGACGGTTACCGGGTTGTCGTTCGTCGTCACATCGCTCAAGCGTAAACAAGTTCGCCTGTTCAGACGTGATATTTCTGGTGCGCTCGGTGCGCGCTGGTGGAGTAGTAGTAACACGTTGACCTTACACATCAGATGTCCGCGTCTGAACCCCTATACGGCCAAAGATATGGACTGCCGATGAGCTCTAATAAGAGTGAAGCTCGAGTCCGGTGGTTATTTCCTCAGGTTTGGACTCCCCAGAATAAATGCGCCAGGACAGGAAATCACGAGAGTGATGTGAATGTGTAGTCAATCACTCTGATGGCTCTTGTAATTATCATTTGGAGGGTTAGAAAGATTATGTGGATGGAAAGTGGTAACGCTTGTAAAATGCAAATCAGAGGACGCAGCCTCGTCGGTTCTAAGTGGAACCGTAGGTAGAATAACAACCGAGATGTATGAGTTTTAACCTCCCGGACATACTTGAGCCCTTCACTATTCGGTTAGCTAGCTATTTCTGGGTACTATGCGGTAATGCCAACAGCCCGTTAGAAATCTTTCTGTTAATTCTCGTGGTGCGTGAAATGTATTCAGAAAGACCACTCCAACTTGGGCTCCATTGGAGTGATCCTGAACTGATCCAGTTCCCCGGGCCGCTTTGATGATCTTGACCACATTTAAATAGAAGGCTGTGGGTGATATGGATAGAAGGCAAGACATGACTTCAAGAATATGATGAATGATGGATGCCATGTTGATGGATGCTCTGTTCTGTCGAGTAATTAGGAGTTTTGCGGTTAAGATGCGTACAGCACGCGGTCTTGACTGAGCAAGCTATGTAAACAAGCTGCGTTTCGAACAAATACGGTTGGAGAAACTAGAGTGAAAAAATAATTTGAATAATCAATGAAGAAGTGTCGAGTTTAGTCTTGAACAATTTTAGCCACACCCCATCCCAGAGTAGCCTCTCTGACAAGCCTGTATGCATCAGCGGAATGTGCAAGTTTGGCCGGTGGATGGTGTGATGCGTTCATGTGTGCGCATCCGGGGCTCGTATTTGACCTGTTCTTCCAGGCACTCATTGGGTATCAGGCTGGCGCCTACCGGAAGATGTCTGTGGAGGTCTAACGAGGCTTTGGTGCACAATCTCAGTGACCAATCAGCAAACTTTCTGCTGCAGCGTGAAACCACCGTCGTTTGGGGACGCCCGCGGCTCGTAGTGACTTCAAAACCATCTGATGTCAACCCATGTGGACCTTTGCCCTTTTGTGCAAAAATACTTCCATGTGATACTGTACCTGTTTCATCGCTCTCAATATGGCTTCGTTAGAACTAGGCAAGAGCCGGTACAAACACTTAGATACAGACCAATAATTCTTATTCATGAGGTCTAGTGTAGATAAAATGGTAAAAAAGATTCTAAGTGACCTTGACTTCTCCCACACAACGTGGAGTTCTGTCCATCTGCTTCGACAGTAAATATAGGTCATATTGATGAATGCATTATTTGCAACTTGTGTGTTTGTGCCCTTCTCCGAGCAGTTGTGCTTGCCCAGGACACTATCCACTTGCCGCCTCTATCACGCACTCGTTGGTGATGGCTCCCTCAGTAGCCAATTCTCCATGCTTGGTCGGATTTTCAGCAGTGTTTATGTTCTGGAATTGCATTTGAGAAAACGTTCCTCAGAAATATAAACGTTTCAAAATATAAGAAACGGAAGCCTCCTGGTGACTGATTTCTTGTCTCAGTGTGAGCGAATACTGTTCACTCACAAAGGAAGAATGTTCATTTTGATAAAGGCAACTACTCACAAGATTGCTGAAAAACCTACGACAGTCCACGACCTGTTTCGCCTTTCTTGGGGCTTATCAGGTAGACGCAGTCCCCGAGTTTCCGTCAACCTTTGCGCAGCACATTCAGTTGAAGAATATCATAAACGGGAGATTCAGTTGAGTCTCCCGTGAAAATCCAGTTGATATGCAAGTGAGCGTATTTGTCGAAGAACGTTCTTACTGCGTACAAACTTTTCTCTTCTCGTCTTTTGATGTACAACATACGTCATCTACTTTTCTTTTTTAAGTCGAGATAGCTGATTTACGGAAAAGCGGCGTGAAAAGCCTCCAGATGAGAATAGTCCAAACCTACGATGGAGTAGGTAAAACTGAGGTCGGGATGGTGTCACTATAGATGAGTTAATACCGAATCCACTAGTTCTTTTCTGGTCTTCTTTCGAGTCCGTGGAAAGTTTTGGACGCTGAAACTTGTAGTGGGTACATTTTCACCACGTGTATTCACTTGTTAAAACTGTGAAGTTTCTGCTCAAGAAATAGGGTGATGACAACATTTGAGCATGGACTGCAGTAATTTGATTACAAGTTTCTTTACAAAACAGTATTCATTGCCTGAGGATGCCATACCTCCGTCTCCTAGTGATAAAAATTCTATATTGTACACCATGGCGTCTTTAGATCCATCGTGTGTACCCGATGGATTAGAAGGGGCCACCATTCAGGTACTCATCCACTGATATCACTTGCGTCTGGGTATGATCTCTACGTATTATCACTCATACACATAGATAACCGTTCGCAGCTTCTCCTGACTTAGCATCTGGGGCACGGGGCTGGAATCCGATTAGCTAGTTCAGTGTTTTTTTCGGATGAGTGGATAGATAGTAAAAGGTGAAACTCATAATCGCATTATTTTATTCTGACTGAAACTGCATTAATATTATAATTATTCCAGATAGTGGTTATTTACCATCAGGTGGGATTGAGGAACGAATGACACTGGAGTGACTGACCGCCCCATTGTTACCCTTTGGATGGCGCAAGTCCTCCTAATAACATGTTGTAATAGTCCCCAAAAGAGGTTCACCTCTGAAGAGCAGTCCACAACAGCTTTCACCGTCAACGACGGTTTATTGTGTGATTCCCGGAAGAAAAGCCACACAGCCGGGCGTGTCTGAATACCCTTTTACCAGTGTGGAATATCTCGGAGACCAGTACTGTAATGACATGTTTCGGCGAATGGAAAATATGGTAAAAATGCTGGCTTGTGAATTTTCGGAGAACCGGTTCACATTACTGAGAGTGACGCACATATGTTAGTGACAGCTAGGTCTTCAGCCTGTTTTCAAGCCGTTACCAGGGTGGCTACTGTTTGTCTAATAATACGATTATTTTAAACAAAGCAAGCCCGGCTTGCAAAATATTTTTGTTTATTGTGCTGATCGGATTTGGGTGCAATTCACGTCGGTGCACGTCGCCTGTAGTCTAATCGTAAAGTAAAAGTACGTGGACCTGAACTGCTTCTCATTGTTGTGGGGCAGGCTTCCAGAACGAATGACCATGGTTCACTGATTCAAAGACAGCGCTGGGCGCTTAACGTGTCCAATAAAGGGTGCCATTGGTGTCTCACCTTCATTCAATCCGCGCATGTTGCACTGTCACAGCAGAGGTCTTGGGTTTCCTGTTCGTGACCATGTTCCGGAGGTCTCACACGACAGTCACTTTAGATGATTGAGAGATTTGTGGGTTGAGCACTGGAGGGGTAACGGGCTTTCGCGGTACATTGCTCCGATGATCTTCAGTTATGTTCTGAAATGTCCGCAAATAGTACAACTTGTTTGGTCTTACAAACCGTGGATCAGTCAGTCATTCAACGCAGTCCGCCTTATCGTCATTGAATGCAAAATTTTTATTGAATTTGTTAGTGGACGCAAAACATAGAAGTGGATGCTATTTGAAATGTGATACTCCCAAATAATCCACCCGAGATTTCCGTACGGAAAAAGAGACATGCATTTTTTCATTTCACCGATAAAGTTAGGAGTAACTGGAGTGCATTCAATATTTGTCCTAAAAGTGGCTATGACACGTGAAAAATTCATATAAAAAGCGTGCTTTACTTCAGAAGGACGAACCTACTCAATTCACACTAGTCGAGGGCTCAAAGCTTAATACTGATCATCATGGTCCATTTTCAGAACCATTTAGACATACCAGACTCAGTTAAAACTTCAAGTCTCTGACTTGTACTTTCACGAATGTTAAGTACGTTCTCGGTTAACGTGGCGGTATAGAAGAGGTGGGAGTCATACGTTTTTTTCGAGTGCACCAGTGATAGAAATCTGTGAATCATAGAATCTGGTGTGTCATTGGGTTCATGGTTGTGCATTCCTTGAATTCCCTCCGTTAACTTTGTATGCAAGTCACAGATCCTCAGAAAATTTATAAAAGTGGTATATAAGATCAGCTCTTCGGGTAGATGGAGTGTTCTCGGCTTACCAGTTTCTCAAGAGGCAAAACACGGTAGGTTATGGCCTTAGCAAAAAGCATTTCAGCTGGTCATGAAGACGCAGGCTGGTTATCAAATATGCTCGAAAGTTAGGGCTCTGCTTGACGGAATCAACCATGCAGTCCTAATATTCTATAGCGCAGGTTGTTCACTGATGGTTCCATTAGTATTTTCATGCTCATCTGCATTAGCGGCAAAACGGAATATCAGTTGTAGCTGAGCGTAGGCATACATTACAAAAACATAGTCACATACCACTTTGTTGGTTCGGATTCAAAGTGGTTCACGTGCACAAATCCGCTCGATTTTGTGTGATATCTCTGAAAAACACTCGATCATTGTGAGCAGTATACCGTAGTCATAAAAACAAACGGAAAGATTCCCAGGTCATAGAATGCTGGTGACAATGACTGGGTAACCTCAAACCTGGGGACTGTGTAGTGTGAGCTTGACACTACGACCTTCCTTTCCGAAAAAAACAAGGGGCGCTTTGTGTAGTTTGTCAGACTAATTCGTCACAGAAAAAGATTGATCTTCTACGGCTCACGCTATAAAAAAGGGACCAGAACAGTTGCATCTATCGGCGAACAGAAGTTGAAAGAAGTGTTGCTTCTGCCAGTGATTATCGGTTCAATGTAAAACAATCAAAACAGCCAAGTACACTGAGCAAAAGAAGAAGCTGGACAGAAATTCTGATAGTCGCGAAACCGTACACTGATGGGTACCTATGAATAACCAACCCTCGTTTGTACTTAAGTAACTCAGAGCTACTTCGGATAGCACCCAATAAACAGCTTGGGATCAGAAAAATAATGGAGATTAGCCAGGCGGACCAGTTCCGAAAGTGAACCTACGAGATTTAGAGCCCCTAGTTTGAAAGTTCGTTTGAAGCTTCCGCACTCTGTAAGAGTGAAGTGGAAGTTCACACTGTAATAAATTCCTCCAGTCTGGAGGATGATGCAATACAATACACTGCACACACGCAAACGTTTGATATATATGTGGGTGCGGTTAAACCGCAGTTGGCTTCTTCGTAAGAGCATTAACTGCCAAGAAGTTGTATTAGAAAGGGCCCGGTCTGTAGATGATGCTGATAAATATGGCGATCGAAGAAGGTATGAAATGAAGCAGCCCGTATGTCCCACGCCTGTGGGAGCGTAGCCAAAAACAAAACAGCGTGATTAGCTCAGTGAGATCATAAAAATCCTATGAGGTTAACTCGGCATAAAGATCACTTCCTGCAATGGCTCATTTTCAAGTCCACAAACTTTCCTCTACAAAATGGATGAAACGAGAGGAATAGCACCAAATACTCTCATTTGCACGCTACTATCCTTTTGACGGGCAAATCAATTTAATCCAGTTGAAACATGGCGCCGCTTGTGCAGCACATATAATCGGAGAAGACCATCATAAACGAGAGGTTCAGCTGGGATTCCATTGAATCTCCCGTTAAAACCAAACTATGCGCAAATGCTTTTATTTGTAAGAAGTAATTATTAGATGCGTTCAGTGAGTAGGGATGAGATATGAACAATGGAATTTCCAGGTCAGGAAGGATTACAAATAGGAGGGAAACAGGGATAAATATTAGGGATTGATACCTGTTCGTTCACCCGTATAGGGTAGAGCCATCATTTCTGTCCAGGACGAACTGGCTTCATTACGGGGAGATGTGTCCGTTCTGAAGCGGATGAATTGGAGGGATACTCCGTTGGTACTTTTCCGATGTTGACTGATTTAATCTGCGAAGCCTGCAAAGAGCTATTTATGCTCTTGGATCTGTCAGACTGGATTCCAAATAAGCAAGTATTTTAGGGTAAAAATACACGGGATCGAAATTACCTTGATTCCCAAATAGCTGTGCTAGTAAGACCATGTAGGACACATCACATCACATCACATCACATCATATCACATTCACGAACACTCGCCAAATGAGCATTTGAGGAGTGGTCCGCAAGACTGAGCAAGACGGGAAGTACGATATAGGGGTAGGTTTCAGGACAGCTTGAAAAACCTCAATTTTGATACAAGACAATGAGGAAGTCCTCTACTGGACGAAATGCCATACACGAAGGTGTGGAGCACTTCGGGACAAAGTGTGTCCCAGTCATCAGCGACTTGCGACGAACGCATCCATACCAACACCCGTAAACTGGTCGAGTTGCCCAACCCGTGGACGCGTGTGAATGGGCGAAATAGGAATTTCGGGGCACCAGTGCTCCCGTGCTCTATCAGTGTGCTCTATCAGTTGCGAAGCGTCAAGGAATTAGTTGAGTCAAGTTCTCTCTAATTCCCAACAAATGAAACTATGCATCTGCTGCATCCACAGCGTCTGTTTGTCCATGCAACCGAAATGGTTCGTTCTGAGCCGCCTCGGTGGATATGATTGTATGAGATGATGTGGTACTATATTTGAATTTAGAATAATTGGTGGAGGGATCTAGGACCTCATTGTTTGATGCGGTGAGAGTGCTCACTATAATTCCATCTTACTTAGGCTGGCTGATGACTGTGAACAGATCTGAGGGAGTTTGTTCCCCGACCTGATTCATTAGAGTTTGCATCGGATTCACAGGTCCACCCAATTTGCGCAGTATTGCCTCCACCATTGACAGGTAAGTCTGAAACGGATGCCGGCTATCCACAAATGAAAATTCTGATGAAACCGTACTAGTGGAATGGATTTGAAGTACTCGCACACATGAATACACTGGGTCATATATTTCGTTTTTTGGACATGCACTGTTTGAATAAACCAGTCAGTTTTGATTTTGTAATCTCATTCTTGCTTCGGAAGGATGGTGATGATTTCTTCAAGTGAATGTGTTGCACAGAGGGCGCTTCATGCTGCAGTTGGTACGATTCTTGAGATGTCGCAATATATTTCTCTAATAAAATTATTGCCAAGTTGCTTACAGTTTCCACCAACCAAAAGTGATGGACACCTTTACGATGAATGTAAATTTTGGCTCGAAATCTCACTTGATTTGACAATGACTTTCATAAGACCTAAGCTTTTTAGACTTATTTATCCGTACGAAGATTTTGCCTTCCTTGTGACAGGCCTGCAATTCGTGTGAAATTCCTATTAGATAGGTCGCATTGGCAGGACTGTTGTTGAACCAAGAAGATAACCACTAAATGATCATTTAAAGACAGCATCCTCGTTAAATCGTTTTACCATTTTTTTCCAGGGAGGAAACCCGAGGATGAGTTCTTCCTTCAATAAAACACTGCCTGGATAGCTTTGTGGTACCTTAAGCAAGAACCTTGTTTGTTATCGGTACGGTACACCTTTTCCCGAAGGACCACCTTCAGCAGATTCAAAAATATCTCCTCGGTGAAGTTGTGTCCTCTAAGAAAGCTGACTAGGAAGAACTATATTAAAGGGATCCTTCATTTGAGTATTGAGATTTCGCCTGCAGCCGGATGTCTTAAGTAGGTAGATGGGACTTTTCATTTCATCTGCAGTGGATTTCTCCAACAGCTGCTACTCTCCCGTGTCCACTAGGGTTGCAATTCAGTGCAGTAAGGTTAACCTACATATGGTTCCCCAACTCCCCGTCTAAGTCGTTACCGGCTAGTGTTTTTTCCATCTCACAAAGCTTGAACACGTATTCCTGTATAACACTAAAAGGAGTACTGGGACCAGGGCAACCTTGGAAATCTGACGAAAGGTACTGTCTGTCTGATCATGGCTAAATTAAACTGCAGTCAAGAAGAGTTCACTATTGTGACCGCTACGTGTATCACCTGTACCTAAGATACACTTTGTTTGAAGTGACGGGCCGCTAATAGGTTTGGGATGATGAATATAGGGCGATTCAGTTGTGGGAGCTAATCGACCAACTACAGAACCAAAAGTGTGTTCTTTTAGATCCTGGAAGTTTTCTTCGTCAAGAGGAAACGTTTACGAAAAACATTCGATACCGTCAAAACTGTTGCCTCAACAGGAGTTTCCTCGAGGATAGGGGGCACTGCTCTAAATTAAAGAGACGACAGTTGACATAATTTACTCCCTCATTGCATTCTGTTTAGCTGAGTAGTGTGACGTATACGGAGCCTACAGTAATATGGCCGAAACTCAGTAGTCATGATTAGCTAGTTTGTTTTAGATATGAGGGGAGCCATGAATTGGCCGAACATATTCCACTCTCCAATCAAATTCCACAGTCCAATTTTTGGAAGCTAAAAATTGTAACAAGCCAATTTAGGAGAGTTCTTTGTAAGCAATAAATCACGAAATCCACGCACTACGTTTTTCGACCGCATTTGAAGAGCTACGCAAAATGAACACACAAACAAATTTCACAATCTCACCAAATGTCTTTGAAAAAAATCAGAACTTCAATTTTCTTGTCCACTCTTATTGCAGGCGAAGTTCTAAAAAGCTCCATTCGTCAGATGGAGGAGGAATCCCGGAGGAATTGGGTGATTTCACTGACCCATTAACTCTGCCTGAATGTTGTGGAACATGACTGTGCAGAAATGGCATCTAATTCTATTCACCCGTCAACCATCAACCGAGAATCTGTCAGGCCACTCTGGATAAGCTATTAAAAAACAAGAAAGACCAGTTTGTGGCTACACATACTGAAGAATCACACATTTTTTATCCTCGACCGAATGTCACGACTATTCCGTATGCAAACAAAACCTCAGTGGTGGATAACATGCTAAATTCATAAATTTAATAGTGCCTTTTATATGTCCTGAAAAGTTTGGTTTGCGATGGAGAAAGAAGCTTGTTTTGTCGGCCCCGCACTACGGTCGCCAACTGTTTGCAAGGTGAGTAAACGTACACCGGCCGACACGTCACAGCGCATTTAGCTGAACTACGTTTAATGAGGCTCCCTTGAAAATTCATTACTCGGGAGATAGGTCGCCTCGTGTATATGGTAATCTTGTTGGGGCCTGAAACTTTATTCTACGATGTGACAGGTTTACTTGCTTTTTGAGTTTTGCTACTGCAGTGGCAGCTTAAACCTTGATCCGTCGTCAACTTCCGAACTCATATCTAGTGTTTCTATTGTTTTGCAGGCCTCCACTTTCGAATAGAAGGCGGACGAGAGGTAAAAGATGACGCTGTTGCAAAAATTACTTTTTTCAGAAGGTTTTTGGTCTTCGTTTGTTTCTTGAAGTTCCGGTTAAGGTAGTTAGAGCCTGACTGGAGCATAAAGCTTACTTTCTTCAATGTTGACTTTACATAGAGTTGGTGGTCAAACACGTCATGGGGGCAACAACAGGATGACAAAATATTACGACAGAACTGATCTTTGTGAGTGAAATAATTGTAGCTGGTTGCATCACGTACTGTTCTGCACAACAACCGTGTTCCAAACCTCGCTTTTTATTATGGTAATTCCTTGAGGCCCTATCCATGCGCATGTAGGGTTGAGATCCTCAGGTTTTGTTCCGTTGCCCAGTTTCACTAGATAAGTAGGACTGTTCAGGTGATTCACACTTTTCTAACACTGTTTTTCTAACGACTGTTGATAAAAATGGAGCGAGGGAAGTGTGCAGTGGTATGGACGGTTTTGTCTAGCGGCTCTACTCGTTAGCCTGGAGGAAGGAGGTTTTTAAACAGAAGTTGTATTTCTTCGGAAAGCTTGCTAGGAGGGCCATTATAACCTTGTCTGGTGACGGGCTTCTGGTCTGTCAAGTAGCGTCGAACTAACTGCCCGAAATTCACGGACACAACTGGGATAAGAAGGCGAAAATTTCCAAGCCCCAGGAAAAAACCGATTTCTACATTCTTCAAGGGTTTTCTGCATAAGGGCTTGGTTGTGCACGTAGGATTAAAATACTGGCATCGACCACCAGCAACTAAATTTTTAGCTAGGTAAACAAGGCAAGCTGGGAGTTCGTTGATGCGTGACGCTCGGTCACACACTCAATAAACCAATCTACGCACCACCACGAGCAAAGCGTCATCAACTTAATCGAACAACCCAGTGTATCAACAGGTTAGCCAGCAAACGTGGCTACCAGGTAACTGACACAACAAAGGTAAAGTCACAGGGGTCAAGGTCAAGGGTCTTTGGAGGGTCGACCAATCAGGGAACGGGCCATCTAGAAAATCCAACAGGATCGACCGTACGAACGGCCAATCACAGTCAAAAGTTAACCACTAGGTGACAAGCGTATATAAGCACGAACACAGCACCGCTCAACGCCTTCCCCACGGCGTCCTGCTGAACGAAGACGCAACACTAGTCTCCTCGACTGATTTCGAAACGTTTGCAACCAAGTTGTCGTGCTCACCGAACAGAACAACAGCCAGTTAGCCATCTGCTTTTAGAGTTGCGCAACTGTATTAGATATAACTTAATCATTGAAGTAAAGGTACATGCGTATGTTGGAATGCAGCTGTTCGTTTCTATGTATCGCGTCGCTCAAGGTATTCAGCAGTATTTTACAGCAAGTTTGTTTCATTTCGCCACGAAACCTGAATTGCTTTCTGATTTTGGCCCGTTTTACAGTTTGGTCTCAACAAACTGTGGTTCAGTGACTTCTCATCCACACGACACCTTACGATATCCTAACTGTTAATCGGTCCTACAGAGCGAAACCGGGCCATTCTAAGTGCTGCAAGTCTTTCCACATAGGGGCATGGTTGTTCGCTCTTCACCGAGCGTGGCACTTAGATCGCAAAAGTCATCATCAATCAATCGCGGTGCTTTCGTCAGTGCTCACCCGAGCTACTTGTATTCCGCACCATCGGCAACAAATGATCATCTTCCATGTTGTCTATCACCTACTTAGACCTAGGACAGAAAATACCAAAATAGTCGTCTCATTTCACCACGTTTTCTCAGAGCTACTGCAGAAATCTTCTGCCCTATCTAATAAGAACTGTGAGGGCTAGATTAACTGGGAAATGACCAATGCTGGCCTCTGAATACACACTACTAGCCACTTCGACATATACAGTGCTAGTCGGATATACAGCCAGCCTTCACTGAAAATGAGTTAAAATTGTCTGCCCACTAATCTTCCGTTTAGATCCTCATGAGTAGTTTAATGTTCTTGGATTCTCGAAAACCAATCAGATAATATCTGTCGGCTTTGAATGTCGTTCTCCATCCTCAAGGGGATTTTCTTATTTTCTACTGGTTTTGAGCTTAGTTAAATCAAGTTAGGACCAGTGGTTCCCAGGTAGAGATTGTAAGGGTGGGGATATCTTTTAATGGAGCCGAAGTTTTGCACTGGTAGAATTAGTGCATTGGCAGGGGCGAAACGTGAGTAAGGACTGCAATACTAATGTTTTCTAGTCGAATCTAGCTAACCAGACACACAATGAAAGCTGGCTCGTTTTCATAATGCTGGATGTTCTATAGCCATGAATGTGCATGCACCTTTAAAAAATCGCGCAGGAGTCATGTCGTGTTTTAATTCAGTGATGGTCTGGAGATTGTATTTCATGTTGTAAGACGGCCAATCCGACGTCTTTAATCCACGGCTCTCAAGCGTGCAACTTTTCCACGTGGCAAAAGGTGAACAGGTACAGACCTACCTAGATCTGTTCCTGAATCGGCCTTCACCTAAATACCGATGCATAATTTTACGACATATTGAGTTACCTAATCATGTTAAACGTTTATCTTGGTCTACTTTCTCGAACAATTATCGTAAGGTTAAATGTGAATTCTATCTCACAAACCGCACGGACTAATGCAGCTATCAGTTGAAAGCATAATTATACATTTGAGTTATTCAACTTTGAGTTGAGAAGTAATGTCGATCTGCGCTTCGAATTCCTAGTACACAAGGAAGGTTTTGAGACTGTCCGAATTTGGAGTAGCTAGAACGAAGCTCACACTTAGACGATTGACAGGTGTGGGAATCTACACAACCTGAAGTAAAACACTCTTCCATCGAACTAGCTACGTACGACATGGTGTAATTCAGAGACAGAGTGGACATGCCAGACAAGGCGAACCTAATGTTGATGACCCAAATTATAGAGGAATGACGATGGTGAGGGAACGAGAGCTCTTGCGACTAAATGAACAGTCCCTTGCAGGTTGAAATGATTTTTGGACACGTAAGCATCATGTTTAAACTGGTATGCCTCAACACCGACTAACTAACTTTGCATAAAGATCCGGTTTCGATCGAGCTTTGTGTAACGAGCACACCCGCATCCACAATACAACACAACAGGTTGATGCAATTAGCCCATCGATTGTGAAGACAATCGGCAACGACGAGTTGACAGGTCGTGTGAGAATGAGCCTAGAGAATTGCGGTCCAGAAAGACATCACTGTACAGGCCCGACCGTGCATGCGTCAAATTTCATTTGGCTAATGCACCTTATCGATGTTGGTTTGGGTCGTCGCTAAGTCCTGGTTACACACACTTAGACGTGTCTATTTGGTGGATTACTCTGGGGTGCTAGAAGTACCAGACGCTCATTTATTGACGTTGCATCAGAGTGGAAGGGCGGATTATTTCGAACTCGTCGGTGGAAAGCAGTTGCAGTGTGTCCAAAAAGGCTTTTGCCTAATTGGTTGCCGAAATTCATGAACAAGACTTCAGTGTCAAGAAAAGGGTACATGACCGTCAACTGAGACATGACGTAGGAAGCAACTGATGAGGGGTTAGTGAAGGGATATAAAGAGATTCTCTTATTATTTGATAAACTGAAAGTTGTACACACATTTTTATCTCTATATGTATATTTATGCATTCATATAGATCCAGACTGTACATATTATCTTCCAACTTCAAAGTGCTTTTCCACAGCCATCAGTTTCACATCTTCAGACTTTAATTGACAAATTAATTCCGAATAAATGGCCTTATTCATCGATGTTTTAAACTGCCGACTCTGTGCTTCGGAACTTCCACTTCGAAAAAACTCACTGGTTGAAACTACGAGATACCCTTTGTTTACTGCATCCACTTGTGCATCAACAAACTGCTGCTTTGATTCGTTTTTTGTATTGAGAATTGAATATCCTCTTATCCACCACGAAGAGACCGGATATGGTTATAATAACAGAAGATTTCAACGCATCAGTCGATCAGAATCACACTTTGGTTGAATGTTTCGCCTGAACGCAAAGTGCAGTGATACTGGTAAACGTCCTTTGCAACTCTGTATTGCTCACCAGTTATTACTCATCAGAAACGTTTTTAGACGCAGTGGTTGTCGTTGGGCTACCTAGCGTCCCCTTACTATCGGGCAGCTTCGGAATCAAACTGACCACATCGCCATCAGCTGCAGTGGCGCGTGAACTACACCGATGGCGTCATTCAGCTCCTGACCACTGGTTGCTTTGAAGCACACAGGTTGATCCAGGTCCTCGAAGGTTTTCATTAAATTTTCCCCGCAAACTTCAGAAACGAGTTCCTGGTTTAGCGAGCTGAGAAACATACCAAAGCCAACTATGCGGTGCATTGCAGTCGACCACCTAGGAGGGTACTGACCCTAACTGGAATTAGATTATCACGGCTAGACCGGACGCCGGGAATTCTGTTTGTGATGCTTTGGAGCACGTAATCGGAAGCCAGTGGCTTTCAGAACGGTCACTGTTACTCCTTGATGAGAGGCGCCTGTGTGTGGACACAGGGGTGTGGTGAAACCGGACATTTCAAGAAATGCAAGTGGTTAGTGAGGTTGGGAATGCACGGGAATCTGTTCCAGTTAGTTCGCAAAACGGGACTTAAAGAGCCTTCCGAAATTGAGTTCATCAAAGATCATGCTGGAGACCTAGCATACAATAAGGACAAACGTCTAGATCACTGGACGGAATAATTTCAACAACAGTCTAGTTGGCTTATGCTTATGTCTTCCATTCGACCCACTCATTTTGAGCGTGGTCTGTGAAGGTAGATCCCCATCAGTTAATGGAGTACTAATATACTTTGCCTAGCAGAGTCATCGGTCTGCTAAGCCAGATGAACTCCCGCCCAAGTTGTTCGAAAATGGAAGGGAACCTTTGTGTTATACCTTGGCAGGGTTGGAACAAAAACATACTCCCGAGATTTGACGCCAATCGTTGTTCGTATTCGTGTTCAAAAATGTACCCAAACCGACTCTCCCAGTCATCAGGTACATGTTACACGCTTGTCGTAACACATTTACTGGCTTATCTTATATTGTTATGCCTATCTTCGGCAAGTGAGAGGCAAGTCCGACAGCATCAAGCAGGATTTCGACCACGTGTTTACATTGGACCAGGTGCTTGAGCAGCACCACGCATACGGCCGACGAACAGTCGCGGTGTTCCTATACTTCAAGGAAGCCTCCCACTCTGTGGACAGAGTGGCTATCCCGAAAATTCTTGGTCAGAAGGGAATGCCCTTGATGTTCGTAAACATTTTTGTACCCTGCATTCTCATAACTGCGGTAGGGTTAGGGTGTACAACAGACTGCCCAGAAGCCTTCTGACAACCGGTGCAGTTCGTCAGCGTTGTCCTTCTCTCACCGACTTTATCGTGGAGTGCACAGTCCAAAGGAACATGAATCTAGTTATCGAAATCAGGTCTAAAGTAGGTTAATGGGCCTGGGTTACGCAGGCTACAGCGTCCTCTTGTTTGACGATTATACGTCCACACGAGATACCTTATACTGATCATTGGAAGTGATCCCACATTTCAGCATACGCTTTGCACCTTCACAGTGCAAGGTTTTACGCCAAGCTTTCTTATTGTTCTGCACTTCTCTGAAACTTCAGGGTGAAGAACTTGAGTATTTTTATTGACTCATGTAACTTGGCAGCTGCAAAAGCCGCGATTGTCTGTAATAGATGAAGTTGAGGTGCGCCAACTTTCGTCGGAAACAAATTTCATTAGAGCCAAGGGACCGTATAGAAAATGTAACTATGGGACTGGTCTTACTCTATGATTATGAGGCTTGGCCACTTCAATCCGAGGACCTTAGGTGACTTTCGGCATTTTTCACTGGTGTCTCTGTAGCCTAGCAAGAATAAGCTGGCTGTAGCGAGCGCGCAAGGAAGTGGTACGCAAGCGAGCATTCGTCAATAAATCGTCAGACCAACAGATTAAACTTATCAGGCCAAGGTGGTTGGGGTATGTATTACGAATGCCTAACCACCGCCAGCCGAAGAAGCCAGTGTTTTCTGTTCCCAGCGATTGTTGGAGCAAGGTTTGTGAGGAACAGGCCATGATACGGTAAGATGAAGGGAAGCCGGTTGCAGTCCAAATGAGTGCTGTAGGATCTTTGCAACTTCTTGGGCAGGGCCCAACCATCCTGCTTACTCGAGGTCGGAAACTTTGCAGGACTTAGCACGAGGCTGGCCACAGTGACACGCATGCTGTAATTTCTTGGCTTACTGTCTTGTCGTGCACTGGGGTTATGTCGGGTGAGGTTCGCAAAGGACGCTGGATCGATCCTGCTCATGGCGCCTTACTTCGACATAATGCCCAGATGTGCATAATTTAATACTATCCAAAATATGTAAGCAAATTATTATGGCACAGTTTTCTCAAGGAAATAGGGCCTTTCTGCACCAGGTCCTTACCCTTCCCATTTCTCTGCACGCCTTATTACGGCTTTCTTTCTTCATGGCTGTATGGCAGTTAAACGACAGAACATATTACTGGTGTGTTGCTATCAGTGATGATAATGATGATGATGATTCATCGGCGTGCTATCTGCTACAAAGCACCGGAAAAGAACTAGAAACCTTGATGAGGAGTATGACTTTATTATTCTGGATCAGGGGCGCTGACTTGTTCGTCAGAAAAATGAACTCCTTGTTGGGACTGTCTTCAACTCAATGCTTTACGAATACCTATTCCGTGACATCGGAAATTCTTTCAAGAGTTTTGGTGGGGCTTTGAATATGTAAGGCAGAAGACATGAGTGTGGCACCGAAGGACGGACGGTTCTGGTGAGCATCAGCTCGTCTACTTCAGTGACATTCCGCTTTCATTAACAACGGTGCCGTTTGAATTTATCGTTTAACTGGAGTGATAGTGCAAGTTTGGACAGTGGCTCTGGATATCTCTGCTCACCATAGAGGCCGTTACCTCGAGTTTTTCGACCTGAGCACTTCCAACATTTGTCATATTACTCGTTACTGAAGCATGGTGAATGCGTTTGGTGTCAAGATCAAGAGGCAGACATTGGTTCAGTATACTCAACCGCCTGCGCATATTTAACAGTCGTTCTATTGGCCTTGGTTACCACCAGGATTCTTGGGGATGCGTGTGGTTATGGAAAGCACGGTAATAAGACATCTTTAGGACGGCTTACATGAAATCCATCTACCTATCGAACACATGGTGTACAAGGCAGGTGAGATATACCTGCGGCATCTCGACCGACCGCAAACAAGACTGCATTCCCAGTGCCCACACGAGTACCACAACAGCGCTATGAGTGGCCACCGCTGATAGGAATAGTTACTTTTAGAGTGTTAGCTTTGCACACTTAGCAGATCTGCAATGATGTACAGCCACAGTTTGTGACAACACTGCCGACCTAATGCAGGTGTGCGGTCAGATAGAGTGAAAAAAGGGAGAAGTTCTCTGCAGTCTTCCCCAACATTCATGCAATGCAAGCAGATTGAGACTGTGAATTTCTCACGGTCTATGAACTAATAATGTATTGCTCAGCAGTTGATACAAACTCTTCTAAAATGATGATTTCCCAACCGTTTACGGGTGTCGTTACGACTGAGCGAATACATTTACCTGTGTTACATTCACTCTGGTTTTCGATCGTACTGAACAGGTTAACTTATGAGTTTTTGTGGAGCAGTAGACACCTTAGTATTAATGCAATTCTCATCCCTTTCAGCAACCTGTGAAATAAAATTAATCCTTTCCACATGGGTCTTTTACTGAACTCTCTCTTAATTGGGTTTCAGTGTAAAGAACCAACCCGTCCTTACTGAACAATTCATAGCTTTTCGACGACCTATTGAAACCATGTCAATTTTACTGAGGCCAAGAAAACAAAGATAACGAAAATTGCAGTAATCGCAAGTCATTTATTACTAGATCATTGGAGTTGCTCACTTTAACATCACAGTGCTACGTGCAACCTAGATAATTTTCTTTTCCTGTTCCAAAGGTGTGATAAAATGAATGAATGTATACCATAATAATGGTCAGTATCAAGATAATCTGGATGATACACAAAATGAATACACCTGATGGTTGGGTTACTCAACAACAAACAGAAAAATATCAGCATTTATAAACTTCTAGCATAAGGACGGATCGGTATTTACCAGTGAATATTTATTATGAGTAGGGTAAGTGAGCGCTATTGCACTTCTGTATATCCGACGACCGAGAGTTGAGGCGCAGTGAGGCCCACCTCGGGAACTTCTTTGGAGCGATCATTACATGGAGCTGAGTTTTCAGGTGGATGCCTGCGGTGTAACAAAAATGTAGCCAATTACTTCTGAGGTTTCTGATGGTTAGAAAGTAAAAAAATCGATGTAAGAAAACTCGTGTTTAGCGAATAAAACCGTAGGTTTTCGGAAGAAATACGCTTCTTTTAGCAGCTCATTCCTCACCGTGCACCTTGGGAACTCTTCACACTATGCACGGTTCTGTCTTCAGTTTCATTCATAGGTAGCGAACTCAATATTTATGAGCTGGCAACAAGCCTATGCTACAGATTTTCGAACACAAACGAGGTAGTCGACAGTGTAAGGTAAAATTCACTCAACACTTTCCGTTACATGTCCCTAAACTTGACATTTTAGCTGGGGTCTTTGGGACTGAAAACCATTCTTCAGTCTGGCAATTAACCGACACTACCCTATCCGAGCAACTGTGAGGTGTTCTAGTGAATAGGTTGAATTCCATCGTCCTACATACCACAAGATAGAGTTCGCTTAACTTTTTTTGTTAAATAGCTAAGTTACAAGCTCTAGTTGTCGAGTGAAAGTGTTCCGTGGTTTACTTAATTAGACTTAATGGGTTAGGTGTGGCTAGATCAGAGTTGGTTTAAGAGTGAATCATGTACGATGTGGAGGACAAAACATAACTTCGATGGTGACCATCAGCTCCATAACCAAAGGGAAAAATGAAAGTGCCTTGTAGGAAGTGAATCTCATTGAGTACTTAAACCACTTCATGTGTTTTATAACTAGCTCTTAATGATAACGGACGCTTTTTCGAAGAGAGTTTTGTTTAGTGAAGACTTTCGTTACACAGCAATAGATGCAATATATATCTTGACCATTGTGATCGAAATGTCCATGCTTTAGGATCAACTAATAGACTGAGATAAAAGTTTTCAGCCATGCTGATTTTCCAATTTTCGTCCAATATAAAGTGTTCCACTAGCCAAGTTTGGCCTGCTCCAGTTAGCCGACAATCCTGCCCGGGGCGACGCCGTCACCACGTGCAGAACGCGACGACAGGGTGCCGAGACCGATTATTCTGAATGGTATGCACTGACTTCTTGGTTGACCTAACTGTAGGACAGACGATCACGTGATCTTCTGGTGAATGCGTTTATCCGATACACTTATTAGCGCTTCATGTTGCTCCACCTTTCCTGTGTCCGCCCAGGCAGAGGGAGAGAGAGAGAGGAAGGCAGATAGATTGACATTGATCCAAAAGGCGGCACGAAATGGTATGTTTTCCAACCATTCTAGCGCCACGCAAGATCAGGACAAGATAGACGTGTGTTCGTTTCCAACACATTTTGTGGACACAGTAGACGGCTGGGGCGTTGTTTACGCCTAACTTCTTGCCGGCATTCAGTAGTATACGGCGAAGCACAAAAGTGGGTCACGTTATAACTTCCATTACCCTTTAGCGCATCCAGCTCCAAAAACCTGCCGATTTCGGACAGG
Source organism: Opisthorchis felineus (assembly GCA_004794785.1). Taxonomy (NCBI): domain Eukaryota; kingdom Metazoa; phylum Platyhelminthes; class Trematoda; order Opisthorchiida; family Opisthorchiidae; genus Opisthorchis; species Opisthorchis felineus. Next base: position 235,783 of record SJOL01009319.1, on the reverse strand, counting down.
AACGAGTTGCACAATCCCTCCGTAGCAGATTGGTAAAGCTTTCTAGAAAACCCCACTATTCAAGCTCTGATCACGGATATTCGCCTTACATCAGTAAAAAGTTTAGGATTTTGGGCAGAAATTTTGAACAGCAATATTCCTCAAGTCCAGATTTCCAAAATTAGGAATAAAGTGATGTTATGGACCAACAGGAAGAATTGCGCCGTCACAGGAGGAGGTCCGCTCACATGAGAGCGGTGCGGAAGTAAAAAGTCATATGTAGTTTTAGGACAGGCTCCCATAGTACCAAATCCAAACTTATCCTCGTGACTACGGACTGACACGTGTCTGAAATATCAGATAATCGATATTGAATCAGCTGTTTAGTCGCAAGGCCTGCGTTTTTCGAATGGTACTTAGCTGTCACGTTCCCGATGCTATTCCCATAGGGTAGATTCACAACAGGCAATCGATTTGTTTTATGCACCATGCATTCACTTATGTACGCAAGACACCATGGCAAATGGCCAGAACACCTCGGGCCTTTGTCTGTTCGATCAGTATCGAACGCGGTGTTTGCAGTCAAGATATCCATCATACTACCGATGCCAGGTAGCTTTCGCTATTGCTGAAAGTTGCGGCTATGTGTCACCCCACTTGAGCCGACGATTTAGCTATGAGCTTGGTTTGCGGTGTTACTATTGTCTTCAGATCCAGGGTATGACAATGCGAATGCAGTGACATACTGGCCGACAGAGCGAGGACGACTGCCGGTTGCGAACATGACACGCGCGTAAGAGGTCTCCGATCTGATTGGCCATCAGCCGTGGTTTGTATCGCTACGGTAACCTCGTTGTGCTATCCAGCCTGGTTACAGCGATTCGCTATGGGACGTCCGTCTAACGACGTCAAGACGTGACCTATAACATGCTCTCAAAATGCAGTTGTCATCCCACATCTCTAGTGGACAAGGCGAATGGACTGGCTAAACCGTTTCAGGCCGCCTACGAGGCTTGGCCAATTATTAGCGAAGCAATGCAGATGACAGTGGGATGTAAAAATACTAGCGACACATTGGCTAATGCATGCAAATGCTGAATTTGTGATTGTAACAGCACTAGACTATTCAGACTGTTCACATCGGTCTACGCCAAAAGTTCAGCACAGTGAAAACACTAATTACTATTAATTACTAGCCACCAATTAATTCCAAGGACATACTAGCGTTCTTTGTTCGGCACCAATTTTACCACCACTTGCCTTCAAGTAACCACTTTTAATGTGGGGTTTCGGGTGTGGTTTCCAAGGTCTTCGTAATCGGAAGTTGCGATATAATTCAGAGGAGAACCTGAGTTAGGCATCGGAGAGTATTTTTCTCCGATGTTCTGTTGTTGAAGATAAGTACGATTGTCGTCTGAGAAAAGACCACTTGAAGGATTCCATCAAGAGGGATCTTCTGCGACAGGCACTGTTACGGAAATGCGCTTCAATGGAGCAAATAAAAATATTCCGGCGGGGGTAATATACTGAGTACGACATCATCAGTCCTGTGGGTTTTTGGCCGATTACCTTGGCAGTGCTGTGGGGCAACGTCAACTTAGACGGGCTGAACATATCCGAATTGGGATACAGCACAGTATGAATCGATCCGCTTCACCACGCCTAAATACCGGAGACAGATGCATGATCGATACTGGTTTCATTGACGCTGGTCTTGTCCCTGAAAGTGGGCATCGTACCGACCCGGCAGCTGCGTTCCACATCGTGTACAGGAGCACGAAAGGCAAGGCGCTACAGTTTGCCAAATTTATTGCTATAAGAGCTGTCTAAACAGAAGGAATCAGTCTTATCGTTCGCACTACCTTGATGACTGACTTTCTTGCGACATCCAGATGGTAAAGACACTTGTTCTGCTTTATTTACTTATCTGACATCCAAAGAAATGTAGTGAAATACACTAGGTGTATCGTGCAACCATTCATTTCTGTGTGCTCTCCTTGAGTCCTGTTTCAAAGTCAGCTCCTACTAACGTCTCCGGCCAATCAATTTTCAGTTGGGATACTGAGCTTGGTAACAATGGCTGAAATTCTTTCCTACTGTCTTCCGATCCAAAACTTTAGACAAAGACACATGTCTCTCGTACACCGGTCATAATCGAAATAGCTAAATGATTGACACGCCCTGAAGTCTAATGCATCAATCCAAAGTGGTTGTGCTATTCTGCTGGATAGATTATTGGGACATAAATTAGCGTGGGTCTCAGGGGTAGTAGGCACGCGTGAAGTAACCGTGCTGCCATTATTGGACAGGCTGGCTGTTTTCAGCTGATTGGTCAACAGTTGATGTGTTAAAACAGATGTAATCGATGACTTGTCTGCCCGAAAGTCTTTGAGCGTTTCTGAAACGACGCGCGTATAAGATAGAGAGCAGCGCACTTTATATGCGACACTATTCGCTTGAAGCAAGGTGCATGAAACGCAAATTTCATCCAAGTTTGTCAGGCTGCATATCTTGGTGTTTTACGGAGTTGGTTTAGTCGAGAAGTTGAGCAGAGTATCTATGGAGTATGAAAAGCTAACTGATGCGCATCAACTGTAACCTGTTCCAGAACGGAAGGGTTCAGTTGCAGGGTCCTTTACAAGGTTACTCGATGCATAAACCACCTTTACGCTTGCAAGGTCCATTGACCCAATTTTAGATTGGTCCCATCAACTCCCCTCATAACACAAATTTACAAACACCCCGTTGTGTCTAGCAAACATAGTGAAACCTGGCCTAACGGACAAACGATCCTGTTTGCGAATCGGCTACAGTAAAAGCAGAAACTCAGGTTTAGGAGTTTTGTGAAATCCGGAGGTAGAGCGGAGATGGATAACTTTATAAGAGTGCTCTTGCCAAAGGATGTGGAATACCATTGGATAACTAGCCTCACTTCGGTGCTGTGTGATTGAGGGGGTAACTTACAGTTTTTTTCAGACCGGTGGCGAACAACATAAAATTCGTGCACTTGCTCATTGCCGAGTCATTATAGACCAAGAGTAAGCCAGTGCTCATATGCGCCCAAAAGAGGGCACCTCAGTGGTCGGCTTGCAGTGGGCCTAATTGCTTGTTATCTCTGAGTATCAGCTACTCAAGAAAGCATGATTAAACCGGTGCAGGTTACTGCAATGAACAATCTCATTACTGCACTATTGATCTACTTCCGACTAATCATGGGGGCCAACATTATTCTACTCATATTTGTCACCACTGGGGACCTGCTGGAAAACAGTACAAAACAAATAAATTGGCTGTGCCATCCTGTGGATACTGAGGTGCCTTACTCTGTTGGACGCGAAGACTGTACTGTAGGTTATGGTTTATTTTATACCCAACCACCACAAACTACTTCAACATCTTTCTACCCAATGGTTTTCCACCCTGGCGTTCTTGTGCCGGGTAATATCACGTTACATAATACCATCCGAAATTCTGCAAAATTCCACGGCCTGTGCGAAATACGGCGCTACCCATACTTTGTGGCCACTATGCACTATAAAACCTAGTGATTATTACGGTGGATCTTTATGACCATGGTAAAAACACAGCCAAGGACTGTATTCAGATCAGTATTTGTTAAGAATGTTTGAAGACCTTAATGTTGTGGTTTGGAGGTCCGGTAATTGGAAGAAAAAAGGTCGGCAGCATACAAAACTTTCGCATTTATGTTGCAACTTCACTGCTTCAGGCTACGATCAGACCCACGCGTACTGGATAGGGTGGACTTGTAACGACTGACGGTTCGAAACCTTCGCAGTCTCATTCCATCTAGTCCAGTTAGGAACGAGGATCATCTTATGTGGATCTTTGACCAGTTGGATCCGGCGTCTAGTTGTTCAAGCAACGTTGACAATCAAATCTTTTTCAAAAGTCAGCCATCAGGAAGTTGTTTTTATGGTACTATTCCAGGACTTCACATTCGTTTAAAGGCCCTTGTTCATTGCGCATTGATTTTTTATATGGGTAGGAAACCTTGGCACCAAGCAGCCACGAATTACACAGAGGGGAAAATTTTTTCTACTCAGACTGAACTGGGGAAAATGTCGTAACACCGCACCATCCCTCGTGAACTTAGCCGTAGAGGTATCAAGAAATCTAGTATTCCCGGATTCTCCGATAGTTTGAAGCAAATTCAGGTAGTTCTGGTAGTGAGTGAGGGGACTTCCCATAAACTCACTTAGTGATTGATTTATGAAGCAGCAAACACAAGTCTTAATCTGGAAAATAGGACACTAAAACGCCGCAATTCAAAGCTAACATTAGCCCTTGTTCTTATCTCATTTGTCCAGGCTATCTGCTTGCGTGCCCGTTTTGTTCATCTGCGGCATAGTAAGTGTTATGTTCCGCAAAATACGTTGACCACTCTATCTTAATGGAGCTATAAATGAATACGTTTCATGCCTATTCAAAGGGGAAGATTCAAAACGCCGACTGTGACCAGCTTTTAGCTCCATTTAAGCTGCAAACGGGATAGCAGGGGTAGAAGTTAAAGCTTTTCACTCTTAGTTATTACTTGCCTGATACGGCAGAACCCTGAAAAATTTCACGACCCCATAAAATTAGAGCGGTGTTTTAGAACAGAACAGCGCGGACAGACTAGGAGAAAACAGAATGTGAACTTCGTGATACAACGGAAATTTATGTTGCTCAATCAAAAGTCCAAAATTTGGGAAGGTGTTATGCAGACGCTTGTAATTTGTATGGATACTAGTGTGAGGGAAGTTGGTTTCATTAGCTTCCGTCATACGATGCCCAAAATTGTAATGCTTGTGGGTAGTACTGAGTGAATACAGATGTGCCTCCTGAGAATTATTCAATAAATTTATCACACCTTTCTTGTTCAGTCGACATGTTCACATACAGCGTCGCCTATTAAACTGAGAGTAGTAGCTACCATCAACTACATTCAGCTGTTTTTTTAAAGGAATTTAATCTTGGTCTCGTGCTTGAGTTAACCTATGGTTACTGATCTATATGTTGATCGGTTATTAGCTGAGATAATACCGTTGTATGCACCGTATAGATACCCAGCTTGACAAGTTTAGTCAGGATGAAATATTCTCACTTAGTATACTTCAGTAAAACAATTCGGTAGTGGGAAACCAGACTCAAAATCAGACAGAGTTAGGTTTTGTGGAGAGAATCTGCATCACCCTCCTGGTAAGTATGCGGAACTCTTTGAAACTAAGTCACGCATGGATTCTGGAAGTACCAATTTATCTCCACTGAATTCACTTTCGTCATCAGCTGGCCAAGGCTTTGGTTAGTTTTATGTAAGCGGATGATTATCGAGGCTCCGTTCTTTCTGTACTGAAAGTTCCGTTTTTCCACACCTCCAGGTTCCGCATGCACTCATTTTTAATGTTCGTGTCCAATATCATACATTGGTCGTATGAAAAGGCGTTTGCCGGAGAAGAGATCACACTCCCGTGTGCCTAAGTGGTGGTTGGAGGAAATGGAGCTCAAGTGCAGTTGCGTCACATCCAGTCACGTCGTCGACAAATAGCACGCCTTCGACGCCATATACCGCGTACCTCTGAACCAAACAGGGCTGGTACGATCTAGACTACCATCGATTACACAGGCAGTTGGAATCCAACTACAAGACTCACAACTCTGCGTCCAAAAGAAATTTGTGGAACTTTTGCAGTTAAGATGACATGTGAAAAATCCAGCCCAACAAAATTGTTTGATATCGACGTTACTCACTTGACTCTGTGACCATTCCATTTCACGCCCTTCTCCTCTCTTCTTTCTTTAAAAAGTATGGACCCGCGAGTTCTCCACAAACTTTTCATATGATTTCTGGTATCATATAATTTTGTGACCAAAGGGACCAATCACAGAAGACAAGCTTTGATCGCTACCTTCGTTCTTCTCATGACTTCCAGGGGTATCTCTAATCACTTGAAATATTTGACTTTCCATGCTATAAGCTGGTGAGTTCCGCGTGCCTTCACCTTCAGTATTTTTTTGGGTTAAAACTCTGGAGTTTACCGCTTTTTCTATGCCATCCCCTATATTACAAGTCATTTTGCTCGCTCATGCCGCAACCGCATATAAAGTTCCTTTTCAAAAGGGTTTAATTTACATACGATTAAGATTGTGCTTATATTTTTATGGTGGTAGTTATGTTTTATGTATTTCAGAAGTAAACAATCAGATGTAGTTGCATTAGGCAAGTTTTAATAGTTAAGACTGCAACCTGTAACTGGAGTGGCCTTACACAGCTATACGGTCAGCTCAGGGATTGGTGTGCGGACAAAAGAATTATTGTATTCTGACAAGTAAACCTTTATCATGATAAAAGTAAAAACTGATCAGTCAAACTATATATCATACACTAATTCTCCACATAAAACAACCGGAGATTTTGTCTAGGGCTCTTCGACCTTCTGGTCAGATGACCATGTTTGATACGCTATTTCCAGCATATCCGAAATTATTCGCCCCATTTACCGAGCATTACCTAACTTTCTCGGATGGTTTAGACCTCTAGGGTTTACCGAACCGAGTTGAGTAGGAGTGCTCAATCCTATTGAAGGACACTGCTTACATCTGTACTCTTTTCATAACCTAAGAATGGTTGGAACTATCCTCCCTTTTCATCAGTAGTGTACCTTTCTATATACATGATTTTGGAACTCTCACCAATACCTCAGGCGGATGTTGCCAACATTCATTCTTAACTGTCTTCTTCAGCCTATTGTACTCGACCTCTATAGAATGTCCGCGACCAAAGTAAAACACTCAGCTTGTCCGTTTAGGCTGTTATGAACGCGATATACCAGTGAACAACATAAACAAGAACAAGGATCCACCTTTTGCTATTCCTTTGCAGGTTAGCTGAAGAATGCTCACTTGAGGCCTCACTCTTCGAGGTGCTTCCTGGCATCCAGCTCACAGCCAGCGGGTATGACACCAATTGGAAAGTTTAGCTCTGGTAAAACTGAGTAAAATATTGGTGCATTGTTCACTCGGCGGTCTCCTTCTTGTAAATTCTTAGTCAATAACTGACCTGTCCTAGGGATGGCTGTGGGGCTTCTCAGTCGTTTACACTGGTCATGACAAGCTTATTGTCGTAACGGGAACAAAATGTGTTATGCATTAGTTGCATAAATTGACTTTTAGTCCAGCTTCCCCTTTGTGAGTAAGGTGATAACGGTAGGTGTTCACAATTCGTTATACTTGCTGGTCGTTGATTTCAGAATGCTCTTTGCAGAACATCGTTTATTGTGTTAAGTGAAAGTCTGCGGCTCAACGCAGACAAAAAGTTGAGTAGGGAAATAGTTGGTTGCTTATTTGCCTGGATGTCATGATCATCAACTGAACTTGCTGCACCAGACCGCCTCATGTTTCATTCGGTACTATATTCGATTAGTATGTTGCGTCTATACAGCGTAGTGCGATATCTCGAATATCGTACCAACTGAACTATGAGACGGCCTTGAGCAGCAATATTCAACTGAAGAAGACCACCATAAATGGGGAATTCAGCTGGGATTCAGGTGAGTCTCCCATGAAATCCAAATTGGTACGCAAACGAGTGTATTTCTCGGAAAGCGATCTGCGTTCTCCCAATTAAAACAAATTTCCCGCTATTTTTCCTGTTTGTTTCGAATGTCGTTGAAATTCTAGGCTTCGTAAGAAACACAACACTCTGGTGCTGACCGGAGTGAACCGGTAGAACAATTCATTTATTGTCGACTAATCCTGATGTTTAGCAAACCATGGCAAAAAAGGTCATTCAAACACTAGGCCAACTGCGGCCTTCTTACACGGAGAAGGGGAGTATCCAGTGTAACACTGGGTTGGTTGAAGAGTATAACCGAATTTTCCAACCAGCTATACTGATTGGGCTGGTCCCATAATCATTCAGCATTGCAGTAAACGAGTTTTGTGATCTTTCGCAAATGGCAAGAAGTTGTACCTTAGAAATTTAGCTCGGTCGGACGGTTTTCTATCATCCATCTATGGCGGCTTTAATAGCATTTCGTAACCAACACGGGTATTTGAGGTCAATTTCGATTGCATGAAATATGGTAGTGGACTAGGTTATCAGATTACCATTTGTCCGTGAAAAAGGGGAACAGTGCTGTAAGTTCCGTAAAACTTGGTGCACCACGTAAATCGGCTGGATTTGCAGAGGTGAAAAACTCAACGCTCTCAGCACAGCAAAGGAGCGTAACTCTAAGACACATGTTGGCACGACTTAATGAACATACCCCGCAACACGGGGCGGGGTGCGGTATCGATTTACAACAGTGACCCTATTAGCCTCAACAACAGTTTCAAAGTAGTACAACCAAAGCTGTTATCCCACATGAATTCAGCGGCATACTTGAGTGACTCATTCGAAAAACTACGGTACCAGCATGGCACTAATTTTTCCTGGGACTGCTTGACCGCTAACACGCAAGCACAGGATCCCTAAACCACTTTTTGTCAGAGCTGTATATGGCATTAGTTCGACCAAACAGTTTTTCAACGGGATCGATAGATCTCGGTCCTGAAACATCTTTTCTGAACTAAACCCAGGTGTATACAGACGCACGCATACATACGAATCATGGTGGCATAATGAACTTTCAAGTCTTTTTGTTGGATTTTTTGTAGGACCTCGCGTTCACATGATACCTAACAACTTCTTTGACCTAAATGTTGTCCACAATGGGCCAGTGTTTGTATGTATTTCTCTGTGCGTGCGTTTGCATATGTTAATACATACCTACTTGCGCACACACGGCATGTATGGGTGGGTTTGGGCAGCAAACGTGCGAAAACGCACAAACTTTCAACACACGTGGAACCTCCACTTACCAGCCCTAGAGACAGGGGGCCGGTGCCAGAGCAGTGGTCGTAAGATGGGCCGACGGGCGTGTGAACATAAATCCTCATGTAGCGTCGGTCAGATTTCATGCATTTGGGGCGAGCAGACTGGTAGTGGTAGTGGCGATTCGAGAAAGTTTAACTACCGGTAGAGCAGAACGGAGGCAAGAGCTTTGGTAAGCAGGGGACATTATGGAGGAATGTGTGCATTGGAGTTAGGAGGATGGGGTGGTGAGAAAGAGTGAGCTGAGCAACTCGTATGGAAGAGCTGGAGAAAAAAGCGATTTGACTCCAGATCAAAGGCGGCGCCACCAAAGAGGCTTTGATCATGGGTGTCATTTTCGCGCGTTCAGATTCTGTGTAAATAACCACCAAGCTACATGTGCCGAAAGCAAAGATTCGTTGTTTGTTTGTGTTTGTTTTGGTGCTTTGTCCAGTTTACAAACACCCGCGCGTCCTGAGCAGGTGACTGCCCAGCGGAGAGTTCTGCTCGATTCTCCATGTACGCAACACACGCACGCCAACGAAAAGTTGAAACAGGCTATCTATCTAGCATTGTGATTACCATCTCGAAAGGCGAGCTCACATAAATTTCCGTGCTCGTGCCGCGGATGCGACTCGGAAAGCAGGATACTGTTTGCGCTTCTGCTATAAATTATATCGCAGGAACTAATGGGATTTGCCGTTCGTACGGTTTGTTTCGGTGCGCGAAGCTCACTTGCTTACAAATGCTTTCAATGCGGATGGCCTGGATTGTTCGTCGAGTGCGTCCAACTTCGTTCGGTAAACCATAGGTAAAATATGCGGAATTTTATCCGATGATTTGCACCCCAGGCAATACCGGTTGAACTAGCTGAGGAGGTGGGGAGATACTGAAGGCATGATCCTTTGCTTTTTTAGATGATGCTGTAAGATGCCATTCGCTATGTGAGATAGTAGGGGACTCGCTGGCCAACCTGAAAATCAAAGTTGCATGAGTTTATTTCGTACAATTTCTAGCTTGACTGTTCATTGACTAACAGTACGATTTCTGCTATATTACTGTCTATTACTGAAAATCCAATTTGTTCACTTTGAGCAGCTTCCAAAGAATGATGTTTCAAGCTGCAAAAAAGATCGTACTATTTCAGGACTTGAAGTACGAGGGGGTATTTTCAAGAGACCTCACATTACTCTTCAGTTCTAATCCCACTAAATGAGTTCAGCCGATGAATTGCCATAGCACAGTCAGCAAAATTACCGGAAAATCTGTTTGGTGTGAGTTCAGTTGTTACCACATCCTGTACTGGTGACCATCGGTGCCGCAGTGCTGCTATCAGGTTTGAGGATACGGATAGCATGTTGGTGCAGTGGTCCAGTAAGTGTGACTAAACTAAAGCAGATCCGGGACGAGAAAGTTCTCCTAATTAGATACATAGTTTCGAGATGTCTTTTTTCAGAAAATATCACCAGAATTCGAGCGAGAAATATTTCCAGCCTCCTCGCGACCAAAATTCGTAGTGGCAACTATCTCTCTCCAGTGGACCACGCAAAAACAATAAGCGCTTCTAGCAGTGCGCGCCAGCTAACATTTTTTGAGTATTTTGACCTGAGTGTTAGTTTAGTATCAGAGATAGACTGAAATATACCACGCAGGTTTGATAGGGTTTTAAGGTACTTGGCTAATGCGTAAAGACTTAGGCAGTGAATGAAAACTCAGGATTGATTACGCTGCCGACCGTAAATTTGCAAAATTTCATTGGATCTATCTTGTGCCGACATAGTCTTTTACCGTTCGTTTTTGGGTCTGGATGAGTCGCAGGTTTGTGACTCGTCTCTTATGACACATCATTAAGCTGGCTGCTCGCGGTAATACACCAGTCCATTGCGGCAGGCGTCAGTATGGCTAATTTGGTTATGAAAATTCAGCCCATGACCGGTTTCGCCCTTCTTGGGGCTCATCAGGTAGGCACAGTCCCCGAGTTTCCGTCAACCTTATGTTCGACTTGAAACCAAATTGCACGAAACTAGCGAAATACACTCATTTGCAAACAAATTTGGTTTTGCGAGATACTTACCTGGGACCCAGCTGAATCTCTCCTTTGTGATGTTTCCAGGCAACTGGGTTCCAGGTAAGTCTCTCGCAAAACCAAATTTGTTTGCAAATGAGTGTTTTTCGCTAATTTCGTGCAATTTGGTTTCAAGTCAAACATAAGGTTGATGGAAACTCGGGGACTGCGCCTACCTGATGAGCCCCAAGAAGGGCGAAACCGGTCGTGGGCTGTCGAAGAATTTTCAGCAACCTTATGAGTAGTGCATTACGAATATTGGTTATGAAGGTTTCATCATCAGGTTACGTGGCATTGCGAGGGTGCTAACGATTAGAGAGCACATCTCAACATGAGCTGCTCAAAACGAAGACAACTGACTTTCCGCTGACCACGTATATAACACATAATTGGTGTTCCAGAATAATCGGTCACCTGCGTCCCAGAACTGATCTCTAGAGGGGAAACTAGTGAACAACATTTAACCGATTACTCCGTTTACCACCAGTTCTATTCACCAATGGGTGCCTATAAACTGATTGCGTACGCTACACTGCTATTCGGTACAAAACGACGATTCACCAAAAACGATGCATAGGTCAAAATGTCAAGAAGTGGGTTAAGGCAAAAAATCCAACAAACAAATGTTCCGTTGAATGATCCCTACTGAGCAGGTTCCGATGGCCACACAAACCTAGGGCATTAGGCACCGCAAAACTAATTTGACATCGCAAGGTTTCCTAGGATTCTTTTCAAGAACACCGGCGTCACGAGCGAAGACACAATAGAGCTGTATATAAAAAAGACATACAGTCCTCCCTTCCGGGTGCTTGCCTTTGAAAAAGTGAAGGCAATTCGTCCGTCACCCTCACTGCCGCACTACAAGAGGGCCGTCTTTTCGCTTTTCAAGGGGCGAACACCTCCCTGAAGCCAACAGTTCTTCCCTGTTTGCTAGCTTCTGTGGGGTGGCACCCAAAACAATAGGACTTCTAAGACAGTTCAAGAAGATGGCTACCATATTCAAAGTACAAAGAGTTTGGAAATCACCGATAATTCAGACGGGGGGAAGACGTTAATCCATCCTGACCCTATAATTACATCGCAGTGAGAGCAACTTTTAAAGGTGCATCTTATTGGTATACGCAACGGAAAACGATTCATCTGTTGGCCAAATACTGCCCTCCTGATAAACATTGCGTGCTACGGAGTATATAGGACTATGTCTCCGAAACAAGCCACCCGAACCTCTGTCTTCTAACAACTTCGCTGGTGTTGTTTGGGTGTTGTTGGTATCAACACGACAGCACCAGAAGACAGGCTAGAAGACAGATAGAAGACGCATGCTTGGCATACTTATCACCACCAGGGAATGCCCTTTTTCAAACGAGAGTTGCATGTAAGGCAGCAAATCCTACCTGATGGCGAGTTAATCACACTACTAATCAGCCGCTCGTGGTCGAACGGATTAATCTCCAACTAATAGCCGGACAGCTGCACGTTCGAATGTATCTGGGGCTGTGATGCGCACTACTGATGATTCCCAAGAAGGATGAATCAACCACACAATGCTTCGCGGTACATACTGACTTCACACACAGGACGAGGGCTCAACTGAGAAAGCGAGCTTGCACAAGTGAAAAAGTATAGAAGTTATTTCTCGAAATTCAACAATGAAACCGATTGGGATTCTTTGCTTTCCGCAGGACATCCAGCCAAGTGCAGTGATAAAGGGCGGGGGAGGAAGAAAGTGATGAGCCATTTCTGTGGCCCAATTCAACTAAAATCGCATGTTCTCAGTAACTCTGGATGTTATGAACCTAACACTGTCTCACGCTTAAGAAAGGCCTGAATGTTCACGGGCTGCATTAGCAAACAGAGTCACCTTACGGATTCTGAAACTCTCACCTTCCCTGGCAAATCTTCTTTCAAGGAATACCAGAAGAAGTTTCCGATTCACAACAAGGGTCCACCCCAAACCTTCCTCTCACTTCTCAAACCCTTAGTGAGATTGCAGTTCACTCAGGATTGTCGTACATCAAAACGGGGTTTCATTTGTTTCCATATGTGTGCACTGGAAATAAGTTTGCCTAAAGGATGACTGTGTTAACATAGTTACTACACATTTTACCACTGTGGCACTCTCTTACATAGGAATACTCGTGTACCATCAAGAGCGTAAAACAGTACCGCAGACACGAGGGATGCAAAGTGATAAACTCTACTCTTTTTAAAAGCCAATTTTAGGCACTCTCACAAGAAGATAAGCGTCTATTACCCCGCCATACTTTACGTCACAGACAGCACTTTGAAAGTCTATAAGAGGTTGCTCTGAGAGAAGTTCAGTCCTGGAGTTATCAGAAGTTTAGAAGTGTGTTCCATAACCATATCGAAACTAAAGTTGAATGTGTCACATAATGGGGTTAAATCTGAAAAGAGTATGTCATAAATCTGTATGTGTCTACGGACGTTAGCGTACAAAGCTTCTAGAAGTTCTGGACGTTTGGATGGAGATCTTTGCCTGACAGAAGCAGTAAAACGAACTACAGTCTTTTAATGATGATTTCATCCTGTAAGTGAAGCTAACCTATGTTGGAAAACTGAGAAGCTGTTAAGTGATGTGGATCCTATGATCGAAGGATGAGTGGCCATATATCCTGCGAGTTAGTCACATTGTCGATCAGCCACTCGTGGCCGAACGGTTAAGTGACCAAACTATTAGCCGGAAGGTCGCGGGTTCGAGACTCTCTGGGGTTCCTTCAGGTGCGCACTACTGATGATCGCAATAAGACTGAAACAGCTGCACCGTGTTTCTCGGTTTTTCGGCATAGATTGATCCCACTTAGAGGACGGAATCTCCATTGAAATTTCCGAATCTCTTCACACTATCAACGACCTACAGAGTGAAAACAACCTTCGAAACCAAAAAAGATTGTTCTGGCCGTTGGTACCAGTGGTGTTTTTAAGATCTATCTGGAGCATAGAATTGGTCTACGCGTCCTCACCTGCTTCCTCGCAGATCTCTCTCTCTCTGGTGGCAGTTAGGAAAGCACTATAACAGGTGACGGATAGTAAGCTTTCCAGACTGGAAGGGGATAGTAGTTGCTCCTCTAATTTTCTCCCACACTGCAGCCAACACGTATATGAAATTTATCCGTGAGGATTTGTCTCTCTACAGTAAATAAAGCGGAATTAAAGCCGAGTACGGTGCGTTTAACAATGGAGTTGTAGACATCTAGGCTTGACTTGGTTCCCATAACTTAAAAAGAGGCGTAGGGGCAGCTGAGCTATCTGGCACAACTTACCGTCACCCGACTTTTCATAAATAGTGAATTCTCTAATACTATGCCTATGTTACCTTCAAGTTCCATAACTCCATGTATCCTCAAACGACTGACAAAGAACTTATCACGCAACGTTTCAGCAAACTTATCAATGCTGTTGATGACAGAGACGCGTTAAAACTGCAGCAAGTATCTTTTTGAGATACTGCGAATCTTATTCAAACCGCAGATATGAGTTCTTCCTGCAATAGATTGCTCAAACCTTGGTACTAACGCGAGGAAGACTAGACCACAAGTTCATGATGCGTCAGTCTGTCTTTAATCACTGGCAATGGGTCGTTACAAAGCATTTCTACACCCCTATAGCCTATTGAGAACAAGCTTACAGTCTACTGATATTTTCACAATAAGATGTTTGAAGTAAAGCATCCGCATTCAGAAGAGTCTATCTAACAAGGATGAGAGACCATACGACTTGTGGACTGGAAGTAAGTGTTGAAGGAATACCTGTAAGAAGGAAACCGCGAAGATACCGTATAAACGGGTATACGACAGGACTTTTTGCTAAACTAAGTATAAAATTATAAAAATATCTTATAAATTCAAAATGTACGTGAAATATATCCAAAAATTTCTGTTTACTGGCTCTAAAATTGGATGAAATGAATTTTGGAAAGCGATTTATACATATTTTTGGCATACTTTCTATCTTCTGGTTACAGCAGTTGAGTGTGTGAGGCCTTTTGGAAGTGTTGTTGAGGGCGCTGGACATCACGGTGAGTAGTTCATTGAGAAACAAAACATTCGGTTTTATGTCGTGCTACTGAATTTCTTCCAACAGTAGTCAAATTTGTAGAAGCTTTCCACATTTTACATCGCTATGAGCTCTCCAGTATCACCCACAGTGGCTAATCTTTTTTTGCATCATTTTGAAACATAGGACTTACGTGACTTCACAAATCCACCACGCACCTGGCTGAGACAGGTTGACGACATATTTGCGATCATATCCGTCATACAATGGCAATCCTCCATAAACTATTTGAACGAACAATGCAGGAGTATAAAATTCACGATGGAAACTGACGGCGAGTAGAGGACTATTAGTTTCCTGGACTGAAAGCTGTCTGTTAACAACAACCATGGATTCTCACTGGGAATCCACAGAAAAACCACACATTCAGACAGGTACTTGCATTATGAGTCTTCACACACACACACACACACACACACACTACGTCAAACGCGTAGTTGTCGGATCGTTGGTGAATCGTGTCATGCTCGAATTAGTCCATACGGGCAGACGAACTGAAGTGACTCAGCAAAATAAATACCACATAAGGCTCATTGTCCAACATATGGGGAGAGCGCTACCCGGAACGGTTAGCCGTGGGTACGAAAACCAGGTGGTCACCGTGGCAACAGCCCATAGTGATGGCACTCCAGGCGGCATCCGAAGGATACTTCGGGATTATGATATTAAAACATTCTTCCGAATTGATAACATCTTACAACGTCACTTCGCAAGGGCTAAGGACCCTATCGAACCGAAGCACCGCAAAAATTGCGTCTACCAAATTCTCTGTGCAGAATGTCCAGCCAAGTACATAGGCTAGACAACCAGGCAACCTCATGTGCGAATCACGGAGTACAAACGGCGGGCGCGTTTTCCTTCAAGAAACCTAATAGAATTCAAAACAACTTGGACGCAACTCAGCCAACACACTGCATGCACTTGAGTCAAGCCATCAAATCAACTTCGATGGTGCACGTATATTCCAGTCAGGATACAAGTCACACGTGGATCGGGCATGCGCTGAAGCCCTAGATATCAACACAACCGAACTGCATCAACCGTAGTGATGGGGCTAGAATCCCGTCTATCTGGCTTGGACTTACTGCACACCGTAGTACGCATAGTAGCCAGATGTCAAGCGGGGATCTCAAAGATGATGCATCATAGCCAGCACACCAACAAAAGGAAGTACTTTCTAATCAAAGTACACACACACAATCACGCGGACCCAAATGAGGCTGCGCTTGACTCGTAGTCAATTGATTGTAGAAACCTTTGAAAAAGGGTGACAACGGCAACCGAAACGTCAGATTATAACGTCTTATTCCATTACGCTGTTTCCATAATAGTCAAAATTATTTCCACTTTTTCATTCGCTCGCGCAACACGTTGCCGGTTCTTTGCCAGAACCGTCGACGGCCTTTGCAACAGACGGTGTATGTATGAGGCAAATCGTTTTTACCATTCTGCTGATTAACCTAGTCGGCTGAATTTTCGCATATTAATCGGTCGATCCTCACCTTAGTTGAATGTACCTGTTCGGACATCTGGCTTGATACCACTCAACCGGAAACTCGAACTGGTGGGACCCATGTTGTGTATGGCATCAGGCAGTCGAACGGAAAACGGATGACACTATGCACGGAACTTGCTGCTGCTTTTACCGGATATTTACCGGAATATTTTGTGTGTACCACCAGTTAACCTGGTAGTACTAGTTGGATGTGCGGATATGAGGGGTTATGTTCCACCTGGAGATGTTTCGGTTTTTTACTCGTCCGAATAACCGGATCGGCGGGTTGACGCAATTCGCACCCATAAGTGTGACCATGTCTGTCGGAACATGTGGCTTGAACTAGAGTGATGGTGGGTGCTCCTTGTGCGGGTGGATAACATGACGTTCCGGTGTTATCAGAAGACGCCATTAAAGGAGAAGATGTAAGCATAAATGACGATGAATGTGACATCATTACTAACGTGGACCTACTTTTCTTGAATCAGTGAGAATCTACCATGGCCTCTGTCTTCATCGATTAAGCCCGATCGATTATTCAAATTGACTGACTCATGAAAAACATGAAGCTATGCACTTCGTCGTGGATACTGAAGTCATATCAGTCACAATGTGTAGGAGATTGATGAACACAGATATTAACACGTCGGCTTGTTCTAATATCGTTTTTACTAATATGCAACAAGACGCAGGCGCAAAATACTATCGTTTCACGTGCCACCATAAGTTTCAAACTCAGAGAAATAAACACGTGTATAACCGAAAGAGTTTTATACTCCTTTTTTTCTGGGCCTCGCGGCTAGTGGAATCAACCGGAATGTTATCAATACACTGTGAGCTTTCTTGTTGTGACAGCAAAATGTCTTCGGTTTCTTATGTATACGTTTCTACCCTAAAAAACGGCAACGATTATGTTAAGTTGGAGCATTTCACCAAGATGAAAACCCTTTCTCAGCAGCGGACTGAGCAGAATTTCCACCGCTGACTGATCAACCGTTAATCTCGGATCCAACTGGAATTGTCATAGTCAGCTGAGCAATGTAGTGGTAATAGCGATTTCCAGTTGAGGTTAGGTTCGCATGGTGTTAAATTACCCTACCGTGTGAGGAAACGAGTTGTCTGAATCGAGTTAAAAAGGTAATAAGATCGTTTGGCTACTGCAACTTACATAGAATACTTACTGTACGCTTTGGTACCTCGAAGTAATGGAAAGGTGGCCTTTGCAATCAGTGAGATGGAGCTTATTTTTTATTTGGTGTTAAAATGCTGAGATCTTTCAGCTCTCAGCCAACTAGTTTGGATTGTAATTGTGCATTCTACAAAAATTTATCAGAAGAACTACCTGCTGGAAAGGTTTGCTTGTGTTACGTTTTACTGCGCAATGTTGAGTTCACCATCCGGTCCCGTTAGGCGGCATAATACCCAGTGTTTGGCTTGATGGGTTCATTCTGAATTCTTGAACACGCACCAAGCTAGCCTGGTCAGACGATCAGCCGGTTATATTGCACTCTGGATCCGCTGCCTGAAAACGCTACAACCCATCTGCTAATCCAAATTATTTAATAAAACGCCACTTAGTGAACACTCACGACCAAGAACAGTTGTCTTTTTCATCGACATATTGCCGTTTGCTGGCTCTTTTCTAGCATCGAGCAGGTACGTCTCCCTGCGTTGCTAAGAAAGCATGATTGTCTCGAATTCCATGATGCCACAGACGCGCGCATGCACGGGTCATCATACTCTCAAACCAATCTCTAAATCATACTACCGTTGGGAGAAAACTGGTGTGGGATCGATTTCTTCGGAACCGCTCAAGTGTCCCATCATGGGTCTTATCTTTAAAGTTCCGTGCGTCACCAAAGTTCAGTCACTCCTTGTATCGCAGAGAAAATAGTGCTTTCTGCATCAGAGTTAATAAAACGAAATTCATCTGGCCACTCAGTGTGTACTGCCCGCGAATGAACACAAGGTGCATTGTGCGCAGTGTTAGCTTGGTTACTGAGCAAATTCTAACCAGTTAGGGTCAGCGTTTTGGTAAGTGGGCACTAGGTTTCACCAGGCTGATGCACGGTATGGAGCGCTGGGCTTGGATGCAACGCTCACGTGTCTCGTGAAAAAACGAATACACTGTAGTCCTCATGCCATGGATGCCGCTCAGCATTTGAGTTAACAAAGGCCGACAAAAACCAACAATGGAAAACGACGATGCATCTTTGGGTTTGACCCCCCAGTTCAACTGAGTATTTGGAGCCTGACTGTACTTGAAGCTTCTGAAATGAAAGCACCTTCGAGATCGCTCAGTGCTACACACAAAGTGAAATCAAAGCCGTTTCGGCTAACAAGGAGAATAGGGCAAATTTTCTGTTTTATTTGTGAAACAAGGTCGTGGTAAGGTGAGAGTGATTTGGAAATGAATTGAATCTCTGGCCTACAACAATCTTCAAGTTTCATTTGGGCCGATAAACAAGGCGTTGTGGAATTATTCCCTAATATGATGCTGGCTTTCCGTCAACCACAGGTTAAATTTTGCTTTCATTATAAGCTGACTAGTACAAGGCAGGATAAAATAAAATGTTACTGAAAAGCGAATAGATATTCTAATAGTTACACTCACTGTTCTTGATGTTTTCGTTCAGAGCTGTGCCAGTAACCGTAAGAAAAATATATGGTGAAACCTACAGAATTAGAGGAAAAGAGGAAAGGTTAATTTCACATGTAGTAATGTAATTTACCTCAAATATATGGAAAATCTTTATTGTGTCAGGGAAATCGCAAAGTAGAGAAACAAATTTGCCAATACAAAAATAGCGAAATTCATCGATCTGTGGCAAGAGAGGTCACTTTTTGGGGGAGGTTTACTACTAACTTCCCCACAATGACCCATCCATGTTGTGGGATAGGCTCACGGTCACTCACAAAAGGACCGACAGTGGCAAGCTGGATAGTCTTCAACATTACGCTGTTCATTGGGAAGAGTGTTGACTACTAATACTAATACTACTGATACTAATGAATATGAATTTAGCAACTTAAAATAGACTTGTTTTAATCCACAATTAAAGATGGTGTTCACATTCATATCGGTGCAGTCAAAAGTCTCCCTATCTCAGTGATTAGGCGTTGTTGGGAATTGTCAAACTCTGTCAGCTGTAGTTGACTGACTTTCATTTTCACATTGAACAACACGGTTGCGAAAGACTTATCAGGGTCTGCTGTATCAAAAGCAAACAAACTAGATGACAGTGACTGGAGATGATGGAGTGGTATGAATGAACTCATAAGTGGGTGTATTTTGATGAACCACAAATAAATTAACAACGAACGAGCTTGTGCGATCCAGGATCTTTTACCGCTCAAAGGCTATAACCCACGGTGTTGTAGGCAAGGCGTATGTGGACGACATGGTACATGGACGGCTGTCTAAATGGTTTTAGTAGGGTATATCGCTTCAACAGTATGATGACTGATCGGAGGTACCACCAGCTATATCGTTCCTCACCTGCCACATCTTATCCAGAATCGCCCTATTGCCCCTTTGGAGAGACCATGATTCATAATAACAACCGACTGAACCAAATGTTTGTTTCTGAGAGTAATAAGGACAAAGTGCTGCCATTTTCATGCATTTCCTGCTCATATCCACGGAATCCAATAAACCGAGAGGTTACATGAAGCAGTCAGTGCACAAAATCCAGCCACAGATTCATACGCACCTGCTCACCAATCATAAATAAAATAACACAAGGTGATTACCCATGGGAGATTGAATGAAATTTTTTCAGAAGAATTCAGCCGGAAAATGATCAAAACAAAGTTCCAACCAGACGGCATGCGGCAGCTATGTCAGCCGAAATGGGATTTATTTCCACGGTGGCAAACAATTCTCTGGAGAATATATTTGTGTCCCATATATCCTACCTCGTCCTAGCTCCTTAATTCACAAGTGCGGCTGGGGTATACTGAAAATCCTGGAGCCCCTGGGTTTATGTTTGTATTAGGGACGCAAATAGATAGAAAACATAAACCTGCCCTCGATTCAGTTCCTACAGTAAAGAACAGATGCACCAATCACATACCACAAGATCTTTCTTGGGCGAAATAGTTTATGGTTTTCTGATAGACTGATGTAGAACCCACCATTTGTACCCCAAGTGCAATCCCAATACATGTGCATGCCCGCTGGACACCTGTCTTAGTATTTTGGTAACATCTCGATTACCTCATCTGGGTTGGCTGAGGTATGTATTGCGCATGAATCATCGTTTACCGAGAAGAGTGTCTTTTTCGGTGTTCAGAGAGATGGTCGACCTTTGACCTGACCAGAGAGGTATGAAGGAGATTGTGAAAAGTCTGGGTACTGTAGGTGCGACTCATCTTCCAGGATGGAATCCACGTGATCCCCTTGTGCTTCATTGAAGACACTGCAAGATATGACTGTTAACCGAAGTCAACCGCTTTCCTATTGTCACTTTCTATCCAGAGGGTTTGAATGAGTGTCTGGAAGGGTATTCATCCCGGAATGACTGTGCTAGGCTGGAATTAAGTGATTTCCCCACCCACTTTTACTCTTTTCTTCATAGTAAGGCTTTCAAACAAATAGTGGTTGTACGGTAGAGATGCATCACTGCTGAATACTGATGCAGTGCTGCCGATGATGAGGAGTTCCAGTGGTCACATTTGTATCATATGACTACAGTCTTTCCGGTCAAGATCAGTTCCAGTTTTTAATGCAGCAATCTTTTAAAACGTGTATCTCAAAAGTAGGTCACAAATAAGAAGAAAATTGGTGCGTTCGGGCGTCCGATCGAATTTGCAGGACAATTACGAAATTATGAAATCTGATAAATAATCACGGATGTCTTTCGACATGGAGCTCATCCTATAGTGGAATCTAAACATCGGAAGCAGATATACAGATTGCAGGAGGATTTCCTTTTCTAAATTTGAAGAATAGGACTTTGGTCTGTCCTAAAAATGTTGTGCACGTCTGTGGGTTACGAATTCCATTCATTTCATTCTAAGCGATTATCGAATTAGTAGAAAAACACAGATCATATTGGCAACGGTGTGTAAAAAATACGGAGTGAGCATCGGAATAGGGTTGAAGGAGTCCACAGATACGAATGGATTTCATCGATTGTGAGCGCACAAAACACGTTGTGGATGACTTGCATAAACATTATGTGAGGCAGCACAGCTTTGTTACAAGTTACTGACATATCACCTTTCCCTAGAATTTTCGTTACTATGAACTATTGAGCCTGGAGAAAGTATAACTAATTCGACAGTCCTCATTTGCAGGGATCTTCCACCTGTTGCGAAAACAATCTTTGGGGTATGAATTATTTCCCATTGCAGACCATCTAGAGAAAATGAACATTCAAACAGTGATAGCTAACTTAATGAAACCCGAAACGGCTTATTTATTCTCTAAGTTGAAGGATTACAATAGCATGCGCTGACCCAGCTTGACTAATCAAGCATCTTGCTAGAAGTTTGAAATTATTGAAACTGCTGGCACACATAAGCTGTATATACTTTGCGGGACTCAGCTTGACTTGACCTAAAAGTTAGTCCAGGACAAACACACGGTACCATTCGATGAGAGATACCACAACTGAAATACAGGTTGAACGGGATGAATCAATAAGATGGGATGAATTAATGAAGTAACGCTTGACAGCTTAGTGTGATTGACTTGTTTAGAATTCCCGGTATTTCTAAAAATATGTTTACATAAAATCCCTGAAATTGCTCCAAATATAGAAACCTTAAATTGACTTGATGTCAGGATAGGTGTTCTGGTAAGTCTAGTTTTCATGGGTTTTCATGGGTCCATGGCAGGGCTTAGATTCCCATAGAGGTAACTGGACTTTAGATCGAGTCATCTTAAGGATTCTGTCAACGAATCCTAGTATTCCTATGGAGAAACGTTGACAACTGGGGTGAGCAATCATACCGACAATGCCAGGACATGAGTAGGTATGAAGTGCATGTTTACAACGTACATTTTCACTTTGTACAAGTTCACCAGGTGGCATAAGACATACTTGTTTGCAGTAACTTATAGTAAAGTGTCTGGTGAATGTCTTATGCGCTGACCAATATAATTCAGAGATCCTGAGTAACTAGTGCAGATGCTCCACAGCAAGCCGGATACAAAGAGACTTCAACTACCTTGATGCCCAAAGCGTTCGATACCATAATGGCAGTCATCTCTTCTACGTGGACGCATCCATGGAACAGAAAACGTTTGATATTCCCTGAGGTATTTCCTTCCTGGGGAGTGTTGCATCTGGGTTATATTGCTCACCTGAATACTCCTGTTGTAATCTCTAAACGGAACAATAGGTGAATTTAAGGCCACAAGTACCACACATTAGTGCTGGGAAAGCAGTTTGTGATGGAAGAGGTCAAACAAATTAGGGTTCAATGGCGTGGTGAAAATTAGTTGTCGCGTTTTGTCTACTGGTGAGTAAGCAGTAATCAAAGTTTAGATGCGTTCAGCGGTTAAACCAAACTAAGGAATACGCGCCATGTACACCGGAGGAAGGCAAAATTAGTTCAAAGCAAGGCCTTACTGCACAAAAACATTCGAATCAGAGGATGATAACCAGAGCACAAGAAGAATGCCAATCCTATGATCAACTAAGAAATTTTGAAGATAATGAGCTGATATACATCGCACGCATGGTTAGCTGGTGCGTTTTACCCACCAATTTTGAACACTATATTTAGAATGCACACTGGCATTAGAAATGGACTTTCCGGTTACCAGTGGTCGAGCTATTGCACGCTTGGGTATAGTTGATGAAGCAAAGTCGGTTTGCGTGGAGCCTTGTAATTCCTTGATTTAGATGTCAGCATTAGGGGCAGCAGCCTGTTTTTGTTGCCATGACTGAAAGTTAACCCTATATAATTTACTACCAAGTCCTATTACAGTTACGGTTGTCAGTTAATTTGTTTGGTGTGCATGTAATCTGACGCTGTCTAAAATTGGTAGAGCGAAGAGGTCAACTGTCCTATGAACACGTCTTCAGAGCTCTCCACCAGTTCGGGGGCGCAGCTACGTGTTTTTAGGGCTGCCTTGAAACCGCATGCCTAGCATATAATGTGAATCATGCGTAAGCATCTTTACGCCGAAAATATGTGCCACATATTGAATTCGATAAAACTGGACCAGGAAGTATTTGCCTACACCAGATGTATACTAACCAGAGTAACCTGTCAAAATAGGAATATGAGTTATGAAGAGGGTGGATTGGACATAATCACTTGAGATGTTATGACTACTGATGGAGGCAAATTATTGATTTGCCATCTCCTTTTTAACAACAGGACAAATCCAATAGACGTATCGGTGGAACCCTAATTGTAAATCCCAGACAACTTATTCGGGAATAGTATCACGACTTAAGAAATAATTCTGTTCTTATTAAGGCTTCTAGATAAGTTGATGCTGAAAAACTGGTCTAGACCGATAAGAATCACCTGGACTAAATCAGTGTGGCTGAAAAACTAGCGGCGTTTCATCATCTTTGGGTGCAATTTAATTCCACTGTTGAGTGGTGGTTGATTAGGAGAACTTTCAAGCTCATCGGGGAGGTTTAGGGTTCAAATCTACAATAACTACACCCCTTCAGGTCATCTTGACAGAAATCACAATGTACGTTGAACCAAACCATTGTCGGTAGGCCGAGGTTCGTAGGAATAGGTTTAATTGTGGTACGAGATTCCCGGAATGGAAGGGATCATTTGATATCGCGCACAACTTGGCAGGTAGTCAGACAAAGGGACGGCATCTATCCTCTCCACACGGTGTTTATGTAACTGACTCAGATACATGTGCACCCCATTCACGTCATGTAACAACCATATATTTATGTTGGGTATTACAACCACGCATTTAGAAGAACAATAAACTTAGGCCAACATTTTCCAGAATATAAGTATTCCGCAATACCTGAGAAACCGGTGCGTAGGATGTAGTCATTTTTATCTAATTTGTACATGGTTACTTTGATGTATTCTATACTGCAAATACAGACAGGGATTAGAAACATAACTTTTAAGCGGTGCACTCTGACTGAGCATCTTGCATTCAGGTCAATGTCCGACTAACAACATGTTCGGAGAAATGTAAACCCCGAGAACGGGGAATAAAAGTTCTTGAGTTTCTTGAGAACAACGGACACTCAAATCTCAACCACACTGTAAAATTTAGTGGTTTGGTACAAGGAACAGCTTTATGCATTACTTGTTAATATTTTGTAAAGGATCGTGGGTGAAAAGTATATGCATCTTTTGGGAAAAGATTCAAATTGACTTATAGACTTTAGGACTTAGGTAACTTACCATGGCTTCTGGAGTAATGGCTGACTTGGTGGCTCCACTACACACGGGTAGCCGCATTTCCAAAATTTCCGTTAAACTTACATTCTACCCGAACTCAAATCTCATATACTTTGCGAATTACACTTATTTGCACACCACTTTGGTTTTAACAGGTGACTCAACTGAATCTCTTGTTTACGATGTTATTCGGCTGAATGTGCCGCAAAAAGGCTACCTCACGTCTCAGGTGGAATAATATTCGAGATGTTGCAGTGCATTTTACTGAAGGAAACTACTCGCAAGTTTGCTGAAGACCATTCGACAGCCCACTACTGGTTCCCCTCTTCTTGGGGCTTATCAAGTAGATTCAGTCTACGAGTTTCCGTCAACCTTATATTTTATTTGAACACAAATTGTATGCAGCTATCAAGATACGCTTATTTGCTATTCAACTTGGTGTTAAAGGGGGAGTAGACTGGATTTATGCTGGATTTCTTGTTTGTCGTATTCTTCAGCTGAATGCTCCGCATAAAGGCTGCATTATGTTTCAGTGGGTACGGTGTTCATGACATCGTACTGTGTTCCAAAGCTATTAATAAGGTCCATGTGAAGCGCTTTCAGTTAAAGAATATTATAATATTATATTCTACTGAGAGTGGGATGAGTACCCTGTCAACACCAAGTAAATTTGCAAAAGAGCGTTTGCCGCTACATATGCAGAGTTTGGTGCTCAAGTAGGAAATATGGTCGGTGGAGACCCGAGGAGTGGGGATTGACAACCATTGGAGGGCTCCGGCAGCTAGCTGTCCAGAGTTTTTTATAGACCCTGAAAGTAGCGCAAAACCTCTTGTCTCATTGACTACGTAAAGCAGTGCGTGAACAAGATTTCCACGATAAAATGGCGTTAGTCGGGCAAATCTGACTGATGGAGAACTGTGGCAGTGAATGAATACCTCAGTTTCATAAAGTCCAATAATACGTTGCAACCAAGAGAAAGCCGGTAGTACCTGAAAGAACACCAGTAACTAACGCACATAGTATCCGTCAAAAAATGGAGAATATGCAGATTGAATGCATGAAGTATATAGTATGGTGAGATAATAATAACAATAATGATAAATAATACGGTAAAATTTTCACGAATTTGTAACATCGAGCCTTCGATAAATTTAATGGTCATATCCACTTGGACCGGAGTAGAAGCCCCGCAAAACTTACTGTGCCTGGCCCCTTTATGTTTCAGTCATATTAGAGGATATACCAGTTAGCTGGGGAAATGTTGATTGAATTAACTGGGCCATTAAACTTGAGGAACCACCAGTTTAGTTCTGACCTCACTACTGGTTGCTTACTGCCATTTTCATTTTCATTCTCATCATTATCGACATCACCACAGCAGTGTTCAAAACTGATGCTTTGCTGCCGCACAACCATGATTTATTTGAAAGGCTTATTTTGAAGAAAAGAATAAAGGTGAACGGAAAAAAGACTTATTGCTAGCTTAATACAATCATTCCGGGATGCATACACATCCAAACACTCATTCAAGCAAACAGGATGGAAACTGACACCAAGAACGCCATTAACATCGATTGCAGCGTCTCTAACCAGGCGCAGTGGGGATCACGCGGTGCCCATCCTGGAAAGAAAGTCGCACCGATAACACCCAAAGGTTTGGTAATCTATTTCACACTCCTTTGCCAGGTAAAGGGTTAGCCACCTCTCTGCTTCCGTCACTCTGACTTGGGCACGGAAAACAGCAATATTTTCGGCAAACAATGGTTAGGCATACGCAGTACACAGCCTAACCAACGCAGCTTCTGGTGCTGGACACATTCTTCAACGGAAGTACCCATTGCATAACCGAAAACTCGCTTTCTAATTGCCTCGTTACGGATTCATCGACACCAACCGACACGAGATATGGTTCTGAGACAACGACTGTCGAACAGCTGAAGACGTCTCAGTTCCGATGCTCGAACAGGCCAAGTCTCACAGGCATACAACGAAACAGTCCGCACTGTAGCCTGATAAACACGTCCCTTGATATTCAGGGACATGCCGTTTTGACGCCATAGGTGTCTCAAATTAGCAAACGAGACCCGAGCCTCGTAGATTCGTGCATCGACCTGAGGTATCACACTACAATCAGAACTAATATAATTTCCAAG
>SJOL01009319.1:176528-196772 GCA_004794785.1 Opisthorchis felineus | reverse complement strand
GGTACGCTATCGATGGCTTTTCTGCTTCCAGTTATGACCCACTGGGCAGTTGAGAGCCGTCCTAGCCTAAAAATGCAGGGAGCAAGGAATGGAAGTGTGACTCCTAATATCACTGCACACGGCAGATGCTTTCCTAGCAGCATCGATTGCCTGGTTATCAAAAATACTTGGACCGTATTGGATGATGCTTCACAGTAAACCATTGGGTAACCGGAGTTGCGGTTCTTACGGCCGAGCGATTCTAACCTGTCCTTCCTCAGGGGAAGGCACCATCACTATCTCCATGAAAATGGAGATACTGGTCAACTTCGGGGAACAACTTACTCTTCTCACTTTCTTGTCACAGCGAGTAGTACGACTTCACCCCCATGCTATCCAGTAATACGATTTTTCTTAGTGTGGAGACACGCTATTATTCGATGAACTGCTTTCCGTTGGTCTTTCTGGGATGGATGAGCCCTATGGAACTGGATGTTAGCCAGTTCAGTTCGCAAGGTCATTAGGGAACATGAGCCCGACCATCAGGAAAAGGTGATGGCATCAGGTCTGGATTCCAGTTCATCTAGAGATTTTACATGCGATCTGTGCAAATCCTGACTCAATATGTTGGAGGGATGCTTTCACAAGAGAAGTGAAGTGCATCGGGTCTCATTCCACACGTTGCGATTTCTTGGATACTCTCATCTCCATAACACATCGTTATATACCTCTGGAGAAATCGAACTACTGGGATCTATTAAATTACGTAAGGTTAGGCGACATACCGAACAACATCCACACGGAATAGTAGATCCACGTGGTACCGGACATTTGGAACATCAAATGGAGGTTGACAAAAATGCTGACTGCCGGGACCCATGGAACACCAGGAGTCTGAAAGCAATTAAAAAGGAGACTGATGGACTGCATGCCATGTCCCAGACAATAATATTACTTAATTATAATATTACCGAGTACCGGATCTCACACTCAAACAACTGTTTCATGGGTAGTTTGAAGAATGGACTGCAAGGCCTAAGAAGACCAGAAACTGAGTTCTTGAAGCATTACTTTGATTTTAGATAAAGGGGAAACCTGGCCGTTGACAGAGGCACGTAGCAAAATCTACACATGCACATGTGGTGTATATCGAGACTCGTATGGTCACATGGTTACAGGTCAAGACATCGGCTAACAGACCAACCGACAGACTGCCTGAGCGAACAACCAGTCGTGATCGAAGGTCTCTCCGGCTAGTACCACTTATAGTGACACGCACTACTGCTCAAAACACAACCTCTCAACTTCGCTCCCTAACTACCCGTTAATGATACCATCCAGGTTGGCGGTTAAACATCGGCAATCAAATTACAAACGGCCAACAAACCTTCGGCCATACATCTACATATTTTGTGGTTTACATGACCGCAAAAAGTTTCCAACTCATTTCCCCTGTCTGGCTGTGTATGCCGTTTCCTATGCTCCATTTAGTGTTCAAAACCTTGTGAAGTCCACCGTTTTTTTAGTTTTCTTCACCTTCGTTCAACTTAAATCATCTGATATTTTGAATCTTTTCATTCAGTTTAGCCTTCACTGAAGTGACCACTAGCTCTTAACATATCATTGGACCTGGTGGATATTTGCAAAACACGATTTAGACCGGTCCAAACTGAGCGCAATTCTCATCACAGCGAGGAAGCATTTAGGGTTGCGTTTTTAGTTTTATCAGGGTTTCGTTTCCCAGTTCTAACATGAACACAAAATCCTGTCTTAAGTGTCTTTGACGTATTTGTGAGTGTTTTCTCGCTGAATACAGGCCTTATCAGTTTGTCACATTTATGAATGGTGTCTGTACCCGTGTAGAGTCTGAAAATCAGGTGGTGGACGAGAAACGGTGATATCACCAGCTGGGCAGAACACATCGTGACGTTGTGCTTGTTCGATTTGCCCACACAGGGAGATGGAAATGATTAGTATGTAGGTTCGTGATGAACCAACCCTGATTTCCATTCCGTTATAAGCAAATTAAATCTGCTGTTCGCGGAAATAGCACCAGAAGCCACAAGGGATGCCCTTTTAATGGCGCCAGGCCCAGAGGAAAACTAAGTCATAGGAACTATTCGCCAGTAACTATCGCATTCTTTCATTCAGGGTCCAGAAAGATGGAATCTTCTGCTCACCCGACTCTGTGCTACATGTACCCTGTAGATATAAATCAGAGGTTTCCCTATATTAGTTATTCAAACGTGAGAAGAGTATTTTGAATCTGACAGTCCGACCAGGTAAATGACTGTCACCAAATACCGACAAATAATGTCATGGCTCTGTATATCACAACAAAGCCGACAATCAACAACCGTATTAGGTGTGAATTAAAGGAATCGCATGTTAAGTGGTTGGCACCTTCAGATAGAAATTTGCTAACGAAAGACCCAGTCTGATTCGGTCGTGGTAAGTTGCTTTGCACGTTTCAGCACTTTCCCCTCTTCAAGAAGTCTCGTTTAGAAAACCGACGTTGAGGGGCAATCTGGAATGCTTGTGGTCGTTCGATAATGTGATGTAAATTGATTCTTAGCGCCACTAGTTTAAGGAACAGCAACCAATATGTGTATGGATACATTTACAGGGAGGCTGATGTCTATTTCGGCTGACTCAAGCAAGTCTCTTGGTACTAGTTGATAACGGTGGCGAGTTTGACGTTTCCAAACGAACCTTGACGATCTTGACAATCACAGGGTCTCCATTCGCTTCTCCAGTTTTGACGTGGAAGAGCCGATTAGGACTGCAGCATGAAATAAGTGAAGTGAAAGTTCATTTGACTCCACAGAGGATTCTGCGAGAACCTCTACACAGGGTATCGAGTAGAGATTCTGCCCACAGGAGTTTCGACAGGAGGTCGTTCTTTTGATAGGGCTCTGTTTAGTGTTATTTAGTACACAAACAGGAATAGCTGTGGTATTTCATCAGGAGTACTCTTCTTGTAAGCTGTTAGGACAACCAGCAACAATCCATCCAGAAATCCCACTCTCTGGCCATTGGGCTGTTCGCGAGCCTATAGGCTGAAATACTTACAGACAATGAAATTTTGCAACCCTTTCGGATAAGACTAGTGATCCACCACTGAACAATATATCGGGAGTTTTTGGTGTATGCTATCCAACATTCTGATGATGGAGGCTGAGGTTATTAGTAAAAAATGGAGCTTTTTCAGGCCACCTGGGGAAATAGCCTACCAGAAGCAGGAGGTAATACCGCTGACTAAACCAGCAGGATTAGTAAGAACGCACCAGTGAGGATGTTATCGTACTGGCTGCTCCACACGTGTGTGTAAAAGCGGAATTTGGCTGCTTTCTGACATCGACTGCACTGCGTGGCCAGCTTTTTCATCCAGGGATCTACCTTGGGTCAGTAGGGTTAGCCTCAGGCAATAGACTTCAGTCGTCTCAAACTGGGACGACTAGCTCGTAGTCGCAAAAGTGACTAAATTGAGTATGAACTGACTGGGACAACGACATGATCGGCCACGGACGGGGAACTATGAAGAAGGGAGAGTACTACAGAGCATCAGTCAGGGACTCCAAAATCAAACGTAGGGGATGGCTACGTGCCGAAACAGATAGTTATACAGACCTCATTTATGTTATTCCCGTCGAATAGTGTAGCAAGGCTGCGAGGGCAGATTCCATCGTAAGTGAGTGGAAAGAACCCATGGTCCACTGGCGAAAATTTTGTCCAAGCGGCGCTTTGGTCGTGAACTCATGCGCAGAGCGAGACTGCTGGACCGGACCACGAACATCTACTTCAGCAAATAATGTTGTCATCAGAGTTAATGTGTCAAAACGGGTCAATTCACCGCCTCAAGTTAGAGCCGGACTTCACGTCAGGACCTGGCAGTTTTATGGTTCAACTTAAGTTTACTTGAAAACACATATTCTGAGGCGGCTTACACAGGAAAAGTGCAGACAAATGTGAGTGTAGTGCAACTCATACTCATTGCCTGTTTAAGTGCTATAAGGTTCCGGTCCGGTCTTGTTAGGTTAGTGGATTCCAACACGTGAAATAATCTGGTTTTACACTTCCTCTTACGGCTTAACAAGTAAAATAAGTTTAGGTAACGGAAAAACAGCGAAGCTTGGTTCTTGACTGAGTTTACAAATCTACATTCTGCATTTCATCTGATAGATGTATAGTTAGTTAAGTGGTTGTTTGCGCCTTGAATTGAGCTTTTTTCAACGGAGGCTCTTAGGATTTCTACATAAAAAATCCAGAGTACGACAAGCGGAGGTGCCGCTAATTATGGCTGGTGCATAATTGGTGATACTGCTATTAATATAAAATATACGTGCAGAAAAAGTCCAAGCTTACGCGAAATGAAACCTTCGATGTGTTCTCCGGTTGTCGAGCCAAACTAATGCAGAGCAATATGGACAGAAGCCCGAAGATACAAACAATGACACAAACGGTAATGAAAATTCCTCCAGAGTGAACGATGTCGTTGCCTCCAAAATAAGCTAGCGCCAGATCCACGATTCCGATTGTTACAACTGTGGGATAAAAATGAACACAGGTAAAGAAATTTAGACAATTTGGTATCTGATACTCAGACGAGCTTTACTGAACCATGTCCGAAGCGGCAGATAGAGAATACAGAGGAGAATCATTGCCTAACAGACTGACCAGCGCTGGAATCCCCGAAGGAAAAATTCTCCACTAGACCCGTACAACGAAGACTTTTTGGTTCTCAAAACAACACTTCAATGAGTGATGCCACTAGCCGAGGTCTGACTGAAAATTTTCATTTGAACTATTGATAGTTCTTAAATCCCTCCAAAATAGTTCACAAAGCTGACGGTTTGGTGGATAAGCAGGATTTACTAGCGAGACCGGAATATTTGTTACGTGCCACACATCAGAACTGATAAAAATAGGCAATACAGCAAGTCGCCTAGAGATAAGACGGTGTTTAACAGGCCTTAGAAAGCAAATGTTTAGTTATATCATGGTACACCACAATCCCACACTCACAATTTGTATTAGTCCGGTATTTGTTTACGTGTGACCGGAGTTCACAAGATCTTATTGCTCATGGTGGTACACCTATTAGGAGTTTGTTAATAGAACGCTGACCCTATATATATATATATATATATATATATATGTATAGTTAGAAACATGGGACGTTATCCGGCATCTCGTATGATCAGCCTTTACGAATTACACTTTTCAATACGTAATTGAAAGGAAAAAATCAACTCCAGACAGTGAGAGTTGGTGACCAAATATCGTACAGCTAGATCTCCATTTGCTTCCCCTCCAAACAAAGAGAACTCCAGTGAGTAAACGTAACACGCTACTCATAAGGTTGTTGAAAACTTTTCAAAAGTCCACGACCGGTTTTGCTCTTCTTGGAACCCAACAGGTAGGCGCAGTCCCCGAGTTTCCCTCAACCTTATGTCCTACTAGAACCCTAGTTGGTGAGAATTCGACAAATGCTCTCAGTTGAACAAGAATTCGGTTATTGCTGGAGACTCAGCTGAATCCAGCTGAATCCAGCTGAATCTCTAGTTGGTGATGGTCTGTGTCCACCTGATGAGCCGAATGGAGGACAAAGCCGGTCGCCGGCTGTCGAAAAGTTTTCAGTAACCTTTTGCGCAGTGTATTGGCTTTATAAAATGTACAGTGATATTTCAAATATCGTACCAACTGAAACATGAGGCTGTCTGGTGCAGCACATTCGGTTGAAGCAAGAAATCATAAACGAGTGATTCGGCTGGATTCAGTTGATTCTTCTATCAAAGCCAAATTCGTTTATAAATGAGAGTATGTTTCAAATTCTAGTGAGTAGTTATTTTTGGCTTAACTAGTAAGCGCTCGTAAATTCTACGCTTTAAAGTAAACGAAGGAATGGGTTATAAAAAGCACAGTGTCCAGATATTTTATCTTGAGGTCCAACGGCTGAGATAAATGGAACTGGCACTCGAGTAAATGGTCCGTTAAGAGGCTATCCATTTATTTGCAGCCCATTACTGCCGTTTAATGTATTGCTTATTGTGATAGAGTGATGACCTTTAGTGGGCTTCACCACAGTCTCCTACCGAGGAAACTTCTTCATAGTTTACGAAGTAGTATCAAATAAACACCGGCACCTTGAGATAAAAGTTAAGTGGTCTGTTGCGATTCCGTTGTCACCATTAATGGACGGTTGTACCGTAAGCAGTGGCTAGGATTATTCCCACTCGAATAGTTGTTTGTTTTACTGTGCAAAGCAGCACATACTGTGATTTTATGGGGTTAACATTTTAGGCTGAAAGTGATAATTTATTGCTTTAAGCATGACACGCTGTTTCTCTATCTGTTCTGCTCAATCTGCCTCTTTAATTAGTGAGAAAAATGAGTCTTGAGCGTCCATTTGTAAACACTTACTCGAAACTATTGAACTTATCGTGGAGCATGCACAGTAGTCTCTCTTTCTAAAGGCTTTAACGGAAAGAATGAATCCCGTCTCTGTCTAGAGATGGTTTTACTCCGAGGGGACGAACAACCTGCGTTTTTCCCTGGCGGCGTAAACATTCATCTGGTAAAAAACAGATTGGTGAGGTCGTAGCCTTCTTTTAAAAATAGCCCATATTTTACAAGTGCCTTCCACGCTTTTTGCATATTCCGGACGCATTTCTTAAAAGCAGTGCGAATCAAAACTGGACGGGTATCTTATCGGGCTTCTTTGATTGTCTTGTCGAAAGTGTGCTTACCGTTATTCCTCGACCACACATTTCTCGACCTCAAGAGGCACTGGGACCGGTGTTCTAGACAGACCTAATCAATCACCGGGATACATACCAACATCTAACAATGTGGGATTTGCTGTTTATCACTAGCTCGGCTCTACATATTATCAATGGAAGAACAAAGGGTCGCTGATGCGAGCGACTGCGAACAAATGCCAAAACAGGTGTCGTATCATTAGCCTGCAAACGTGACATGATTCTTCACGACATCAAAGGCGTTGGGTGAAACCCAGCTAGTTAGGCTGGGAGTATTAAGTGGTTTGTGTATCCACATAAACCAAACTAAATAATCCGGTCTACTTATTCGGGAAACACACCGGATTTTAGTTTCTCCACGAAGGAAAAGTATTAAGGTTGAACGCTTTTTAAGTGACAGCACAAAGAAGTGTGTTTAGGCTCACCCATCCAGAAGCATCCATTCGGCAAACAAAAAGTATCGTATTGCGTCCCCGTACTGGGATAATTTAGCAAGACGGAATGAACGTGCAGCTGACCAATGTAAGTCCCAAAACAACCACAAAAAATTTGGAAAATACACCTACAACTGCCATCTCGTTCGGTCTAATTCAGTTCCAGAATTGCTCGCTTAACTAATTCTCTCAACCGTTGACTGCAATGAGCCAAGGGTTGAAAGTGAGGTTGGTCTAGAATTTAAAAAAACGACTCCACCTGTGCGGACGAAGGTAAATAGTGGCTGTAGACGACATGCAAAGATAAATGCTACAGGACCATTGCCGAAGTATCTCTCGTATACAGTGTAGTATCTCTCGAGTTCACTTGAAGCCAACATATATTCAGGCAGTTTCCGCAGCCGTTGCCACAACGGGAATATATCCAAGTATGGTTCACATGATTTCCATTACACATGCCTTCGCGTAGTGTCGGCATTAAATGCTTCATTGTTTCTCATTGTCTATACTAAGCGTTACCAGCTATTCTCCAAAGCGTGGGCCGGACAGCGACCAAATAGCACTTGGAGAAATGAATATATCAGCGGGGTGCTTCAATTGCCCGAACACGACTAGCTCATTGATTGTTTTTCTCCTCGGTAGCTGACTAACCGAAGTAAATCATTCATTATTTTTACCCCTATTGAATCAGTAAGGCAGATTAGGGGCGTACGAATGCTTCCGGTAATGCTGCCGCACAAATTTAGAGGTGTGTTTAAATTAAGTAGGTTTAAGAAAATATACAAGGGTGAATTTACACATTTTAGCAGAATAGACAACCTAGTGGTAAGTATTAGTGGTTTATTCCATGTAGCCGGATGGAATACTGCTCGCGCTTGCCGGATGTTGGTACCCAGTTCAGACGAGTCTGAGTCTGGAACCATATCAACGAATGATATTATGCCTCAGATTTGCAGGTTTCAAATCAAGAAAAGCCGCATGCACTCGAGAATGAATGTTTAAATTACAAACTTCCGGCAATATGAACCAAATATATTTAAAACTGAAAAAGATGGAGAGACCTGTAAACACAGGAAGCCGCAACCGATGACATTTAATCGTGCAGTCGTCCTTCAAATTATGTAGCATCTCGAAACCTGCGTTTTAAACTTTAATAGAAAATGGCAGTCTTTTTCAAAGAGTCCAGGAAGTGCAACGGTAGGTGCGGCCTAACAGATTACATTCGAACAGGGGGAAAGAAATTATTCACTCAAAGTGCTCAATCTATCATTTTTGTGGTAATCGCCTTCGGAGGCCAACAGTGTATCAAGATAGTGGCATTCACTCATCAAGCTGCTAAAGACTTAAAGGATAGCAAACAAAAGCCATAACATTTTAACATCAGAAGTAGTTAATACGAAATTGAGATGATATGCGGGTTAATTTTTAGGCCCTCATTCATACACTTTTCCTACAAGACGAATCTAGTGAAAATCATGCAGAATTGCAGTCACAACGGTATAGCTGCTTTCAATTGAACAAAATGATAGTTCACATTTAACTTTTCAACTGCGCTTTTCGTTTTTCTTAACTGCTTGCTGGAAGGCCGGCTGCGCTATATGACATGGGAACCGAGGGCTTGGCACAACGATGAGGAATCTGAGATACCCAACAAGAAACTTTTGTAGATGATGCTATGGTCGCATGCTGGGTGAATGAGTGAAATTTATGCTGTGATTTACCATTCCGTTTCCGATCAAACAGTACAGTTTCCATATAAATATATATAAATATATATATATATATATATCCGGTTGGTGAACTACTGGAGTGTCAAGATATACCAAAGCCAGTGAACGTGGAATAAGCAAAGAACTGATGCGGGAGAGTTGAGGCAGGTGGAACAGCAGAGACTATACTGCACAGGCAAGGGACGTAAGTTAATCGAAAATGGCACTGGAGTCTATGATGGTGATAGTGATTAGGCGAAATATAATCTGTCCCTTGTATAGACGTAGCACACCGAGTTCCCGTCACCCTTATGTTTTACTTGAACGCAAAATACACCTAATTCGACAAACACACTCAGTTGCATACCAGTTTTGCTTTCACGGGAGACTCACTGGAAACCCAGCTGAACGCTTGTTTACGATGTTCTGAAGCTGACGCAGCCGGACAAATAACATCATAAACAGAAGATTCAGCTGGGATTCAGGTGAGGCTTCCGTGAAAACCAAATCTTGTGCAAATGAGTGTAATTTAGGCAAACAACAATTTCTTTTTCTAGAAGAGTTACTTCATTATCTTTCTTAGAAGAATGCGTGGCCACTCACAAATTGCCAGAGATTTATCACTTCATTGCCACTTGTTACCTAAGTAGTATGTTCATTGTCAGTTTACATTTTCCGTGCCTGGGGCATCACATATCTACTGGTCAGCGGAGTTCACCAAAATAATGAAACCATGTATCTCATGAATAACAGTGAACTTCATCACAGTTTTGTCTTAGTTTGTCTTAGTGCAACAACACGAATGGTTCTACAAATAAGAGGTGTTTTACTGTGTACAAACTTTTGCCCAGCTAGTCTAACCAAGGATACCCGGATAGGGTAACTGCTTTGTACAACTGACGACAGCGCAGGCCGACTGGCCAAAACAAGATGTAAATTTACGGCGGTATAACCAATTCAAATGAATATACCTTAAGCATCTAGACAAACACGATGAGAAAAACTGACATCAAATGATGATGTAGGCGAATTCATGATGACCTCTGCGCTCATACGCAGTGAGTTCTGTTGTAACACAGATCATTTAAAAAGAAACCATCGAGAAACAGAATGTATCCTTTTCGTGTAAAACATTTTTTGACGGTCAAATTTCCTCGAGAATGAAACCATTTGGGAAGAACGAAGACAGCGAACAAAGCTTGTTTTATGTGACCCGTTATTACATCACGAATTTATGACACTAGAAATCAAGTGCAAAGTTTGTGTGAAAATCATGGGTACATACCCTTTAAAGAAAAATAAGCTAGTGGGATGGCAAGTATACGGATTAATGGGTCACGGAGTCAAATGAGTGAAGACGATGCCAGTCAAGTTTGTGGGGTCGGTGGTCTGACCTTGATTTCACTCATGTAACTCCGTGATCTTTTGAGCCATGTGCCTCCTATCCCAATCCATCTTTTCTTCTTCAAATATTATGTACCCGTAATTCCAACGTAACATTTGCACGCGATTTCCGGTATCACACAAATCTGTGATGTATTAACTAAGTGACCAATCACAGAAAACAAGTTTTGTGCGCTACCTTCGTTCTTTTCATGACTTCCACGATTACATTCAGTCACTCGAAACGATTAAATATGAACCTGTAATAATACTACCAAGAAAGGACCGGTTTTACTTTATTGCTCACTGGACTATACATTCAGTACAACAGTTCCACCACCAATGGTGGATAAACTCAACAATGACTATCGAAAGAAAACACATCGATACCTGATCTAGTTCAACCATAGCACACGAACTCACCACCTATCGACTGTAAGTCTGGAACTTAGCAGTGCTCTTGAAGTCATACTTTAAGCTGGTGACAAACTACCGTTTCGTTTCATTCGGAATGAACAGATGCAACTTCAAACGCCGCACGGTGCGGTGGGTTTGGTTTTATGCGTATGAGCCGGGTTAGCCAATTAACTTATCCTGAGCAGGAATCAGTGAAGCAGGATGGAGTAAAAAATAGCTGTATCATTTTAGTAAACTGGACCAGGAAGCCTCCGGGTTGTCGTGCGTTGCACGCTCCTTCATATCCACCGGAGGATGGCTACTGGTCTGACGAAATTGACAAGAAAGATGAAGTGAACTAACACAAGAAGTTCACTATTGCGGCAACGGTCAAGCCGTTCGGCACTGTGGATGTTTGCAATAAATCTAGCTTGATGAACTGAGTCCAAGTGCAACGGCTGGGACAAGGTTGGTTCAGGCCATGAACGACCTAGTGATGAATAAAGCAGCCTTGGATAGAGTGGTAAGTGCTAGAGGCTATGTAAAAAGGATTAGATTTCCCATAGAGCGAATTCCGTGCATGAAAAGAAGAGCTTGGTGGTATTCTTTCCGAACTTAAACACCCACTTAAAATAGGCTGATATCAACCAATATCTTTTACCCGTTGCACCACCATTCTTTTTCCAAGTAAAATACTCCTACAAGTACGATGTATCGTTACTATATTACCGTTTATTGGATTACGTCACAGGGAATAAACTCTAGGGGGAAATATACTGGTGAGGAAACTACACAGTTGAAACAAACGAGATACTTGTTGCAGAGTGACTCACACAGTAAATAGGTATTCATTGTGTTCACCCATTCGGATGTAGGCGTGGGGTCAGCCTGTTCTGGGACAAGACTCAATTGAATATAGTGTCTCAGCGACTTTGGAGATTTAATTTCTACCTTTCCGAGTTTCGCTGTTGCGGGGTAGTCATTTAACCTGAGAAATCGTGAGAATAAAAGTGTGGTCGAAATATGGAAACGTCTTTAGTAAGATGGGTTGAAACTCGCGGAAAGGCGGCTATTAGTTTTGCCCTTCTGAAGACTCGCTATTGTACTCAAGTCAATCGTACTCCTTATTTGGATACCTACTTTTACATAAGTTGAATAAATAAACAATACCGGGCATACAGTAAAAAGGCTGTTTCTTGGTTTGGCTAAGTCAGTATCCAGGTGATAGAGTTATTTTGCCTCCGCAATCAAAGATACGAATGATCAGAACCAGCCATCACCCACGACTGGCTTTGTTCACGCTGGATTCACTACAGGCTCATTTTAGTACAATTTATGCTTAAAGTTACTTTGAGAAGATTACTCAAATCGTATAAAATTTCACGAGTTTGCTCTTTTACAGCCCCTCAAAAGCAATCTAAATCAATAAAAACTAAATTAATTCGAAAAACAAGGTCTGTTTTCTGTGACTAGTCATGTGAATACTTAAATCTCACAATTCATTTGACACTCAGAGGAGACCTGGAGTTGATTGTTGTGCGGTCAAATCCGGATTTTTATCTTGCTTCTCCTTTATTCCTTTTGATGTTGAGGCCACCCTCCTTTCTAGCAGTGGTGACTTAGACACTCCCAGTCCATCCTGGTTGCATTAACAAACTCGTTTCTCTCTGTCAACGTTTCAGTTATTATCCGTCTGTTGTTCTGTCGGACGTTTCACCAAGTTTCCATCGAAAAATTAAAAAAGCTGAGCTAATAATAAAGCTTAGCAGAAGAGAAATCTTTTCACACAGTGTCTCTCAATTCAATTTCAATTTATCAACTATAAACCGTGTATCATAGGCACACTGGCTCCTGCTGCTACTTATTTTCGAGAAAACAAGGGAACAAACCGACGGTTACGGTACTGGATATGCCACCTACTAAGACGACGTTTTATGAAGAAGTGTTGGCAGCAGCAAGTCCAAGGAGCATGCCGAAATACTGGCCACCGAAAAATATGAAAAACATGAATCTTCTCAGTCATGAGGATTTACACCGTCTTATTTATTTATCACATGGAGCCGTGTTAGTCTGCCCCATTCAACCTCATTTTAGACATAAGATTTGCTGGATTGACCATTCGAAGATGCCTTCCATTTAACAAAACCAGTAACAGTTTAAGATGATTGCGAAAGTCTAACGGCTTAAATTTTGGCCTGAGAGTTGCATTGGTTGCAATATCTGTTTTATAGCTTTGATATTTTTGAGCTATCAGGGCTACCCTCTTCTAAAGTGAACTCGCTAACGAGTTTAGCCATTTGGGTTCGGCTGGGCTGCAGACAGTCTAAGGCTATCTTCCTAAAGTATTTATATTTTTTTACTGTTGAGATCTTCATGTGGACTGCGAACTGAACTGTGGATTGAGATGAACAAGTTAAACACATACTGGCCAGCTTGCCTAGCAATTATACTGACTAAATTTGCTATTCACCTGGAATCACGTTCGTGTTTGACCTGAGTGGAAACACCGTACATATGGTGGTCATTTCGGCAGACGCCCTACGCAAACCCCATTGACATAATCAATTCTAGGTCGACTGAGCCGACGAAGGTCATATATTTGTGTGACTGTTGATTCTCCACTGAATGGACCGTTTACTATTACCGCTCAAAACAGCCCCACTGTGTCTGGCTTCTGTTGTAGTGCAGTCCCAGATTCGGGTCAACTAATTTTACAGGCGACTGTGTAACAAGAACTATTTAAAGCTGAATACTGAAGAAGTATTCTGTCTCCAAGACTGATATAATTGTAATCGCATGCAAGTTTTACTTGCCTTTATATCCAGCATTCTCTAGTCTGTTCGAAATCTTCAAAGATCCATACATATATTTTTTAACGCAAGTTCGACTATGGTGGCCATCAGATTGTTACACAACACCAGTTTTTTCCGTACGTGACCCTCAACAAGAATATTCTAAGGGTACGCATATGTTCATGAATGTTGTAAGCTACAATTCGCATCCGGTGTGATCCGAATCGAACTTATAACTGCATTGATCCCGTGAAACCTTGGATGAACTCAGACACGGTTGCGCAAAGCGACCAAATGACCACACGTTAAGTAAACGTCTCATTCATGTTTCTCCAGACTCTCATTCAGAGTGTGTTTGGTTCAAATCGAAGAAAAGATATTACACTTTATTAAAAAGTAAATAGACAGACACTTTTACCACCCAACTATCGAATTTCTACGGCGGGCTACGATGAACTAGCAGTATCCCCACACTTATAGTTTTTCTAGCCAAAACTCTCTGGAAAATCATGATACATTTACGTAGTACGCTGCCATGGACTCTCGCAAACGGTCGCTGCAAAGGGTGGGTGTTGTAAGCGCTTTTTGTTCAAGAACAAGCGGGTAAGCCATGGATTTTTAGTGAATGATGAAGAACGCAAATTTTCATTACCTTTATGGGCACCTGGGAATACCGGCTTTCTCCGAAACGTGACTGGGAGACTAGAAGAAATTCAGTCATCGATCAAACAGCTCTCCCCGTTTGGTGGTTATGACAAAAGGACGAAAAGGTTATAGTGAACCATAAATCATTTTGACAGTTTTACACTACCCAGATCTGATGTTCGAAAGCTTGCTGTGCTTATCAGTAGGAAATTATCCTTGCATGTGACATTTGGCTGTTCGCCAACATCAAAGTTTGTTTTTTCCGGCCGGTGGTTAACCAGATTGCTTATTCTCCACTTCTGCAATCGGACCCAGTTTGGGTTAGATGACGACACGGCGTGGTGTCATGGACCTCGGACCAACTTAAAACAACTACCGACAAAAACAGTTTATAAAAGGCCTACAAAGCCTCCAATATGATCCCATATAACCTGGTACTATTGTTACCAGGGTACGGTAACCCATTCCATAACAGCGGCAACAGAAATTTGACGGGCCGGCCGTATGTGGCTGTAGGGGTTTAGTAAACTTATCTGTTTTCGTGTAATCAAACATAATCAGTTCACTGATGGTTTCAAAATTCTAATAAGGTATGTTTGTATCAAATGACATGTCAGCTCGTTTAAAAACACT
Source organism: Opisthorchis felineus (assembly GCA_004794785.1). Taxonomy (NCBI): domain Eukaryota; kingdom Metazoa; phylum Platyhelminthes; class Trematoda; order Opisthorchiida; family Opisthorchiidae; genus Opisthorchis; species Opisthorchis felineus. The sequence goes on along the minus strand of SJOL01009319.1, from coordinate 182,040 downwards.
CAAATTATCTTAATCTAACTGACCAGTTGCTCCTTTCTTCCCAACAATGACACGTCCTTTTTCCGCCACGTGGAAGTCAATGGATGTGACGCCCTACAGGACGTAATTCAGCTGGCCACCCACGATGAAAACCATGAACAAGGCAAAGAATACAGTCCACTAATACTAATATGAGGAATTATCGTGTTGGTCCGCGGAAGAAGTGGAGAACGTATAATTAAGATAGCCTACAAATCGACTAGTGGGAAGGAGAAGTGGAACGGAGTAGTTGTGCTGCCGAACGATAATTCCCCCTAGAGCCTTCAATGTACCCCAGCCAACGAACCTCGGTCAGCTAGAGGATACGGCATTTTAATGAGGAAGGTAAGGGAATGCGGTAGTTGTTGCAACTAACTTCGTTGTTTCAGGGTTAGCTTTTGTGAGGTTTGACTGAACCAGGTGATGCAGAGCAATATTTGTGGGCAATATTTGGCCTTTAAAACCACGAAGTTCGTGATGCACTCAAAACAAATTTACTTTCGGCAATAAATACTTCACTATCTTGTCAGGTCTTCATGCTGCGGAGTAAGCTAACCATGGCGATAAGTACTTCGTTAAGTCAGCCGGAAGCTGTTTATCAGCATGTCCTGTTTGGTGGCTTAGGCCATTGCAGTCCAGGTGCGTAAACCTCTTTGTTCGTCTCACAGGCCAGCATTTCCGCTAATCAGTCATGTTTCAACACGTTTTCGACGTGTTGGGCGCAGTTAACTCGACGTCCGATATTGATCCGACACAGTCAAGGAAACGACTGGTCCTCATTTTGTCTTTTCAGCATCCTCATAGGACTGCATGGTTGACATTTAGTTTGACAGATGGTACAATGAAATAGTCAATTTCTACGCTTCTAGGTACACCAAGAACGGCTTACTCATTTTGAGTTTCGGAAAGATGAATATCACCATCCTCTGTTGTAAACACTTCCAGGACGTTGTCAGAAACCTGCTGTAGCTGTTGGTCTTTTCTATTCCGCACGCCAAGAATTTCTTGTTGTCCGCTATTCAAGAGAGAAATTATAAACCGCATATTAATTCCATATTTGAATTTCACGGGCACCCGATACAGAAAAAAGTGCTTTAAATGATTCAGGACGGGTTAAATCGGTAGTGGATCGTCAAAGCGTTTCCAGCAGCCTTGTGGGTAATGATTAGTCAAGATTAAAGTGCTGTCTTTTGGAGTTCTTTTGACAGTTCGATAGTTGCTCAAATTCGTCTAACTACTCCACATTCAGTTGTTTTTGTCTGACTTGTCAAGGCGCTTGTGTTTACTGCTGACATTCCACACTGATCTCACCGAAATGCCTGCACATGTGCTAGTGCGCATGTCTATCAACCTGTGTCCGTCCGTCGTCTACTCGGATTGTTCTGATCTGCCCTACAATGAGAAGCCAAGGGATTCAGATCATCGGGCGGAACCGTTAACCTGGTCTCGGACAGCTCAAGCCACCAAGATTCCATCCCACGCATTTGTGTCTGGTCTGCGGACATTGAAAGTACACCGTGCTGGTTGTTCAATAGACCTGCATGTTCGTTCATGATCCCATGATTGTGGAAGATTAGGACTTGTTGTGTACGAGAGCTCATTTGCCAAGTAATGCTTCCCAGTCGAGCCCTTGTTTTTGACTCTGGGATTGTGCTGGACTGTGCGTAACTCAGGGTTTCGCATGGAGAACTCAAAGTTACACTGATTTCCTGATGAATTGTCTTTTAAGCGCTATAGAGGCTAAGCAGCTGGTTGGTCGCCTGGTTCACTTCTAAGACTCTCTAAGAGATGCGCGCTCTACAGCATAGATTTTTCCTGGTCTGTCGCCAAAGCGGACCAAAAATCTGCCACAGTATGCAGAAACCAAGTGAAATTTGCAATAAACAATTAGAATGGTCACATTCTTAGGAAATGTATCAGCTTATAGAGAGCAGCTTTAATTCCACTATATACCTTAACAGTATAATGATGGAACACACTGCTCATAAGGTTACGGAAAACTGGTCAACGACCAACTATCAGTTTTACCCTTCTTGGGACTCATCAGGTAGACGCAGTCATCGAGTCCCCATCAAACAGATCGTACTAAATAAAACATGGGACCTCTGTGCAGCACGTTCAATCGAAGAATAGCATAGACGAGAGATTAGGTTGCAACTTACTTGAGTATTCCTTTAACACTAATGTTATCACTTGTTTCCTATTGGTTCGATGTATATACAGAAGAAGATTACACTGAACTCAGGTGAGTTTTGAAAATGCGTGAAGCTTTTGAAATTTTGTGACACGGACCGTAACCAGTGTCTGCTATGGTAAGTTCACTACATGGAGGCAAATCACACCAACGAACCCAATATTGCGCTGCTGGTGGTCCTCGAGTATTTGTTGTGAAAAAAACTTCCAGGGGTTTCAGTAAAAACCCGACGGTTTCTCTGGCCTAGACCGTGTTGGCATGCTCAAGGAGACGCTGAAAATACGGAATTTATGTGATGTGCATCACGCGGTTGTAATTGAGGGGAACCAGACTGACGTTGCGCCCTAAAACTGTAACAGTGGTTAGGATGATTCGGTTTCGAAATGGCTGATACTACATTGTAGGTGGTATCCTGTCAGAGCATCATCACTGAGTGAACCTAAAATCCGTTCAGTGATGAGCGTCGTGTGCATCAAGTGTGCAATGTTTGGGTTTGACGAATTAAACTTGTTCGTTGACCACGGTGTAATGTAATGTTCTACGTCTACGCTGTTTCATGCGCATTTATCATATTCGAACAAGCTTCGAAAAAGCATGCTTTGAATTGTGTGAGGAATTTGGCAAGTGCTGCAAATCGAAAGTTAGCTTGGTAGCCCATCGTCAAGACCACGTCCGTGAAAGTGTTAGCACGAGCGCGGACGCCAAATCGGTCTGCGATGATAGTTCCCGCCTTTTTTCCGACGAATACGGGCCTGCATCAACACCGTCGGCACGCACACCCCACCCAGAATGATCCAGATAAGCTTGGCCGAGTGAAAAATTCCGGTGTCCGCTGGTCCCAACAAGAGTCACAATCACTTTTGCGCCTGGCTAAAAATCTATGTCCGTCTTCTGACACTCAAACCATGATGTTCGTGAGATTGGAACAATATTTTCCTGGTTGACTGGCTATCAGCATCAAAAACAGGTTACCGGTGCTTAACTGGCAAGCACAATTGGACGAATCGTCGTCTGGTGACCTTGACAAAACCATCGGTCAAACAGCGGCCTATTCGTCAGAATCTGGTGACTGTAGCGTCTGGTTTAAACAAAACATGAATTGCGCCGTGTCACTCTTGGAATCCCATGCTAACAGTTCGCTTGCTAGTGTTTACTTTCTGGCATTTGCCCGAGGGTTGCAGTCGGACATCATGATACCGCAGTAAGTCCTGTCACTTCTGGACCTCCATGCATCGAAGACATTCATTCCCACACACATGGATTCCTGCCTCCCGACACCGTCGTTAGGTAGCCCATTGTGTGCCGGCCAACCGAAAGCATATCCATAGCCATCCAGACCCTATACCACTAAAGACGGAAAGTTGAAGCGTCTGCTGTACCTGGTCGGTCGTGCAATGATCTATACAAACGTAAATGCGGTCTACCTCTGGACGCCGAACAGTATTGGAAATAGGTGTTCTCTGCTTCAAAACACACACATAGCTGGCCACGTCGCGCAGTGCTACCATCCGATTAGAGATTGATCGAGCCAATTACGGGTGGAGAAATCGGCCAGCAATTGTCCTCAGGTCCGGACAAGCTCACGCCCAGGATACTTTGTCGGTTCAGTGCCAATACCCTCGCTGGGTATTTCAACTTGCTCTTATTGTCTGGGGGTTGTCCGCCGCATCTTTGTTGCGCTCGTATTACCCCAGTTCCGAAGGTCCCAAATCCAACTTGATTGGACCAACTGAGACCGATCTCCGTGTGATCCCTTCTTGTTTGATATTTTCATAAGGTGCTTGCTGATCGCTTGAGCCGGAGATTGCAACTGCCTCACGCCAGTTAGCATTTCTGCATTGGGACGGTTGTTTGGAAGCTACTTCGCTTTTACACGCCTTGCTTCGTCACTCATTAGAGACTGATTCTAATCTCAGCTTGGCGTTTGTTGATATCTCGAAAGCGGTTGATTCGGTTTCGCATGACACAATTGTCAGATCTGCCGAGGCGTTTGGAGCACCATCACCCCTAGTTCGATACATCGCACGGTCCTATAAGAATGCTGTAAAAGTTTTCCTCAATTCCGAGGTTCACTGCCGCAGAGGTGTGAGGCAGGGGATCCACTCTCCTCATTACTGTTCATTCTAGTAGTGGATGAGGTTCTTGGATTGTCGATGCCGCAACTAGGATACCATGACACATTAGTGGATGGTTTTGCCTCCGCCGACGACTGGGTCGTGTGTGCAGGAAGTCAGACTCGCCTTAAAGAGAAGCCTAAAGTTGCTGCGGTTGAGTTGGAAACAGCTGGTGTGAAGATCAACGCCCGAAAGACGAAAGCAATGATGATTTGTGGGGACATATTTGGGCACTCTCTTAACTTTCAAGGGGAAGGGAGTCTGAAACCACCAACACCAATCGCTCAAAATCCTTGGTGAGTTGATGTGTGCCTCATTGATGACGCATTAAAGAATGGAGACCACAAGGAACTACCTGATACCGAGGCCAACACATTCGCTCGTGCTCGGCCAAGTCCACCGAAACACGCTCAAAATGTTTGACAGGCAATCTATTCGTGGATGGCTACGTCGACCGCAGGACACCTTGATCAGCTACATCTACACCAGTAAACAACATGGGGAACTTGACATCCCATGCCTGAGTTCGACCATCCCGATTCAGTAGAAAACGCGTATGGAGAAGTTCTTTCTACCCAGTGCTGAGTACTACGCAATGTGGTCAGTGATTTAGCATTCGACAGAGGTCTCAGCCATCCGACCCGAGTACGAAATGCGTGCGTAAAAACCAAGGAAGAGCTAATGGCTGCTTGGTGCGATAATTTGCACAACAGCGTTGGCGGTTGCGATTTACGAGAGTTGGTTTTTTCACCTCTGTCGAGTCGATGGCTTGCGTTTCCAGAACGAGTGTTCCCTCAGATATTTATCCGCGGTATCCAACTCCGATGCAACGCGCTTAGGAGGAGAGCTAGAAGCGCTCGGCGTGGTCACGGTGGCCAGACAATCTTCCATCGTAAAATTGTGGCCAACCAAATAGTTTGGTGCATATTTTTCGGTTCCTCTGCATCACACATGATGCTAGATATGCTCGTCATAATCGGGTTGCAAGGGAACTCGCGAAGCGTCTCTGTCGCCTGGAATACACCGTCTTCGAGGAGTTGCAAGCAACTACTTTGACGTCTTTCATCAAGCCTGACTTACTCGCTTTTCGGATGCGCAAAGCAACTGCGGAAGACTTAAGCATAATCTCGGATGGGCGTGGAGTGACTGCGGAATGAGAAGAAGCAGAAGTATGGTGCTGATGAAT
>SJOL01009319.1:100303-176080 GCA_004794785.1 Opisthorchis felineus | reverse complement strand
CGCTTCCCTCGTTTTGTCTAATATTCTCCTGTATACCCTTCCAAATCTATTGCTCGGATTTAATTCCTATGTGTGTGACCATGCAGTAGTAGTGAACCTTCTCCAGGATTTGTGAATTCCCTATTGACGCACTTGCTTGAGACAGGTACAAATGCAAAATGCTGTGGTAGTTTCAAGGCTGATAAAATTATTTCACGCATATGGTGTAGGTCAGTAGAGGTTTGTATAAGTACTGTCATATCACCCGATGGATGTTTTGCGTACCGGAAAGAACTTTTTCGTATTGACTCCGCTTATCAATGCGATAAGAGTTCACTAAGCTCCTACTGAAATCACATTTTCCACGCCTAATATCCTTGATAGGTTGTAATTACTTCCCGCGATTAGTATCTTCAGTATTGTTAGTTTTGAATGGTACGCACTGTGACCAACAGTTCCTCTATCCCTGCTTTCGTGCCCACGTTTTGTCACACTTTAGGGTTGCGGTGGAAGAATTCCCTAAAATATACTGTCTGATACATGGAAAACACAACCACTGTGAAGGCGTCATCAGTGTTTAGGGAATCTGGACTAAGGGTGGTCCCAATGTTGTCGAATACGCTAAGAGCCGTGTGAATCGTTACACGAAATTGGTACAGCCAAATTTCTTTGATAGTTGTAGTGAGGCTGATGGTCGCAAAGTCCCCGTCACACAACGTAATATTTTTCTGCAGGATTCGTGCAAGCGAAGATTACGAGGGAACTAATAAACCGTTGAGACAAATCATCGTGAAACCAGACTGGTAACTAGTACTCGTAGACAGTAACGGTCATTGTGAGGGTTACTCGTGCACGTCTGTTGTGCTGGGTTGAGCTGTGTGTGTGTGTGTGCGCATCAAGTCAACCAGGTTAGACTAGCTGGGATTACGTGGCTGAGAGTTGGATAGGATTGTCTTTCGGTGCGTTGTGGCGTTCATCGGTGAGGCCAACACTGCCCAGGTGGATGAACGATTGATGTCACCGTTGACCGAAATATGTCACACAAAAATCCATGTACTGAAGCGCTAATCCTGCGGCATCGAAGTTAGGCTTTGTTCTGACTGGAAAACCACCAGCAGCACCTAATTTTATCCAATTCCTTCTATATGACCATTCAAAAAGCTGACTGAGATAGTTTTCGCATAGGTAACGTGCTCAGGAACCATGGGTGTGCGGGAATCAACCGATTCCCAGAACAGAAATGAATCCATGAAAAAGCACAAAACTCACTGAGAACACAAAAGACCACATTGCAACTGTTATAAACCACATGGATTATGAGATGAAAGTCTATGGGTAACCAAGACCAGGGCAGTGAGAGAACATGGCCAGGAAGAAGCGAACACAATTTCAATACGGCTAAGCTAAGTGTGAATAAATATCTATATGACTTAAAGTCAAACTCTGTTGTTCACTATTGCGCCAAAGGTGAATAGACCAGCTATCCTGCCCCATTTTCAGAGATTCAAAATAACGGGGGACATCTTCGTTCGTGAAATGGCTGACCTCATCTTTTGTACCACTTACGACGATTCAAAATACATGAGAACTATCCTTAAGCTCATCAAGGGATTTTAGCGGGTCACACATTTGCTTTTCCTTGGGTTCTCTGGACAGAGCACCCGTAAGATTTGGTGTGACTTCACCCTGTCCGAGTGCACAAATCCAGGAAAGTAAGGTGTCTTTTATGTTCTGAATTAGAGACCAAATACTGTGTCACCAACTGGTATTAGTAGAGATGTTAAGCTTTGTCTAACAACAACATTCTTTGTGTTTTCGAATCCTTCCTATAAGTACACCACAAAAAGGAGGACATTTCAGAAATTCTAAGTCCGAGTAAAATGACCAGTCGGTGAGTTGGCATCCTATCTACGATTAGTTGAAATGTGCTGTTTGCAAAAAGCTAAGTTGACGGGATTCAGGAATCGTATATCCGCTAAGTAAACATCCTAAACTTTCATAAGAATTATTCAGAGGGTTTACAACTCCCTTCATAACTGGATAAGAATTTCAAATCCGCTTGCAAAATAACCCAGTTTTACCAAAATTATTCAAGCATTTCAATTTATTTAGAGTTTCTACTGATTGGCTGGGGCGCGCTCGGACAGTAGCAGCATTGCCCGGATTTCTCGTTCATCTGGCGGTATTGTGTCCTTACTGCTAAAGAAAAGACGAAGACAATGCCCTGGTTCAAACAGCGCATCCGCCTCAGTGAACTATGTGAGCTAAGAATGTCACTAGAAATCCTTGCCCAGCATTTATCGTAGAAGACTTCAGTACATGGCCCTTACACCAGGAAGGTATTTGGCTACTCAGTCGCACGCATAGGAATGCGACTTGTCTATTTCATAACTGGCGTGGTCAGTGACGTCCTACAGTAAATAAACAAATAAATATATATATATATAGATATATGTATATACATATTAATAGTTTTTGAAAACACGGCATTCGTGAATGATGCAAAACCAGTGAGTTCGAACTAACCGCCTTTGATGTGTGTAGCTCTCTTTGCGCTCTCATCAGACGTCCTGTATGAATCGCCTAGTACCCGTTTCCCTTCGTCATTGCCAAGTCCGTCATGCAAACTCGTTGGCCAAAACAATGAACTTGTTTATATTAGCCACTTTCCAGCTTTGATTATTGAACTGCGTAGCAACCCCCTGCTTTATAGACTACATATTTTTGTATTCTCACCCGACTGCAAGTGAAGTCACGTTCGACGTTTGTTCTCATTTTTATTCGCTTTGGTATGTTTAGCCCCGTACTAAACTTTGTTCACCAGTTGTCTTCTGACGTTCATATCAGCCTGGTTATCTTAACCATTTCGACTGCACATTAAGCCGAGGCCGTTTGCACGGGCAGAATCTATAAATGATGTTTATGTCTACATTCACCACTGTAATTAAGCGCAAGTGTCACAGGTATCACATTAATATTCCTTTAAAATATACTAACCCTTATGGTTTTTACCCCCAATCAATTTAACGGAGTTTGTGGCGGTGCCTGAATCTTCAGCACTCTACGCGAATACGATCGCCAATGAGTATCAGTGCGGATTACCTTCATTACGGTATTCTGTGTCTGAATCTAACTTCCGTCAATGATAAAAGTGTAGAATCATTTTTTGGTGGTTATTCCTAAGAAGAGGTTGAGTAATATAGCTGAATAAACTACCAACTGCACTGCGTTGCTTGCGCCACTTCCACCTAGTCACTGGAGTGGTGATGGTCCTGGATTGTACTCTCTTCGCATGGAAAGGTAATAACACGCAACCATCCAAAGTATGGACGGGAAGCGTTTCCGTCAGTGACCATACATCAGCATTTGAGTGATTATTTTGGTTCAGTACGTTAATCTGGGTCATGGCAAAATCAAGCTGCCTCCTTTTCACATGAACCGGAATGTGGAAAACCGCTTGAGCGAGAGAAAGTAGGCCGATAGAGCGCTGAACTTAGAGGGCACTGCTTAGAAGTCGCTCAGAAGTTTCGGGAAGAATGGTTGGGACAGAATAAGTAGAGTAGAGTGATCGTCAAGACAAGGCTTCGGATAAGGTTTGCACATTTCTACTGCGGCGTATAAAAGCGTCTAGTATGACTTATATTTGTTTTTCAAAATTTATTGCAGCCTGAAATTCTTCTCCATATTCAAGAAAGGTACTTACCGTAAAATAAGGACTGATACTGCCACGAGTGAATAGGCCAAAAGCGTTCCAATCGACATCATATCAACAAGGTCCTTCAAGCTAATAACGGCGGATAGAACACCTGGAAAAAAACGGGGCATTGTCTTAAAAGTCCGGCATGCCAGGTTGCGAAGTTTGCCGAAATTTTGCCAATTTTCAGTATGACGAGAAGTACAGATAAGTTACCTGCGTAAAAAATTGAATGCTGGTGACGTTTACAACAGCAACGTCTATGCTGACTGACATTTCATTCCACCTCAATAAAGCCTTACTGTTTTTAGCGGAAACAAATTAAGCGAGCGGTGAGGGATCCGGATGTGATCGAACAGGTTGTGCGTCGTTGCTATTAAACTGATTTGTAATCCAGACTGACTTCTGGACAATCCCAGGAAAGCATGCATAAGAGAAAAGGATATTCACTAGCAGTATAGTATTTATACACATGCAAAATGTTCCGTCAGGATTGTACGTGTGAGTTTGTTTATAATCAACCTAAAAAATACGGACAAGCCACGTGTTGCGGCAAAAGATTTTTATCCTTCAGTCGTGTGGTATTTGAGGGTAACCATGGCACACAACAAAGTGACGTAAAGATGAAACTTGTAAATTTTCAAGGCAAAAAGATATCGTCCGACTGGTGCGAGTTGTTGAGTGTGAATATGATTGTGTGCTTGCGAAACAGGAAAACGAAAATTCTACGTTTAAGCGTGCATAGAGCCATAGTGCTTCCATGGTAGTGGTCTGATTTACAGCTGGAAACCTATAAAAAAACTTCATCAAAAGCCACTTCACGGGACCACAAAAAATGGAATATTGGGTTCCGGTTATCTACGCAGGTATAACGGCATTTTACCGTCATATTGTCAAACATCCCTCTGTTTGCCTACGTTTGTTACGTAAACAAATTCACCAGCCTCATTATAAGCCCTATGATGAAGACAGTAACTAAAGCAACTGTCTTACTCCTCAGATGGGGTAGATAGTGTGACTTTTAAAACGTTTCGGCTTCTCAGTAGGTTTGTAAGTCGTACGAACTCATGCACAATTCCTAGGACATACATATGACGGCTTGACTAGTGAGAATGCTGTTGAATAGCAGTGTTGATTGTAAAATAAGCCACCGACCCTCACAAATGACTTTCTGGAGACTGAACACAACTCCAGCATGAATCCACTCAAAGTTGAAGGCTACAGCATGTAGATCTTAATGCCCGGAGACAAATTCGGATGGTCTTGCATCAAAGTTAGGGTCTTATTCTTGTGTATGGTAGGCGGTCTACATCGCGGAAGATTACACAGGGTTTTGATGTTCAAACACCCTTCGAAGTTTGATATTTTTCATCGAAGTGCGCCAGCAGACTCATACGACATCACAATGTTCTGGAAAATCAATTCAAATGGAAAAGAGCCGACCGTTTTTTTCGTTTGCGCTGTGAGAATTGTAGAGGGAGTATTCTAACATATTAGGAATATGGGTGGACAGCAGATTGGAGCCGCATCCTAGAAAAAATGGGAACAGTAATAAATAAACTCATTCGAAACAAACCATTTTTCTCCAGGTGTGCCGTAAACATTGCTACCAATGCAATGTTTATGACCAACTGAGGTAGGAATCGACCTTACCGTCCTTGAAATGCGCCCTTTTCAAATGGATTGCAAATATTTTTTGAAAATCTATATGTTAGTTTGGATACAATTCATTGGATTTATTCGATAGTGGAATATAATTGGAATGTTACCCGTTGGCAGAAATAAACGAACGACCATCCTACCATCGAATGCATCGATTCTCTTCAAGGTGGTGTTCGCATATTTTTCGTGGCTCACACAATTCACTGTTTTTCTCCTGCCATGGTGATTTTTAGGAACCGGCTATCAAACTGACAATCTTCCACTATGATGCAATTAAAAGTACCAGACGGAGACCCTACTAAATCCCTAACGTTTCTACTTAGGCCATCTCAGACCATTTAAGGCTGCCACTCTGGAATTCAGGTTCTTGTGTCAGCTCAACGTTTACTACGCCTCTCATGGTAGATAGCAAATAGCGATCCAGTGATAATTTGACGGCCAAAGGGCGAAAGTTAAACAGTGGGAAGAAATCTTTGTCTCTCTTTGTCCAATGGAAGTTGAGTTTCTGTCGGTTTGCCATCAGACGAGCTGAAAACATCGCTTTTGATAATGTTGCTGAGATGATTTATTCCAATCCAGTGACATTGTTTGTTGTGAAAACATAACATCCTTTTTTCTTGTCAATCGAGATGAGTCGCACAGAGGTACAGTAAGCTTTCACACCTCTGAACGCGGCAAATGTCGACATATCGGCAACGTGAACTCACTCGAGGGCAGTCAGATCCTGTCATTTGGAACCTTAAAATGACTTGTTCTTCTTCTGAGGTATCAGTCGCAAATGAGGACGGTGGGAACTGTATGAATGAGGGGTAGTATTGCACAATGAAAAAGTACAAGGCTCATATTTAATACCGGGTTATCGTGTACTGCGTCAGTCTGTTTCCCAGATTAATGACTTTCGATCGGCATTGCTAGTGTGTCAGGCGCGTCAACAAACGCAAATGTAAACGTAGACCATGTCAAAATCCCAAACACACCAAGTCATGAAGGGCCAACTGGAATCACAAGATAGTGAGAAAGGATTGCTACTTATATTTGTGTAACGGTGTGCATTACTGATAAAACACGCGAGCAGAGTCTGGTCAGGTGTCAAAGCGCCATCCGCACATCTGATGGAAATTTGGTACAGAAAGTATTGAGAGGTCTTGCAGTGCTTGTTCATTACTGCTTATTCAAATAACGTCCAGGAAAGTTTACGAGAAAGCTTGGGAGTGTCAATTCTTCAAGAACTTTGTGCAAATGCCATTGTTACTTTCGTATGTACTCGGTTGTAACCCGTTAGTTCGCATAGTTCAGTAACGAGCTCCGCACTCAAGGGCGTTCTTCGTTTCATCGGTAGCTAAAATAATAGCTTGCCTCTTTGGGACAACTGTTCTGAAAGGCGTGGTAGCCTCTGCAGAGGCCTCTTGCATAATTCCCGTATTATATTATTATTATATTTAAGTTATTATATTTTAGGTTTTAAAAATCTCAATTTCCCTGAGAAAGTTGCTACGAGTGAATGGATTACTGTGCGGTGAATAGGGGAAACACCGAAATCGTTTTAATGTTTACACTTTCGACCGAATCAGGTGAAATCATGTCTTATTCCAATACGACGAACGTTTTGGTAAAACTTTCTGGCTATTGTCCATCTACTGCACTATCTTCATACAAAAAGATACGAGGCAACCTGAAGCTGTTATAGTTATCCTATATAGTTTTCAGAACTGTTCATAGTGTCTACGGAAACGATGTACATCCATCATCGGTTTCGCTATTATTATGGATCATCAGATAGGCCTAGCCCCGAATCTAAATTTTCCCTACTTAAACACCAGACTCGGTGTACGTTTCGACAAAAAAACTATTTGCAACTTAACTTGGTGCTGTTGGCGCGCTCCGCTGAATTTCACCCGAATGTCTCGTTTAATGCAGAGTTCTGCTGAATGCTCTGCACAAAGGCCATACCTGTGATCATCACCACCGGGAATAGCAAAATCATTGCGAGCACCTTTGCTCCACTGTCGTACAAACGCTAAGTTTATTCAAGGTAAAGAGACGAAAGGATGGGTGAGGGGGACCTAATACCAGCCTACCGCAAGCGTTCTGAGTTGTTTACACCTCCCAGAACTCAACCAGACAAAATAGAAAGAAAGCCAGAGTCCGAAATCACTTGGCTGCTATCTTCCGAAATGTCCCCAGCTAACAGCGGAGGCGTAGGGACCATATCCAAGGACCCTAAAATCCCCAAAATCATTACAATCTCCTTCGCACCCTTCTGTCAAGTCACAGGCTGTCCATACTACAGTTCGCGCCATTTTGTAGGAGGCTGGAAGAACAACACTATCTCAGTAGATGATGTTTGGCATGCTTAGTACATGACTGAGCTTCCGTAGCTCTTGGTGTTGGATGCCCTTCGTGACTAAAGTACCTGCTGCGCAAACAACCTGTTTTTCAACTACACGATAGCATATTTGTTGACGAATTTGATATCACAACAAGTCGGAGACCGATGCTCAAAAATCTGAAGGCTCCTTACACTGTCAGCCCAAAAAAGGCCATGTCTCGCAACCACATAACAGTGCAGCCCTTACTGTAACTTGGTACACGTGACCCTTGAGACTCAGTGACATGTTTATTGACGCGAAAAGTGAAACAAATTGACGAATCTGATTTGGGTCCTCGAGATTCGTGCACTGATTTCATCAAACACACTGCCCTCAGAGCTAATACAACTATCGAGGTATGTAAAATCCTCCACAACATACAGTGCTTCTCCTTGAAGCATGGCTTTGCACTTTGCGGGTGCAAGACACGTGCCAAAAGATGGTACGATGACAGCTGATTTTTTCAACTTGGCCTTTGTCTTCAAATTTTTGGAAATTATCGTCTGCGTACTCCGGATGGGCAAGGTTTTTGCCAGCAACGATTTGAACAGCGGAGTTCTGAAGACTCCGGGATTCTTCTCATTCTTCCACTGACGATGAAGTGGAAAGACTCAGCTCCCGTTGTGCGTGTGTACTTAAAATTACTAACTAACCAACAGAATCGAACGTGCCTTTGAAGTCAAGGAGCACCAAGACTGTGGGTCCTCCGTGTATATGGCCTTGACCTCACGCCTAAAGAAGTGAGGCTGTGGTCAGCGCAGCCTCTGCCCGGTCGAAATCCAGCTTGAAGCTAGGGCTAAGGTTATGCGTGCTGGCTTAAGACGACAAAGAATCAGTGACGCCAGAAGTTTTGTCACAACGGCAGTCAAAATGACGTCCCTGTGTTTACTGCATTCACTGCGAGTACCTTTTAGAAGATGTGCACTGATATCGATTCACCTCAGTTGTCAGGGGCGGTCTCTTTCTCCCAAATAGACACAAATAAGCTAGACAGGCACTGGTTGAGGAACTAACTACCGTTCTTAAACAGAGCAGCCAGATGGGCTTCAGGACCCGGAGAACGGTGACGCTTGAGTAGAGATATACACTCGGATACTTCTGAGGCTGTAGGGGGCTACCTATTTACTGGTGGTTGATCAGATGGTCTTTGATCTGTTCGCTGAGCTACTAGTTGCCAGTGCACTATATGTATTCCCGTGAAAAACTGTTTCGTTGATACATATCCAATACCGCACTTTCCGAGGGACTTGCTTTGTAAATCACAGAGCATCTCTGTAAATCTCTCCAGCTGAACTGGAAAGAATTCTCGTAGATCCGGAAACAGTCGAAGATTTTGGAGAGTGTGACCGTTTGCACTCAACATTGTTGATTGATTTCATGCAATCATTATATCTACTTCGTATACTGTAGTCAGGTTTCAATGAACCATTCAGTTGTTTACAAACCTGTTGCATGCGCTATGATGAATGCTACTTGGACAACTTTCGCTCAAAACTTCACAGCTATTCATTGTGAAAATATTTGAACACTCGATTTAGCTCATGTGACCGTTAACTTTTTGTTACCGCTTTGTTACCTTTGTTGACTCTGTTCATGCAGACCTTTCTTTGAGATGCTCTGCATGTGAATACCGCACTTATGAATAAGAAATCTGGAGGTGAGTCACAATGTAAGTAGGTTCGAAGTAAAGTTAGTGTAACCGAACCGATTGGAAAACTTTCGATGCTAACAAAAACGAACGGAATCAAAAGATTTTCGATTTCACAAATGGTGATGTTGTGTCATTTACTGGCACATAAACGTTATTAGTTTGGACGCGGTTTCACCTAAAGAAACAGACCTCTGTAATTGTTTTTCAGGCTAGTACATAGGTGATTGCAGCACGATGAGTTCCATTTGTGGATTCATTTGTAAAGAGTAATGGGTACCCTACATTGGTTCACCAACCCGCGTGGATTATCATAGGGACAAGCGTCAAGTTAAATGCTCCAGTACGACTGGCGACACTCCTCTCCGACCGCAACATATTTTAATGGTAAACTGACGGCATTATATGCGCCGTACCAAGCGTTTCACACAATTCGAAAGAGAACATCAAATGTGCAACTATTTCACAACTACATGGCTTGTTTTTACAGAGTTGTCAGATAACACTGAAACAACATGTACTCTGTAGAGAAAAACGTTACTAAATCTTCGCGCATTTGGCCAGCAGCTGGATTTCTGCGGGTAAATGATGTCTGACAATGATTTGATTCGTGCTTTCCAGTGTGAAATGCACATATGATATTAATTTGAACGGTAGTTATGTGCGAATTAGCCACTATGATATCATTGCAACTTTCAGATCTACTGCATTGCTTAGGGAATATGATTTCTTAAGCCTTGAGTGGGAGTACTGTAACTTTCGAAAACAGTTGCATGTTCAAAAACAGCGTCAAACGAGTGTGGTGAAATACCGAGCAACAAAGAACAGACAAAATACCCAAGACCAATTCGAGTCAGTTGTACACAGAATGTCATATCCAGAATGTAATCTTCAACGGTCCAACAAACCCTCAGTGTCTGGTTGACTAGCTGAAATTTGTTTTCTCACACATTGCTTCGTTTGATCAATATTGAAAGTTTATCTTCCCAAGTCGGCGAGCGACTACAGAGGAAAAAAGGAACGTGCTAACGAAACAAGAGATCTCAAAGAGCCGGAAAACTTGCGCAGCAGACAAACAAGGAAATCAAATTGCTTAGGGCGCGTGTGCCACTATTTTTCTTATAGAAGTATGGATAGAGTTGATCGGCCTTGGAGTTGTTTACTTGGTTGTGTTCTTCTGCTTTGAGGTGCCTAAGTCTGAATTTCTTGCGCTACGAGGTCAACAAATTTGTTCGCTGCTAATTCCTCGATGTTAATTCACGGAAAGCGTCAGAAGTAGCGTATAGGAACGTGCAGCTAGCGGTACTGAGAAATGCTTACAGGCCCAATCACCGACACGCCTCAGGGAGTGGGCTGTTGTCTCCAGTGAACCAGTACCTTCTTTCTACGTTTTTGGAAAGAAACCTGTTCGCTTCTCCATAGGTAATACTACACGTATTACAAAATGAATAGCAACGTTTACACCAGTAACCTGCACTTCAGTCCCTCTGATGATGTTCGAAAAATTACTTGGAATTGATACCGTGGACGCTTTTTTTGAACCAAAACTAGTTCCATCGGTTTCTACCTGTTGCCTACCTGATACATCCCTATACTTCAAAACAGTTTTACAAATCGTACGACTAAATGCTTTCTGATCATCAACTGCAGAGGTGCGTCTGGCAACCGACGATGACCACCCCAGTTGATTGACGAAGCAATTTGTGAGACCGGGTCAATAGCAACACGCAAATCACATACGGAAGTGCGTGATTATGACCTCCACTGCTGATCAATCCCAGCGCTTTATATGGTGTTACTAGTTCCTCTTTTTGGTTTGGCCTTAATGGGCCTGCGTGATGCTGCTATCAATTGCAAACGCACTAATTCCAATAAAAATTGTTCTGACTGGTCATTGCACAGCCCACCGGCAAGTACAACGTCCAGAGTGACCTTTTATTTGGTGGCTCCAGTCCAGAAATTTCAGGATGTTATCTTATGATGCATCGATGCATCGGGACAGAGCGTGGAGTTGTTGGTTCGTAGTGAAATTACTAAAAATTCCGCAGCTAATTTACGAACTGAATAAGTTCAGTGTTTTGACTGACAAATTTTAGCTACAAGATTTCTTGGTCCCCATAGGTCTGTGGCGAC
This sequence comes from Opisthorchis felineus, assembly GCA_004794785.1. Taxonomy (NCBI): domain Eukaryota; kingdom Metazoa; phylum Platyhelminthes; class Trematoda; order Opisthorchiida; family Opisthorchiidae; genus Opisthorchis; species Opisthorchis felineus. The sequence continues at coordinate 164,595 of SJOL01009319.1, read as the reverse complement.
TGGTTGTCTTGGAGTGGTACTGTACACTACGGCGCAAACCATAGAGGTAGTGGACAAAATATGTCTGTTCCCATTCGGCTGAACGAAAGTATGAGGTGTAGATTGGTGAGTATCCACTTCAAAATCCCTTTTCCTGATGCCGTGATTCATCCGAAGAGAATCTAACTAAAAACCAAGAAAACCCCCTACGTAGAGATAAATGAATCAGCACACAGAGGATTTAAGCCGGCTTGGAAAATATAACTTCTTCTTTCACTCATGTTATCTGTTAAATATGGTTTTATTGGTTTCGCAATCGGGTCCAGGGCTTAGTTCGACTTGGTGCCTACACTTTCACATATGAACGGTTCGCAATTTATGGAATTGCGTTCTATTCTGCACTTGCCAGATGCATCCGTTGGTAGGTACAGAAAGTGAAAAAGCTACAGAAGATTCTTGGCTTCTGTCGTAAACTTCACGAAGTTGGAGTTGAAGGGTATCTATTGCGTTAACCTATTGTTCCAGTGCTTAGGAGATATTTTTAAGGAATGAACCGCACGCGGATCTACCGGAATCCAAAGCTCGCTCCTTCAGAGGATCGACATAACTGTACATGTGCCAGTTCCTACCCTTAAGGTCTACATTAAGAGAAAGTAAATGTGTTCGTAAGTAGAAACTGGTTACAGTGCGTGTCCTCCGTATAAGGTAAATTTTTAGTTGCGTTGTCGCTTACCAGAACTTCTCAAATTGAAGTACCATTACCACTAGGATATCAAACAATAACAAAGAAGCATATGAACGCTATTCAGAGGGTACTTTTTCCTGGACATGCTAATGAATGAATATGTTATGGAATGAATGAATATCTGTGAACGAATGTTCCCACAGTGTGCAGAGTTAGACTAAGATTCACTATTTGAAAACGGTATAACAGTCCACCAGATGATACATGAGAGATTATTTGTGGTTAGTTGCGGGATTCTCAGAATTCACGTTCACATCAGTCTCGTTTGAACAGTCCTCCTTCTGTTGTGAAACAATTGTTCTCGTGAGTCCATACCAAAGGGGGGAAAAGTGGACTATAGTTTCCCTCTCATTAGAGCTCATCAGCAGTTCATATCTTTGGCCGTGCCAGGGTTTCAACTCCGGTCATCTGACATGCGAGGTAAGCGTGTTTCTACTATTCCACCAATGCCCGCTGGACGCACCTGAATTATCATGTTTGAACCGGTGAATGTGTTCACGCTCGAGTGATGTCATTGGTTCGCCTGACCTCTCGAACGACTGCAAAGTAAGTCTCCTGGTTGTGTCGGCTGACTGACCGGCCTGTCAGGTCTTTCCATTCAGGTAGCGCCACGGACGCTGGACAGCTCTTGATTAGTTGTGGGTTATTCTGCGAGTCCTACACTCCACCTCCACGTCATTCTCGTTTGAACTTATAGAAACGTATATGTTCGCTTTGGGCAACGAAGTCCCAGCCTAGTTAATCAGGTTGAGAAATTACTTGAGATTTACTGATCAGATCATGGGTTTCGTCACAAACCCACTAATCTATCGATGGTTAATCTTTATCATCTAGCAGGTTGATGTAGTCATTCCATGTAGTAAAATAATATCACTATTCCCGCCAGTGCTAACAAGCATGACGCAAAACAGCAAATTAACGAATCGTGAAAGTTATCAGATAAGTGGACACCATGGGGACGGCTAAACATGATATACTTAAGTTTGGTTAAACTATATTCTGTCTAATTTCAAGAGAATAGTTCATAAAAATATTGCTCTAGTCCAACATAAAATAGGCGTGAGGCAATGGATATTAACTGAATAATCTTTTGTGTAACACAGTTTTCGATAAAAATCGTGTACTCAGACTGCCGGCCACTTGGCTTGCTCTTCCTAGCTGTGCTTTACTGATTCGCGTAAAAGGATCTGACGTTTGCAACAGATTCATTTATGAACCTTACACAGAATTGCATGAAGGTCTGGTCTGCTTGCTGAAAACTGCTGCATTTGAGTCGCCAAAGCCGTCAAGCAAACAAGTAAACATCAGGCACTGTCACCCAGTATGGTGAGATTATTCAGCTGCTGGTCTGTTTGGAATGAAAACTTTAGGTAGGTGCCGAAAATATAATCTATCCAAAAAGTATTCGGTGCAACAAGCTAAGTATGTACAAACGGCCGTCAAAGGATTCAAGCCCTCGATTTAAAGAATTCAGACTTTGTGATATGTACGAAATAACTGGTCGCAATAAAAAACTATATGAAGGGCACATAAGGAGGACTGGGTTTTTAACAACAAAAACTCGTGATAATATTAGATGAAATCATCAGATCGATTAAAGATCGAAAACCCGGCGCTCCAGAAAATTCCTCGTAAGTGGTGTCACAGTTGTTCCGAAAACTGTTCAAGAGGTTAAACCCTGAAAAAAAACTACCGCCAGCACTTCTGCATAATGCAGAGTCTTAGCGAACTACAAACTAGGGAGCTTCCAGAAAATTAAACAGACTGGGTTTTAGGCATTTCATTCACTTTGGCCGTTGAAAATGTAGTGGCCGAATTTCAGAGTTTTAGTCTAGCTTATTAGTTATCTTTAGAATTTCCTCACGTACACCAGACATCGTTTAAACTACGCCTATTTGTTTACTGTGACCACGAAAAGACATTAGACTGTCAAAAGTCCTTCTAGCCAATCACTTAGTAGGTTTCGCAACGTGGACCTCTGCAGTAAATTGGTCGCAAATCAAATATTTCCTCTTAGAAGATCGTCCTTCGTCTGCTAGGGGAGTCAATATTCCCAAATGAAGTGACTGGGTTGATCGAATGCACTGGAACTTCACGATCATATCGAATATCTAGGTCTGATTGTGCTGTCCTGATAGGTCAGACAGGCAGTTCAAGCACTTCCACCTGATGGGTCCTAACCGGGGTTAAACTCTTCTCTGAGATAAAACGTCTTTGCTTTGGGATCTCTAATAAACTTGAGACATGAAGGTGGAAAATGTCTTCCACATTGTTCCTTCTGTCTATTAGGGAACCGATGCTATTTTACGTTGGCTGGTTCACATGATGGGAGTATACATCGATTGTCATACGTCACCACTATTGCTACGACGTTAGTCCCCCTTACCACTGAAATTTGTTGCCAATTCACTATCTGAACGATGGAGAAGTTTACTTATTTTACAGTTAGTGTGTCCTGGAACAGGACGACGAATATCAGGTGTCTCAGAAAGAAACCCACTTGATACCTTGCTGGGTGACCAGATCAGGTGAGTGGGTAACATTCTTTCTTGCTGCTGTCAGCTGAGGATCACTGTGCAAAATGAGACCAAGTGAACGGCGAAAAATTTCACTCTAATGAATTCTCTCACATTTTATACCGAAAGTATTATACTGTGTCGACTAATCATGCTTTTTCCAATGTCAGATACCTCAGCTTACACAGGGTACACACGAAAAATTTGGTAAATTGATCGAACCACCCTAGTTCTCCTGCAAAATAGAGTGGAATCCAGTGTTGTAAAAAGATGAGACAACGACACAAGGGTATACTACGGCACACTTATTCAACCTCATACAGCAAGCCAAATAATTTAGAGTACAGTAAAAACGCACGGTAAATGACACTAGTGGACAGTGCTCAAACGTTCCACGAGTGAAAAGTGTCCAGCCCATGGAAACTCTCTGACCTTCATCCAGGGTGTAACGCTGAAGAAGCTAGTGACAAGTAATATTTATTGTAACATTTGTAGCAGTTGAAGTGAAGCAGGTGTGATACTTGTGTTTGGCACTGTAAAGTTACTGTAGTTTAAGAAGTTCGACAGCTCGTTCGCTCTCTCCTTACGAGAAACCATTCGAGAAAAACCTCGAAGAAAGAAGCGGGGTTAACGGACCCCGATATTGCACTGTTAATACGATATTTTTCCCCATATAGAAATCAGCAACGGAAACGAGTCTTTAGGAGAGGTACTTTGTGATTCAGTCCATTTATACGGTAGTCGAGCAGAAGAGTTTGGTTGTAGAATATTACTTGAAAAACAGTCTTTACCAATTTGCAAAATACTGGGCAAGGTTTCATAAATCAATATCAGTCGAAGCATGCCGTTTACAACCTAACTCTTTATATTTATTTATAACGTTTGGGTGTCTCCAGCTAAGGTATTCACAATGCCGTTTGATGCTGGGTTCCTTTTGGGCCAAACCTCAACGAAGTGAAAAGCTTCATGTACAGAGGAAGTAATGTCCAATCATTTAGTACGCACAGCTTTATATCCCGAGAAATTTCGCCAACTCCGCTTAGCATTGGTGTTATCACTTAATACTGAAGAATTTGAAAGCAACGTTCAACCGCTGGTTGCCACTGCCTTCAGACCAGAACGTGCTTGATTTGAACCGCTCGCAATTTCCTCAAAAAAACACGACTGTCCTTCCATAAAAGACGCTTACTTGGTGTTTCATCCGTTTTCGTGGCAGGTAATGCAAACAGATGTTGGTCACAAGCATACAGTCATTGGAAAAATTTCCTTTCATCGTGGGTAAGTAGGGTCTAAGGTTGTATGATGTGTTTGGATGAACGTTTTGGTGGGAAGTAAACGGAAAATGGCGAATTCATCTAGGTGCCGTGTAACTCAATTCCATTGTTTTTTTGCGATAGGAATAGAGGGAAAGCAATTTGTAAAATAGTCACTAGTGATCAAAGAGATGATAGCTGTATGACAAACAGCTGGTAGGTTATTACATGCATTGATGTTGCCGATTGGCCGAGGCTCTTTCTACGAACACAGAAAACATGCACCGGGCATTTATGAGTATGGGAACCCATAGCTCATAACCAGGCTCAAATGTTACCCTTCAACGTTAGGTCAGTTTTCCAGGGAAGAACATCCGAACATACATGGCAGTATAAAATCTGCCATTGTGGTTGTTTCATTTTCGTATCAGCTATCTGGTTGATAAAAGCAATTGATTTTAACAAACCGAAGAGAGTAAAGAGAAGCTGACCTGTAAACTGAATTTTTTGTGATTATCATGCTTTGTTGGGAATCAAGCAGGAAGTTACCATGTTCATCCACAACTAGATAAGCCTGCAAGCAATTGGTGGACCTGGGCCAAAAATGCGGTCAGTGGGAGATAGTTATAGACTTTGTGCATATTAATCTAAGGAGCTGAGGCAACCAGGTGGTCAACTACAACTACTTTCGGTTACAGATTCAGTGAATATCACGTAGATAACAATTACCTGGTCAGATTGACAGACAAAATTCATTGGAACGAGGTCATTTAGCTTTCACTGTGATGAAAGACGAAATCAGTGGGTTGAGATCGACCTTTTATTAGAGGTTTAAAGAAGCAATTAGTCACCCGGTTCCAGTGTGATCTGCATCCAGAAGCTTGTTTAGCTGTCGTGATATCGTTTTTAGGGTGATTGAGCAGATCATAAACTTCACTTCAATTGATATAGAATGCGTCACTCATCCGGTGTATGTAATACGTGGATTCAGGCGGGTGCGTTGGCCCTCATTTCACCGGTAGGATGGTTGTTCAAGCTTTTCAGGTGGTCGTTGATCTGTTCGCCGAGTTTTCTCCGACATTCATGGAGGAAGTGTAGCTGTTGTTGTGTGGAGGCTTGACGGCAGGCGAAATTCTCCCATCGGCGAGAAGTTTTGAGCATGAAACGCCCGAAATTGTTGTCAACTTGTCGAAATATTGGTAGTTTGTGTGTTTACTGGTGGTAGTTGATCAACGACCAGTAAACACACCCGAGCTACCAATAGTTCAACAAATGTGCAAGCTGTATCCTGTTAAATTTGATTCAGCGGGATCCCGACTGATAACAACTTATGACAAGTTGTACGAGGTGATATGTGATTTTCTGACTGTCGAATAAAATCATTTCGATAACGTCACCAGGGAGGGACTCTCGGATTCCCCCCAGCACGTGTTGACTCCAGCAACCAATGAAACAGGCACTCCCGAAGATTACTGCATACTTGGCTCACATTGTTACAAACAGCCGCCAAAATAGCCTTTTTTGTTGGGTAAAGCCATGGACTAACCTGACTAGACCATTTTTATGGAACTTACTCCACTTTTCAACTTAAGCCTAATATCCGTGGGATTAGAGAAGCTATCACTTTTACCTTAACTTTGAACTGAATTAGATTCGTCGTGCAAGTATTTGTTTTTGTGGATTTGCTTCCGAAAGCGCCGACGACTATCATTTGATAGACAGTAAACCAGGAACAAAGCTTTTTTCCGCATATACATATGGGAAAGCGGGATGAGAAAACGTGCTCTCTGTTGGTAGTCCGTATACAGGGGAAATGAATAATGTGTTCGTCTGAATGAACAGTGATGCAATAAAGTGAACGATTTTTGTCCAGTCGTGACAGCGTTTGCGGTTTTTCTCACGGGTAAATTTATTTTATCTTACAACACAATACTAAATGTGTTGGAAACATTCAAAGCAAACTACAGGAGTGAAAGCGGGGATTCAAGTGAAAACAATTGAGAGTGCATAAACATGTGTTGCAGGATAAATAACATGAGCCGCATACTAGTGTGGATGGGAATAACTTCCTCATCCTTTGGTACCAGCTGAGCAAACGGCGATGAGCGCAAACGTTACTGTCCTTCGTATGGTGAGACTTTGGAGCGAGTTTTATATAATACGTCCTCGCATGGACGCAGTGGGCAACAAAACCCCACTGTTTTCCTGGGAATCTACGGAGAATTCCATGCGATTTTATTCTTGTTCAGCGCTTTCTGGATCTTCAATTCGTGGAAATGGAGTGTACCATAACCATAGGCTGAACCCTTCATCCAAGCCCTTCACTAGTCACAGCTGAGCGGTGCAGTGGCCAAAAAGCCGAACTCGCACATAATTGACTTTGCATCAGGTCGGGCTATGATTGGATGTTGCTGGCCCACAACCAATCGTATTTCAGTATCTACTGAACGCCAGTCGTCGATGTCGCTTCCAGTGGGCGTCTGCACCTCTAGAATATGGTCGAGCGCGCTAACTTCGGGACATCGGAAAGAAGATGAACCACTACCATCCTTTCAATATGCGAGCCTTTGATGATCAAATGTTTATGACAAAAGTGAAGGAAATGTCATTTACAGCACCCATCTGGAATGTGCGTTTAAACTTGTGGTATGAGAAGTACTCTTCATTGGCAGTGTGACAAGTCACCGGCGCTACCATGTTTGATTGACATAACAGCCTCGTTACCTCAGTTCAAAAATAGACTAGCCGGATAACGATCATTATGGGGCCGTTCAGTTTTAAATGACAACCTGCCTGCTTGTTACTGTAGTTTTGTACTTTCTCGTGTCGTTTGAGTTCGCCGAATGGCGAGCGATTCCAAGTTGCTAGACAAGCTAAGACGATCCTGTAATTTTCCGCGAAGGTTTCTTATTGTCCACGGGCTTATCCCAAATCAATCACACAATCATACTACTTGTCTTCGGACTTGCATTTTTTCACACGTCATTTGTATTAAGTCGCCATGTAACTAGGATTTTGTTGTGAACGGTACATTTAGACTGATGTCTTCAGAAATACCAGGAGATACGACGTTGATGTCGTACGGCTCAAAAACTCATTACTAATCCAGTCTTAAACAGCTTTCCTTATTCTAGAGATGTGGTACGAGCATGTTAAAGCCCAAAGCAACACCTTTCAGGTTGCTGCGCCGCCTAAGGGGAAATAAGTAGTTTGAACGAGCGCTTTTACATCATTACATCCGACACTATTCGTCAACTACTGAATGGGCAGCGGGACGTAGCACAGCTATTTGGATACTTCTTAGAAAAGAGATCAGACCTATCGGTGGCTTTATAAAAATTAATAAATTGTGCACCTTACCAGCCAACAGTCCAGAAATCAGGGTTCCAAGCACTGGAGTTTTGAAGCGCTTGCTGATTTTGCCAAAAAACCGGAAAAGCAGCCCATCTGACGACATGGCGTAGAGTATTCGCGGGAGTGGAAAAATCGATCCCAGTAAACTGTAGAAAAACAGGGATGAATAAAATATCACGTGCGTGATGCATCTCCATCGGTCCAGCAGTAATGCACGTTTGACGAAAATCCAAGTAAGTTTAACAGTATGCTACCTTCGAATTTTCCGAAATCGTTTCTTACCACTTATGTCCAACAAAGAAATCTTGGCTGTATGTCTTTGCGACGAAATCTCGAAATAGCCCGTTTATTTCACATTTGGCAGCTGAGTGGCAATATGTTACTGAGTGTGGGTTACATTATCCAGTATCCAATTCCAGCATTTCTGGTATGCATATGAGCCTGAAATGAGGCCGACAACCCACTAAAATTTCAGCTGATAGTAGTTCACATTTTGTATCGTCTGAGTTGATGTTTTATGGATTGATTGGGAATGAATTGCTCTAGAATCGTCTGAGACGCTACGTAACGCAAGAGGTTACACTAAGGACGAACTAGAATTTCAGAATTTCTAAGGTTATAAAACGTTCCGAAATTCCAGATTTATTAATCAAACTAGCGTCGGATTCTACATGGGTCATAAATCACGCTCGTGGCTGTGGGATACTTCGCATGAACGTCTGCATGTTAAGTAACTTGTCATGTGCACCAGGCTGCTAATTGTTTCGATGCGCTAAATAACTTGTTGAAGGTACAATGACTAAATCATAATTTCCGAATTCTCTGGCTTGTCAGATTTAGTGTAGATATTGTGTTCGCATTACTGGGAGAAGTACCTTGTTGTCAGCGCACAGACAGCACCTACAGCAATCACATAGCGAGCCACACTCCAGCCGACCTGTTCAAAAGCATAGGGAAGCGGGGCACTTGGTGGTATTGCGTAGTAGGGTACCATCAATGTGAGCACCGCAGACACCGATGCATAAGCGACAAAGCACACGGACAGACAAACGATGATTGCGATTGGAATAGCTCGTTGTGGATTTCGCACTTCTTCACCTGGGAAACAAAGTAGAGAAAGCAAACCTGTGACCATCAAAAGTTGAACCGTGAGTAATCAGCTGTACTACGAGTAAAGAAATCATACCCAAGAATCCATTTGTAATGAGCTGATGTCTACGTTAAAATAATACATTAAGACTAGAGCAAAAGAGTTTCTGACTTGGGCTTAGACAGGGACTCAGCTGAATCCCAGCTCAATCCGCTGCTTGTGATGTTCTTTAACTGAGCATCTGGAACAAAGTCCTCTTCATGTTTTGGTAACTGAGATATTCGAGATGTCGCAGTACATTGTCCAGACAGAGCACGCTACTTAAGCGGTTGCTAAAAACTCCTCGGCAGGCCACGACCGATTTCACACATGGGAAATTCCGTTGGGATTCAGCTGAATCGCTCCCTAAAATCAAATTAGTTTGCAGACGGGTGTATTTGACGAATCTCATCCAATCTGGTTCAAGTGGAACACATAGTTAACAGAAACTAGGGGATCGCGCCTATCTGATTAATCCGAAGAAGGTTAAACAAGCCATGGGCTGTCGATAATGTTCCAGCATTCTCATGAACAGCGTGTCCCGTCTATAGCTGAGTTTCTGCTGACAGACTGAAACTAAATCAACAACAGAGCATCCCCTAAGAAAGCTCCCAAGCAGAAACGGCACCCAACTTTCCAGTCTTTATTATTGTTAACTCGAAAGCGCCAGAGAACTCAGACCGACTTAAACCCCAGATAGCAGCACGTTCTATCCATTATCTATCAAAGTACGAATAGAAAATTGGAAAATTTCTGAATTATCCATCACCGGAGTCCTAGTTTGCTTTTTCCTCCTGCAGAGTGAGACAAACCAGGTCCGATAACCAACAAATCACTCATCAGTTCATCATCGCAACTTATTATCAGAAGCCAGGCGGGGATAGTGACCTAAGCATGCGGGTATCTGAGGCTGATGGGAAATTTTGTTAACAAGGAGGCTAGATTTTCAGGCGATTTGATGCTGCACTATTGTACCGGAGGTACCGGCAGAGATAAATTCGCTGATTGGGTTGCAGTCGAAACGTAGTGCTAGTGGTCTTTCTCGTAGCACACTGTCTTGACTGGCTAACATCATACTATTTTTAGAGACTTGTTTACGTCATCGGGTGTGACCAATTTTAGCTTCAAAGCGCCTGAAGATAATTTGTAAGATCTTGTTTTTGCATCAGATTAATAAACGAAGGGCAAAGCGGGCAGAAAAAAGTGGTTAAAGCAGCTTACTGTTTTTTTATTTTATCGGAATAAAGCGGCCACGGTAGATGCTATCTGTCACACAAATTCAGTCCTGCCGACAGATGGAGATTCAGGATCAAGAAACAAGAGGCAAATAGCTGGTGCCTTTGTTGGCAACAGCAACACCTGAGTATATAACAAAAGACATCCACAACTTGGCCATAAGGTTGATGATAGTTAACGCTTAGCCTGAAGTCATCCAAACCGGTGCGTGAGGCGAATATGGTGACAGGTAAACATGGTACTCCAAACGGGGCCAACTGGGCTCTCAACGAGGCATTGGATGACGTCAGTGTGAGCAGCTTGTCCTCCGTACAAAGTCAAGAAGATGTTTACGTGAATCGTCGCCTCGACTGAATAATCGAACAATTTTTAAGTATAGGAAGGTTGTCCTTATCCTCGACAATGCAACTGCATACTTACTTATTCATTTTCTGTCTTATATATATATATATATCTATGTATTATATAAGACATATATATACAGGTTTGTCTGAGGCTGTTTTTGACTCTCCTGTTACAACCAACGAACTATACCTGCCTAAAACACTCATGTTCACGTGCACGAAGTAATTGCCGTCCCCCATTCCGTCAGCTTAAGCAGTTCAGCAGAACGCGGGATAATTGATCATTCGACTATGTATCTTTACAATGCAACATGGTATAGTTCCGAAACACTCGGCAAATCGATCCAAGTGAACTGAAATGTAGTACTGCAGACAAGCGCTCGTCATCTTTCGTATTTTCTTTAAATGGAGTTGTCTGCTGCAATAGACCGGGGGTCTATGCTGACCAGAGTGGCAAAAATGAGGAAACAGCGTCGAAGGCGGAGATAAATAACAAGTTGTCTGAGGTAACAGGTAAAACACTAACAATGTTATTCCTTGCGGTGCAACCGAGATACTCAGTCTATTGTACTTCAACTGTAGTAGCGTATCAAAATATCAATGTCACCGATATCCCTCTCTGAAACCGGTGAATAAAGAACTGAGCTTACTATCGGACGTCAACTAACTCTCACTTGTTTGATCATTGGGAAGATTTTACACAGAAGGAATACATTTCCATGGAGCTGTTCCATAAGCTAGACTCTAAACTGAAGGGAAGAATAACTGTTGGAAGCCTTGTACGCAAGCATGTGAAAATGATGGCGTATTATGAATGACCATTCTCGTCAGCACCAGCATCCTTGGGGCATGAAATCACAAACCGTTATTAATTGTGTTTCTACGGCTCTGAATGAAATGCTAAGTGGGTGATCACCTAATTTTGTATGTTGCAGGAAGTTCTGGTGTTTCTATTTGAGGTTTGAGCTTTCAAGTAAAGAAAACATTGACTGAAAAGCCGGGAATAAACGTACCGCTTTTTTAATGCATCAGCCCATTTTGAAGGATTCACATCCGAAGCCTTCCAAACAGAACCTAGAAACTGCCAATCAGCCAAGAGAGACTGGTCAGGCACTCAATCAACTTTCAGCCGCGCAGTTGAAAAAGTAGTACAGTGTTGACCTCAGAGAACCGATCGCACAAACAAAATTTCGAAGCATCCTCGCAATAAAAAACTGGATCTGAGAGTCGGGATAGCATTACAACGCAAAAGAGTGTACTTATGCTATGGTCAGCTTACCACCAAGAATCGTGATGACTAGCAGATACTGGTTTTAAAATTATTGGCTTGGCAGTTCTGCAAGATATTATATAAAAAATCCGCTCATATCACGCTCCAGTAGGCCAAACTTTATGAATTCCCAACTCATTCGTGTGCTTCTGTTAGTTTCGATCATTTCTTATGAATAGAAATTTCTGATTCCTCCCTATGTAAAGTGCTTTAGTCAAGAAAAGTTCGGTTTTCAAAACAAAGAGATGTTTTGGCACTTACTGAATTTTTCAGTCCTCAATGTCAGGCTGTAGTTACAGCGAGAGATTGAGTAAATAATTTTGACTCATAAATCTTGGCTCACTTCTGGGTTACATGTCTATTTGAGCTAAAGCCTTCGTTAATTTTAGGTCACGTACATGGCAGTCAGGTACGATAGATAAACTTTTGGCTGTTCGACTGGAGCAAAACGCGCAAAACCTGGGTGTATCCTTTTGCTCGCAAAGGGTGCAGTGATGCGTGTTTTCAAACGCTTACCTACAGTCCGGCATATTCTCACACCCAACATACTGGTCCTAAATCTTTCAAAGATAGTTCCGGACGCGTAGTCATCTTCACACAATGACATCCTGGAAAGAAAAGTCCTGTCAGCTAGATAAGTATGACGGCAAAGAATGCGAGCCATCTTCCAGGAAACTTCACCCTCCCTGGAGTCAAAGAAGAGACACTTTCTAATTCCCAGAATTGCTGCTGTATACTGCCAGACGCAGCATGACATCATAGTGCCGTTAGCTGTCACTGGCTAGTAGACTGGTGAGCTAAACGATTGGTGACATGATTATTGTCAATAAACTCTCTTGCAATATCGTAGGGATCTTCATGACTAAACCTGACACAGCTTGCTCGATAGCACATTCGGCATAAGTATACGACGCAATTGGCTTAAAATCTTCACTGCCGCAGAGGGTATTTCAAAAGCTGAAACAATCGAGGAAAAACTCAAGGTAAATTGCTATCTCCCGAGTTTATCCAAATTATCGTTGCTTTCGTTTTCATACTGGAATAATCGCGATAAGTGGTTTGGTTTGCTTTTGTTTAGGCGGCGGAGGAAATTTGGAACTGAAGAGCCGAATAGAGCGATGTCTTCAATAAAAACCAGTAGAAACTAAGTCACTTTTGTATGTGCTATACGCAGGTGGTCCTCCTCAGGCTTAACTTAGTGTATAATTCCTTCTCAAAGAGAAACGAAACCCACAGAGAGGACAAAGCGTGTTTTTTCGATAAAGTCTACTCTCCATAGGTGTTACTCCATACGTTAAATCAAGCTCAGTAATACAGTTCAGTCATAGGTATGGTGGAGTATAAGCTATTTAGAGCTATCACACTAAAGGGGCTGATTCATTCCGCCTTTCAACAAGCGTCTGGAACAGCTGAAGGCCACTAAAACTGATTGAATTTTGTGCAAAAATCTGCTACACATTTAACCTTAGTTACTTATCTTACAGGTCCCTAGATCAACAATGAAAATTTCGGCACCGTTCGAATGTTGTCTCTGCATTAATGAAGTACCGGATACATTTGAAATACACTGGTAAACGAAGTTAAAGAAATTGTTTTCGCGGTCATTCACAGTTTTCAACTGCTAGTCAGTCCCACAGTCAAACCGCTCACCCCTTAAGCATTTCCTGCTCTCCTGGCTACCCGTCAGAGAATCTAACTGTTAGTCCACCTCCTGCCCAGTCCATGTCTCAACTTCTGCCTGGCAGTTAACCTGCCCGCCTGCCTGCCTACAATCTTCTCTGATAAAACTTGTATGGGACTGGCTTGTTTAAATAAGATGGCAGTTTGTCTCATAATCTCGACCTCTGTCACCTGGAATCCTAGATGCACATTCAAATCCTTACAAGTGTTAACCTTGTTACCCGCTAGGCATTCCTGTAATACAAATAAGGATCACAGTCCCCAAGGGCACCCTGGTCCTTGACAGAAAAGGAACCCATATAAAGGCCATCTCTAGCCAAACGTCACTTAGTCGTACTGCACACACTTTTTCAAAGTAATGTTGAAACCGTTTGGTTTGGGATGAACGACTCAAACGTCTGCCTAACTATTCCTAGGTCGTCTCTGTAGAGTTAGAATTTGGTTGATCTATCAGCCACTGAAGTACAGTAGGTCCATTTCATCCTTCCAGCTGCTGTAAAACATTAGCCTTAGGGAAACCATTCATTTATTTTTGACCACACAACTGAAGTCAAAAAGACCTTGTGACATTTCGCTCTGAAATATTTAAAATGTGCAAATCAAATTTAATCCTCATTCTTTGCAATCCGCAGGGGCCTGAGACAAGTACGTTTGTACACAGTAGGTGGTTTGTTTTCGGTTCCACCATCCGGGCAATGATATGGACCCAAAATACTGTAGATGAACTGGTGATCTATTGGCTTCAGTCATTCTTCCCAAAACTGGAGGTCTGAACTTGATTTTTTGTTGCATCACTGCAATCGGCTGTTGGTTTGGTGCAGCTAGCTTAGGTCAACTGTTGCACACCGTATGCAGATAATTATCATGGCAAAATTACTGTTACGCTATACGAATTTGGAAATAGTGACTGCCGTTGACACGAGTTGACTGTACGAAAACATACAACATGCTATGCACTGTTCGCGGTACAAGAGCAAGTGATTGCCATTCGGTTTTATTTCACATAATACAAGGTGTAAAAAAGTCGAACATTCCAAAACAAACGATGACGAACACACCATAATATAAATTCGCCATAAGTACTGGTCGTAACGAATTCTGCCTCGTAAGTGTGTTTCATACTTTGTGACATCTATAAAGCGTGCTGTGCATGACTGACCAGATTTGGTCCCAGGTATCCGTTAAGTTCTTTTTGTTTTTTAAGCAGCTAATGTATTTTGTACACCTGGGTGTACCGTTGTTGTACACGTTGTTGTACCCTCCACGAGCACATGGGGTGGGAATTTCCTTAGGACTGAATTAGTTGTGAAATTTGAACACAATCTGTATGAACTAGTATGTCCATGATAAATTTGTACATAATCACTTCCTGCATCACATGTCATGCACGGATTTCATGTTCGGGGGACGTATAAGCAACTATTCAGTGGCTGATGAGAGTGCTAGCTGAACGCGTTGTTTTGTACTGAGCATGTGTTATTGCGGTTTGCTCTAGCACCTCCGAAAATACAGCAAGACGTTTAAACTTTGGCACGGACCTTTACGTATGGTCTGCTTCCAAGGTTTTGTGATTAAAGGGTTTCTTTGGTGTATTTTACCATGCACTGTGGATAGATGTAGGACACCTGATACTTTGCTTGTGATGTCGCCGGTTGGCTGCGAAAATGTGAGGTGGTCGTGTGAAGCCAGCATATTTTGCCGGTATTCTGGAGTTAACACGGTAGGGCCAGTTGCAGTCCCATTCGGTGAATCATCGTCATTAGGTTGACTAGGATGTTTTACTGACGTTTCACTTCGGATTAACGAACACATTACTTTGGCGAAGTACGTGATATATAGTATATGTAATATGCACTGGCCTCGACTAATGTGACGGACACGAGCGAAATGTCCACAGTTTGTATCTGACCACAGCATAGCAGTTTTTTAAAGTCGAGAGGCCCTGTGTGCTAGCAGACAGTTCAGGGGCTTCTTTGTTTTTATTAATGTGTTCGGTACCATGTATAATATGTAAGTCTACGAGTCCGGCATTTTCTGCATCACTCACCGGTAGTGGCAATGATATCAAAACCAACGAAGGAGTAAAAGCATGTTCCAGCTCCCCGAAGAACTCCGGAGAAACCGAATGGAAAAAATCCCCCATCCCCAACTTGAGACCGATCCACCTCGTTCAGTGGTACCTGAAGTAAAAAATTAAAAAAGCTTCGTTAAAACTGGTCAGTTTGGTTTGGGATTTTATGGGTCCAGATCTGAAAAACATGCATTTGAATTGCCCAACTCAAAAAGAAGACAAAAGGTTGGCGTGCATGTGTATCGGGTGTCGCGTTGGCTGTTATGTAGAGGTTTCCGGTCAACAGGTCATTCGACTTTTGTTTTAATATGCTTTGTCATATTGTTATGCTCTCCCCCTGTTCTTGATCATTTGCAGCTATCCTCACCTGTTAGGCTGCAAGAGTCACTTGGGTTATCGTTTGGATTGTCCAGCGTTCTTCAGTTTCCTAGAGAATATCAGTGACTATAATTGAGTGTCACTTGCTGTTTGTGCTCTGTCTTGTGTCGAGGCATGTATGCGTAGTGGCATTGCTGGGCGGGTGTGCTGGAAACTACTGGATAATTCCATTAACACCACACTGCGAAATGTTCCTGGTTTATCTGAGCTGTGTTCAGTCGTCTTTACGACCTCAAACACCCGATGAATTCAGTTATTTGAATGCCATACACTAGTCATCACGAAGATGATTCGAGCCTAGGCAAAACCTTCAGGGCATAAATTTTCAAGGCACCATTTTACACGGCCATGAGTTTGCGCAGCCTTATCACGACCCTGTATGTAAAACCTACCGCAAACGTGTTTCTAATATTTTTAGAACACTAATATGGCCCTGCTTTTAAACAGTCTCCATTTCCAGTTCTTTAGTTTTTGGGAGTCATGTTGTTATCAACCAGAATTTACTGTGTGCATTTTTTCTCTCTTCACCAGTATTACGCCTTTTATCTTAAAATGAAAACTTTCAAGCAGGTTTGTGGCGGATGGATAGCTGCGTTTGTTTGGTTGTTAACGCGAAAATGGTGATATTGCTTGCACAAAACTGTATGCACTGTGTCCAAATTTCTGTCAATAGTAACAAGAGAGCCACTAATTTTCCAGTAGGTTATTTTTTGCTGGAAGGCTCACATTTTACCTCAGCCAGAAGAATTTTTCGGCCTTTGAGAGAACGTATTAGCAGAATATATTGGACACTGTTCATTACTACATAATTAAGCCCCAAACTGAGGAATATATCCAATTTTCTGCATAGCTGTATTTATGCTACAATTTTCGTGCTGAACCATCAGAGTTTATTTAGAACACTAGCGAAAAAGCTGGGTAACTTTTGGGTGGAAAGGTCACTGTGAACTCCGTTTCGTTCGTATATGTCCCTGCACGTTCACTTTTGTTGGTCAGTGCATGTACTTTTTTATTGCATTAATGTTTTGGAAGTTTTATTCCATTGACACTCCTGTGAACGAACAGAGTTGAACTTTGCCCTGTTATGATACACGAAAGCAGTAAATCTTTCAGGATAACCCGCATGATGGAGTTTCTACAGGTTGCTACTTTTAGCTTGAGGTGCACGCACTCTTTCTTCGCCCCCCTCCCCTTATGATAAATATAAGATGTCCCCACTTCCATTAATGGGGATTATTAAGGTGGTTGCTGAGTCCATCACTGTATACTGGATCAAGGAACAAGTAGCTCTTTACCAGAGCTTTGCATGTTTGCATGCTTTGTCCAACTCCTCTACAAGTAAGCTCATCCCTCCCCCCAAAGTCAATCGGATGCCACCTTTCCCTCTTGCGAAGAAAAAAGCGACAACTACTGGACAGCATGCAAAAGCTGTTTTGCTTTCAGTGGTAGTTTTTTGTTGGTCAGTGTTGTGCGCATCGCCAAAACATCCAGTGCCCAACAAATCTTTGTTTTGAATTCAACTCTTTGAGTTCCTACTTACTACGTCGGTAACATTTTCTAGACAATTTCTCGAAATAACTGAATCACTAAGACCCACTTGTTTGAAGATATTCAGCGGAATGACAATGAATGAGCACGCATCTTTGTACACGATCCATGAAATGGTAGAAGTCACAAAATCAGTTTTCGTAAACAAATGACATTGCGGGAAAAGACGTAGGTTGTACTTTTCACATTCTGACAAGTAAACTAGTGGATGAAACGTGGGTTATTCTAGATACTGCCCTTCAAGATGTACCACACTACATCTAGATCTCAAGGTTTGTTTGTCTCAGTTTATGCTAAAAAAGTGGTTTTTGTTCAAATGTTGAGTGTCATCCAGTTTGCGACATTAGACATTGTATGACTGTCGCAGAGGACGAGCGACCTTCAGAGTCGAGCGCAATTTTGTGTACAGCGAGAGCAACTCCGCTAAAGGAAAGTCACGCATCGAATCAGTTTAATGGTGCAACATTTTGTTGACACTTTTGAAAAGCATCTGTAGAATACATTTGTAAGGGACTCTGGATCGTAGATTGGATGTGAATGATATCTGAATCAACCAAAGTTTTGTTGTTTGAGAGTAATCTT
Organism: Opisthorchis felineus; assembly: GCA_004794785.1. NCBI lineage: Eukaryota > Metazoa > Platyhelminthes > Trematoda > Opisthorchiida > Opisthorchiidae > Opisthorchis > Opisthorchis felineus. The sequence goes on along the minus strand of SJOL01009319.1, from coordinate 146,510 downwards.
TTATAGAATTTTGGGCAGTCTAATGCTGCAATGAGTTTCTCAGTTTATCAAATAGCCTAAAATCTGACAACAGCCGTGAACAAATGTGCGGAAAATAATGATGTTCGATGGAGGAAAAACAATTGATTTTCTAGTGAGTACCACTGGATTGTAGTCAACATTAATTAAAGTTGGTTTACGGATGGTCCGATATATCGTCAGATCCTCCCGTTTGACACAAAGTGAGCTATTAGAAGAAAAATATGCCAAACATTGCTGTAACTTTATGTAGCGCAACTATTTGCAAGGCATTCAGACAGTGAAACGGAAAAATATTTAAAAAAACGTCAAAGTATAAGTAAAGACAGAAAATCGTCATAAGATAAAACAATTTATATAGGCTGATATAACGGGGGTTTGCAGTTCCACTCGTTAGAGCAAGCAGTGGAACAGCCGAATCTTATCAAAATAACGGAGAGTGGACTATCATAACTGGAGCTTCATGTATAGCATGCGCACGTAAATACTACAAGTGTGGAGTAAAACTGTAAGTTGGGTTTTTCAAGTGCAATATTTTTCCTAGATTGCAGTTCGCAAATTATTTCGCACAAGCACTTTTTTATTGAACTGAGGTTTGTTTTGTTCAAGCAGTCAAACACTAAGAGTTGCTTTAATGTAAAGTACTTTGGGACCAAACGAACATGCAGAGAACATTACCCTTCAATTAAGTAGGTCACGATTTTTTTCGAGGATTTGTTGATAAAATTCCCTTCAATAACATTATTATTCCACAGGAGTATAGAGGGAACTCAGTTACGAGTTTGGATGTCCTAGAAAGAGTGCAAAACTGCGGGGTTCATACCAAGTTTGAAGGTCTCAAATAGCTGTTGTCATATTTTGTCTGAGATATTTTGTGCAACATGAGAGGACAGCTTAGAGTGAAAAAGTATACTCCTTTATGCTTAATGGAAAGTAAAAAGTGAGTGCATGCTTGAGACCAAATGTAAGGCCTTGCTCCATGAAATTAGGCATAACCTATCAGTTCGGGTCAGATCCCACAGACGACAAAAAGTGGACACGGTTGGTGATGGTTGAAGTATAGGGCACCAACAAACGTAAAAGTACTTTCTTAATGAGCAGCCGCCCAAGGTACTGGACTGCCTAGGTTACCGCAGTATCATAAAATTTCGAAGGATGATTAAAGGACAATTTGCTGCAAAGCCTCTATGAAATATGTGCTGTTGTTGGTAGATGTCCGGATATATGATATTCAGACGACGGGTCTGCCCATTTCTGGCTAGCATCACTCATAGCTCAGTTGTGGAGTTGCAGATTCTCACGAATCAAAACGTGGCATGCTAATATTTTCCACGAGTTTTTCACTGGGCTGAGATAAGGATATCAAGCTGACCAGACCAGCAAGTCCATGTAATAAAACGGAGGCTAGTTCTTGGCGGAGAGACAAGTTTGGACCATTTATTTTCCTCGCTGAACTATCCTGAAATATCCTGAAACATCCTGCCCGCTATCAGCATTAAGTGAAAGTAATAACCATTTCAGTGTATCAGGATATACATCAGAATCTCGTGAAATGTTCGGTATTGATAACCTGCTCTGTGGTAGACCAAAACTTTCACGGGAACCAGACCTCTACTACTTAAACTGATTTCTGCTCTATGAGGGCCACATTAATTCTTTTCCATTCGTACAGTTCATTCAGAGGGACATCCTCCTCGTCATCATTGATGGAACACCTCTGTGCTTGACTCCGTGTGGTAGGAGATGCGGCTCAAGAGAAGCACCGTTGGACCTCAAAACATTTTGGTCTGGTCATCCTGGTCAAATCAAGAATGGTTTCGCGCACGCAGAGAGGTAAAACTTCAGCATTGCAAGAGGTTTGTTGAGTGCTTAATGCGTCAATTGCCGCGCCGCCCTCGTAAGTCTAGTGTACCTTCAAATCACAGGTTGTCCAGTAAAATAAGCAGCTGATTAGTTTGACTCGTTACTTGTTACTCAACAAGGAATAAAATTCACTTCTCAAACAAGAGTTTCTAGATTACACTAGCCCGTCGACACATTGATGTGAAATCAATCGGAGGTGAAATGTTGACCATGCCAGTCGCATGACAGTAAATACGCTTCGGTCGTTACTTTTTCAAGAATGTAACTAATAATGAGATAGTGTAATCGCCTCTCTGTTGTTAGTTGAGATGGATTGCGCACATAACCTGCTAAACATTTTCAAATCTGAAGGCTGTCTAGTATTCTTGATCGATAAGCGAAGGTTTGACGCATGTGTGTCTCATCTCTTAATCTGTCCTACTGAAAGGAATGAACAAAGTTTCACAAAAATCCAAAGTGTGCGCCATAGGAAATTCGGAATGGCGAAACTTACATTATCTGGGTTGATTCGCCAATTGGTTATGTTCACGCGAAATAGGCCGGTGATCGTGATGTAGGATATCACACCCAAGTTGATAAGTGTAAACACGTTGTTGAACATTGAAGATTCCCGTGCACCAAAAACAAGGATGGCTGAGAATATTGAGAAACATATGAAGCTTATTTATATGAGCATACTTAGTTTTGGAGCACAAGTATGAAACGACTTGCAACAATTATCACAAATAATCAATTTCGAGTGGCTAAAAAACATTCATCAATCCAGGCTGGAGTATCCCAAAAGTCGTTGATTGTTTTCTTGAGTGTCCGAATGCTGACAAGATTCAGGAGCCCAATTGAAGTTGTTCAATATGGACCTTGCCATTTGAGTATATTACTACGGGTAATGGTACGATAAGAAAGGCGCTCAGTCCCGTCCTCTGTAAGCAATACGCTATCGGTGGTAGTTGGTTCAACGCATGAGATTCCTTTGAGTCTTCACATCACAGAAAAAATATAGATGTACGCTTGTCACCATTTAGCCAGTCAGATGAACTGGCCGCCAATAATTCGTAAACCGTTCATTAAATATATATGTTTTGTTGTTTCAGATTACTGATTTCATGTTTGACTACTCTACTCGGTGGTGTCTCAGTTTCCATGGACTGAAACTTTCACCCATTTCATTCCTACGGTAGACAGCCTGTGGTGGTGAACAAAATAACCGGCGATTAAGCGAGAGATAGTAGATTTAAACGTAAAATCTGGTTTAACGAAAAAGAATATAAAAAACTAACGTATTACCAGCCGGACTATAACAGTAGCGCCGGACCCCATTTTAGGATTGTGGTTTATACTTGTTCCACGCAATCATTTATCAGCCTATTCGTCAAATAGTTTCTCAAAGGAGATTTCTTCAGGATCCTAGGAAATTGCATGCGGTACAGTTGCCAGAGCGCTGCTTGAATGGTTAAAACACCCCAGCCAATGAATTGGACATTCTTTCTGTTTTAAATTTGGTTTGCTAACCACAGTCCCCATAGTTACCTTTTGGAAAAGCTTTAGAAGCCGGCAACTAACTATTCGTACTACACAGTGAATTATTTGAACTTCTCATTTCGAAACAGGAGAGCCTCTTCTCAGCTGTCATCCCCTGCAAATGCCTATACAGCATTCAAATTTCTGGTTATTTATCAGTGAGAACATCATTTCACGTTTTAGAGAATGCAACTTGGAAATTTATTTCGAATCACCAGTGAATTCCAACATTATTTGCACTTCCGGATGCATCATGAAGAACCGTGGTTGACCGTTTACAAAATATCACCACAACCATCAAACCATTTTAGAGCATTTACTTGCATGTTTTCAACACCGAAATGCTGCTTTGTCAATTCACCACTTGTGCATGTAACACGATCATATTGTTTCCTTTTTATTTTATTCTTCCTGGGGCTTATATGATCTTTGTGGTTGTGGTCGCGTTGGTCTTAGGTGAATTTAATACACCGGCTTTCTGGTGTAATAACGGTCCCTGAATAACAACAAATTTTATTACTGTGTATTCACTGGAATGGCATATCTAATATAAAAACGAAACTCGTATTTCTACTCAACATCTATCCATAGAAAATGTAATTGTGCAACACTATGGCAAATTTTTCTGTTGAATTCACCAGAGAGTTGACTTCATCGCCGTTTATGTTGACGTTTTACTTATGACGTTTCTAAAAAAACGTCAATGTTCGCAACATATTTGATTGTCCAAGGGCCATCTGGCGCTCAATCTAATTGGTTATTCCGGGTTTTGTGTTGCGTTGTGGTCTGAATATTTTGCACCTGCTTGGTTCGTTGGGTAGCTTCGTTCCAGTAGTTCTGTTCATTTATTCCGATTGGCCCATTCTGCTGTTCTTGTGTGTTTTCTTTCAGCAACTCCTCATGGCACCCTCAAACGAACAATCACGTTGCGGATATCGACTGTTATTTAGAAGTGGAAGAAGCACTCACCTAACCGCGCACTGACGGTGTCTCCTTGCATGGTGACAAAACGTCTGTCAGTCGATTGCCAAGCTTGGTGAGCCGATCAGCTTTCACGTGATCAACAGTCATTTAAGTCACCCGAGCTATCAATATTTCGACACATTGCTATTGCCTACCATTTCTGCGGTCACTCAGTTTAGGAGGACGTCACCGCGTAATGCAACCTATACTTTAATGCGATGTAGTGGAAGTACGATATGATGAGAACCCACAGATCAAGTGAGAGGGTTTTTCCGGGTTCTTCGCCGTTCCTTCAACTGAATAGCTGTACGTCATTTTACCTGAGTGTAACTTACCAAATCTCTTCGGTGTGTGTCCTCAACAAGACTTCACAACCTCACATCACCTACACCCATCCCTACACCAACGAACCCACTTGTATGTCCGTGATATAACTGATGATATTTTTTAATCGATCCAAAGCATCGTGATCAAAACGTTCATTGATGGTGGAAGCTGAACTCAAAGTTGTTTTCGAGGCGTCCACGGATTTAGAAGCACGAAGAACCATTATGTGCGCTTCAGTTTCTATCTCGGAACATCATACTGCTTCCTCGGTATTCAATACGCTGGTCCATTTGAAGACCCCTGCAGACCAAGCCCAACCGCTGCCAACCAGGGGAGTAGCCAAACTACTTTCAAAGGAAGGCAGAATACTAGGAAATTTCCAAACAATAACCATTATATTTATTAGCTGAACAAACTAGTTTGTACAATATTTCTGTCTCATTGGACTGCGAACTCGAGCGGTATTCTCAGGGAAAATGTCTTTTTCTCATTAAAGACTATCAGTCTAACCAAAGTAATGTCACAATATACTCATTTCAGATAGCCCGTCAAATACACAGTGAAGGTAAAATATATTTTAGTGGGTCAAGCTTGTGTCTTGATAACTTGCCGAAATTAGGGATCCGACTTCAAGAGGGGGACCGGTCGATTTCACTTATTCCATATAACCATTCGGACCGTAACCAAACTAAAAAAACAATAACCTTTCAGCTGTAAGACCGTTTGGTGCCTAGCTGCCATGCCACCGGAAGCACGAGGGCCGGGATACTGCCAAGTTGCTCAAGCCTATTAAGGAGCAGTTGAGATGCTGGGGTCGGGTACAAACCACTGATTTCTCTAACCATTCTGGGGTAGTATAACTACTGTATCCATCATAACTATTTTACCGGTTGAGTAGTCTAGGGTATACATATTATTTGAAGGCTCAAGTTAAGGTTAACTGTAAAGAAGAAAATTTACAACTTCAAAGCGGATCTCCCAAAACTCACAAAAACAAAGTTGATGACAGCGACTTTGGATTTACTTAGCAAACGCGTGAAACGATGCCACAAAATTCATCATGCAAGATCGTCTAATGAAATCTTTTAGCTAAGGAGTCTTGCGGACTTTTTAGTGCTTCAAGCAGCAGGAGTTTTGGAAATCCGAAGGACCTCAAAATGTCGCCATTCACGTTTGAGTTTGCAACTATCATTATGCTGAAAAATAGGTTAGAATGCAACTTTATGCTTGTCATTTTTTAGTCTGTCGAGACGAAGCTGTCAGCGAATTTTGTGATTTATTGAATTCGAGATCACTTGAACTTCAAAGGTTAAATATTGTTCTCCACCCCTCCGTTATGCAGATCGCCAATTAGCATTTTTTGCTCTGGTCGTAAAAAAATATTCTTCATCGTCAGCCGTGGAGTTAGCCCTTTCCACTACATAAAATATGCGTTTTCTCTATCAAACGTAGTGAGTACAACATTTTTCCTGCCGGCGAAAGACTGAAATAGACTCACCATCAACAAGGCCACACTCGACGTCAGCACACGGAAAGATGTGTGTTATATATAACGTAATATATTATAATAATACGAGTAACCATTAATGTTGTGATGATATATTCAGAGCAAATGATTACATCATTTCACAATCGTTCGGCAAAACAAAATTGCTCATTTAGTTGTCTGCGGCTTTACCCACACAATAAAGCCTTCCTCAGTCTAGCCGTATAGGGCGATAACGCCATAACACGATAATTCGTTCATTTTGTCAGCCTGGTTGCGGTTGTAAGATTGTTCACTGGTGTCAATCGGATTTGCCTACTGAGGTATGAGAGTTAATAAGTGCTCTTCCCGACAGTCACTGGACGTGTCAGCTTATTTGTAGATCCAAAAGGCCACATCGTCCTAAAAAATCAATAAATTGGTTGGAGTATAAAGCCCGTCAGAGTAGTGGCTGGCTGTAAAATCACTTTCCAATAAAGTTGATGTCTGGTAGTTATGAGACACATCTGGTAGCGGAAGACCAAGAGTCCACTTTCTGTCAGGCACTGTACTTTGCTTCCCGTTTTCCTCATGGAGATCGAGTAGGAAGATAATGTGTCTCAGAACTCTCCACTGGCAGTCTGAAAACAGAATTATCAAATATGTGTGGATGACAGTTCCATTCTGACAAGGTTTGGGAAGATAATCACAGAGAATCCCGTCGTATTTCGCTGATTCTAGTTAACATGTGCGGTTATTCCAAATGGCATCAGTTCAAATGAATTAACCTCATAAATTGTGGAAAATTTATTCGGGAATGGAACTATTGACATTTCAGTTTTATTTGTAGATTCATGTGTTGGATTTCACAATGAAGAATGAGTGACGTAATACTTTCTCTGGATTACTGAATGGGAAACTTAATGCCACGACTGAATGACCCAGAGATTCGTTATATGGTTTTTAAATACCATGTACAACAAATTGTACTGGGGCTTATTCATTGCGCTGGAGAATTTCGTATACTTTTGAGATCTGATTCCTAAGGAGTGATTTTTCCATTCACTTTCAATCTACAGTTTCGGAATCTATAATTCTGTTTTCTTACATGTTAAGGTTGGAGGTATTTGAAGCGAGCTAATTTTGCGATGAATTTTTCCATGAGACCTAATTAGTACGCTTTAACCGGGTTTAACCGTGCAATTGGTTTTTAGCTGTTAAGTTATCATTGCTTTCAAACCAAATGATATCAACTAATCACAAGCATGCCTCTCTGTATGCTGCGAAAAAGAATTTACGTGGACCTTCAGGATGACAGAAATTATCTTCAGAAGCTTTTAGAAGACCGGATTAGACCTGTCTGACTTATGAAGTGACACATACAGTCTTCCCACAAGCCGATGAGACTCTGTTTTACCGTTTCAGCCCGCAATAGCTGAATGATCCGTTCTGCTGGGGAAAAACACAACAGGAGATTAAGTGAAAAATGCTCATGTGTTTTTAGTCCAATATCGAACACCGAAATATCAACCAGGCCAGCTTTCCTATCTTACGTTCTGCCCTTGAACTCACCCGTGACAATGGACGTAATTCCGAATGAGAACAAATCCACATAAGCCGCAAAACCGGGAACATTCATTGACATGTATTGTGAGAAGAAGTTGGAAATCTTCTTGTCAATCAAATCATCAAAGTTCGAACTCCATGCACGAGCCACACTAGAAGTACCTAAAACGAACAGGTAAAACTCACTTCTTGGTCACAGTATAAAAACTTCAACATGACTTGGGCACAAGGAAACTTCAAGTAACGTTGGGGGAGGGAAAGTGAACGGAAAACGCCAGGTGAAGATCTTACTTCACATAGTGTAAGCGAACGAAGCTACGCCTCGTATAAATTAATGGAAAAATGCAACACTGAAGCATTTTATAGAATACCGCAAGTGCAAAATTTATAAAAATGCACAACGATTGCCGTGTCAGTCTGACAAGTGGCACTTTAATTTAGACCGTAGATAAGGTGGCACAGCGGTATTCGCAGAACTGAGAGATGCATACTTAGAAATTTGCAAGTTACCTTCAAGGATTAACTAAAGTGATAAGGTAGAAGCGGTTTCTAACTTAACCGCTGCTTCAAGAGGCTGCGTGACGCTGCGTATATCAGCTGTTAGGTTGCCGGAGTTCTTGGTGGCAGCTACTGTATAAAAAATGCAGAAACGATGGCACAATCACTGAGCACACGAAGCAGTGGGTTTCCACTGGGCTAGCTTAAACAAATGTATTCCTGAAAGCAACATTCTATTTCTCGGGGATAAAATTGGTTGTTTATGGAGCCACATTGAGATATGCCACACCTTGACTTCATTACATCACCTTACACTATTGTAGTTAACCCAAAAATCCCGATTACCTTCGCTAAACATTGAATTTTGCAGGTTTAGGAAGAGCTGAAATATGATAGAAAAATATAATGGTGTCGTAAGGATTTCTGGATCAACATCTTTTACGACTTCATTAAACAAGTCAGTTTTATCGGTTAACAAAGATGATCATATTTTGTGGAAACGCTCACCATTACTATGTTGGAGTATGCAGTAAGCAAGCTCGACCACCATCTTGCAAAAATTATTTCCACTTTGACAAAAGGTTTAAGAGAGACAGGCCATTACTTGGCAATGTAGAATGAAGCTTCTCCGGGGTTTTTCATATGTTGTTTGTCCATGACTAAAAACCCCACAGAGTATGGCTCACAGTCGGTTCTGCTGTCACTTCCCGGTGGAATTTTGTTCGTCTTTGTCTGCTGGGCTTATTTTGTGTGAGGCTCCCAGAAGATACTGGGCCAAGTAGGCAGAGGACGCCTTATTCACGTAATTTACAGGGCTGCATACTGCTCGATGGTGTAGATACTTTACTCTGGAGCCTTTCCTCTAGAGGTATGAGGATTTTATACACTCATGCTATCGGTACTGCGTATAAATTCACTGCTAATTTGAAGCGTCTGTCTTAAGAGAGTGAGGCGAAATAACAAAAGGAAAATATTTAGATCACTCGCTTGTTCAGTGTCACCTGGTTTGTGCACAAGGATTTGTGTAATTACTTCAGAGCGTGAAAAAATCGCGCAAAGAAAAACCTCTTATTTCATTGTCAACGGTTGATTCTAGTCATTTGACTTCCTGAAATGAACTCAGCCTTGAATCTTGTCACGAAATCTGCCTGTGAGTATCCAACAGCATATCCATTATTTGACCACATTAATCTCTTCGATGGGAAGTTCCACACAAACGAATTTGACAGCACGAAGTTCAGTGCAAGCATGGCCACATTGAAAAACAGGTTTCCGCTGAATTGACTTAACTTTGCCCTCATTATTTTAGGTGAAATTGTACAGCACGCCAACACGCAAGAAATAGCCTTTTAAGGAGTCATCTTGATGGCCCAGGCTCTGTTACTTTTAAACAAGCGATCCCTCAAGGACAAAATATCCCTGTTCTTAAAATGCTTAATTCTCCTCTCGATTAGAAATCCAGCACTATCACTCTCAAACCCCCTAGGACTATATATCTTTATCGAGCAGACAAGTGCAGGAAATAAAGAAAACAATCCAAATAGGAAATGCATTATGCCGTGGGCTCAGACACATAAGTTGACTATCACTTGGGAGTTGGTTACAACTTGATTTGACGTGGCACACAATTCAGCCACGGATACGCACACAGCACCGTTCTCTGGAGCACTTCACACTGAAAATACCAACTGACGGCAAAACAGACGAGGGATAGCATGAAGCAAAGTAGAATGACAACATATTCTTCAAATTTACAATGCTAATCAGCGTTTTGTTTGTTGTTTATGAAAGAGTCTTCATTAAAACTTATCGTAATCAGTGGTTTCTGTTCACTTTTAGACAGATAAAAATCTACTGGTTTTAAATGACCGAACACCGTACAAGTTCAGCAAGTTGCGGTAGTATGTATGTATAGGCTATGGACAAGTAAGTGGACAGAATTTCTGGGCCTTATCTGCCGACGGAACTGAAGGTTTTATCCAACCATTATGAAATCCGTCACTGAAAATCCGGACAGGAGTGAAATGCCATTATCCTAATGCAGAAAGCTTGCAGAGTCAATCTTCCTGGCCACTGTCTCACATGGAAAGACTTTTAAGCCATCCAAAGGTAATGTCCCTCGCCGCCAACCAAAACTTATCTGGCGAAAGTTAACTTGAAGGTTTGAATTTCGTACGCTGTGCGTTCTTCACACCGATGGACAGAATCTGTCGCGAAGACACTGTACATTGTCATAGCGAAACGGTAACCCAGTCACCCATTGGGCTGTACTAGAGAATGTCCGTCATTTACTGTCTCCCCTACCAAGTTTGCCAGTTGGCAAAGGTGTGCCAAACACAGTCTTCTGGTCCTCCAGGTTGATGGTTGGAAAAAGGCTGGCAAGTTGTTTTTTAAATTTGGAGCCACTCGTGTATTCTCACGCTGACTATCGCCGCCTTTCAGTCAGGCTTTTGAACCAGAAGCTTTGGTTAAGGATTTTAATACCTCCGTTGTTTGGGTCTGGAAACCTCAGTGGTAACTCGGCCCACAAACAAACATGAACTTTGCAGAAGAAATACCTTCATACCACATCTATCGTCGCGTAGTTACATCTGCTGCACATAGCCAGGCTGATAGGCGGGAACGTGCGACTGCTGGCGCTTCCCATGTTACTTTAAAGTTATTTCTTCACTGCTGTCTTGTCCAACTCGACAATCACTTTTATTTAGATGCCAGAGTTAGGCACCTTAGTTACCCATCTATGGTGTTTACGCACGGGGGGCCTCCGCTCACATTTACGATTCCGTTCCATCATTTAGGTGCCTTTCTCCAGCTTATATTGCAACCTTTGACGTAAGAACACTTAGACAAATTGGCCGACAATCTACTCCTTCACGTACTCTAGATGCTCTATCGATTGAAATCTGCTTCATCCCTGAAATTCGAATTAGGGTCTAAGTGCAGTTATTATTCTTACAATACCTTCTCTATCTAGACTCTCTATCTGAACTTTGGGTGATCCTGAAGCTGCTGCAGCGGGTTGCGTTGATGCTGGTGTAGCCCTAAGTTTGCGTCCTGAAGTACTGTTGCTTGAAGGAATACTTGCTACTGAGGGGAATGCTGGTAGCTGAGGTAGCGTAGATGGCCATCGGTTTGTTAGCTGAGCTGAGCGATTTGACTGCAAACGTTTAATCACCAATCAAGGTGACTATCAGCGTGTTGCTTGGGGAGTGGAGCTTAGCGATGATCAGTGGTTATGCAGTGAGTAGCGGTGCGTATGTGTTAATATACATTCTGTTAGCCGGAGCTGACCTTTGAACACGAATGGTTGTTCAGTCGATCTGTTTATTGGTCAATGTGCCATCCTGTGTTCTGATTGGTCGGCGACCACTTGGCCTTCGGGCATGGCCACCCATGCTCTCGTCCTCTGGTTGATGCTGGAGTGACCTTGAATATCACTGACCTCTCCGGGTTCCGCCTTGTTGATCTGATTTCAAGGAGTTCCCTGTTTCTTGGGTTTTTAATCCGGTAGCCAGCTCTGTTTGAAAATCCCGGTCCAGATATTGGTCCTTTGCAGGTAGTGGTAATTGGATCTAGTTCAATGCGCCGATTGATTGAATACTTCGGAAAGTACCATACATCCGGAAATTCCCTTCCATATCTTGTGTCTCCGTATGCCAAAATTTTTGCGTTTTGCAGATTGAATGTATGGCCTTCCTGGTCTTCGTGTGTGGATATCAAGGATAGGGGGTCATGTCTCCTGACGACTGCGTTGTGATCCTTTATTCATGTGCATAATTTCCACCCAGTTTGACCAACGCAGAATTTGTGCAGTTGTTTCATTTGAGTTAGTATACCACTTTGTTCCTCTTGGTTTTGTCTTGGTTGTCTTTCTGCCTTGAGATCAGTTTCCTTAAAGTGGCATTCGGTTTGTAGGCAATGAGGATTCCTTTTTGAGCTAATAATCTTATTGTGAGTTCAGATGTATTCTTGATGTAAGGTAGAACTACCCGTCTGGTCGCCTGTTCTTGCTGTTACTGTTGTTCTGATGTCTGCTTCAAGCCTCTCTTGGTAAACTTCCTTGGATATCTATTGTTCTGGAATACTCTGAATAGATGGCTTTACCTCTTCTTCCGTATTTCCGTGGGATTGCAATATGTCTCCGCTCTCTTGGAAATAGTTTGAATGCTGCTCTGCACGAGGCTAATCGAATTGTTACTTTTGTAGTTCAGTATTTCATAGTGTGTCTCCTTCCGGTATATACAGGCTTTCAAGGTTCCATTCACTTTTCTATTCGTTAAAAAGTCCAAGAAAGGTAATCCGTCCTACCTTTCCAGTTTGATTGTGAACGCAATATTTTCAAACCCAGTACTGAGCAGTTCATGAGCATTGTGTACTAAATCTGGTTTTATGACAAAAGTGTGGTCTACTTAGCGGATCCACAGGTTTGGATTGATGATTGCTGCTGCTGAGTGCTCTAATCTCTGCGTTACTCCCTCAGCGATAAATCCTGTCACTGTAGGTCCCATTAGGGTCCCTTGCAGCTGCTGACATATTTGTCCATCGCAGCTAAATTACATATCCTAGACTTTCTGGTTTCATGGTTCCTGATTATACGGAAGAAGTTCCGTTATTCTTTCCCCGGCGAGGATCTTGTTGGTTGAAGTGAATAGTGATGTGACATCAAACGAAGGCATGATTTTATCATCTGTATTGACTTCCTGTAGTCTGCCTAGAAATTGGAAAGCATTGTTGATCGTGTCCTTCGATCCGGAAATTTTCTCCATGGGTAATTCGTGAATTTGTAGGGTGGGGTTCCTGCGTTGTATACTTCTAGTAGCCCATAGAAGTGCGTAATGTTGGTGTCATCGGCTTTCATTCTTCATGGTTCCTGGCTGGTTATCCCATTGCCTGCAGCTTTCTGAGCATCATGTTGATTCGATTGACGATGTATGAAGTCAGGTCGGGATTGTCTGAACTGGACGTAGTTGTGTCATTTAGCAGTTGTTCACCTTTTCATTGCAATCCTGTTTGTCCATTACCACTGTAATGCGTCCTTTGTCTGCCGGTCGTCTTATGATTGTTTCGTCCTTTTGTAAATTTCTGAGTGCGTCACGTTCTTGTTTGTAAATCAGTTGCATGTTTCTATTCCGTGTGATCGCTGGTACAATTGTCTGTCGGATCTGTTGTTGATCCTTCCCAGGCATTTAGTTTGTCTTCAAGGTGTGTTCCAACCTGGCATGTCGGCCTTCTTGGGATGCGTCCTTGAGGCTTAATTTGAGTCCTTTGATTAGAACTTCCTGTTCAGCTGTGCTGAGTTGGCGATAGATGGGTTTTGATTCGACCGTCGCAATTTTTTTGCTCACTGATTCACGTGAGCTTGCACAGTAAGATTTCCCCGGCTGCCCTATGTTTGATTTTGCTATTGTTCATTCTGCGTCCGATTGCTGCCTCAGGTTCTGCCAAATGTGTTGGAACTGCTTCAGCCAGACAATTAGTCTTTCTCGTGTTGATCACTCCTCCGTGCTCTTGGAGACGTGTGGGCGTTTGCTGTTATTAACTTCGCCATTCGTCTGCCATATTGTCTTGCTAGGGCCCAGGCATACGGTTGGCCTAATGCCGGTCTGTGATTAGTGGTGGGTGTCACGACGTCCCTACGCGATCATCACTGAGGAAGTACAGTTGTTCGCTTGTAGAGGCTTGTCGGCAGGCGATTTCATCCAGGCTACGACATTCTTTGAGCGCTGCACGCTCGAATCGATATCCTGTTCAGGAGAATTTTGGTAGCTCAGGTGGCATAGACAGTTTTTGGTTTGTTCGCCGAGCTGGGCAATTCGATTGCCAAATCGGGCCTATTGACTGGATACTTGTAAACAGCAGGCTGTGTGCTGAACGACTTTCCACTGTGATGGAAACTAGCACTGGTCAAAATTCTGAAAGCTCTTTTTATGTCCTGCTTATTTATGCACCAAATAACTGTAGTTCGTTCAACATGAAGAGCCTGAATATTGTCATGATAGCAAGAGATTTCAATGAACAGTTAGCACCCAGCAGTTCATCAGAAGCACACCTTTGTGGCACATGTGTTCTGAACGCAAAACGCAGTGATAATGGTGAACATTACTTGCAACTTTGTACCGCTCATCAGTTGTTTCTGGGTGCTAGTGCGTTTAGACGCAGTGGGCGCAGTTGTGCTGTCTGGCTTCCTGCTGCCGCTGAGCCTTGGCGTCAAAGTGACCCAATCGCCATAACCTACCGACAGCGGAGTTCAGTCCCTGGTTGCCCCTTTGTTTTGGAATATACAGGTTAGTTCACCTCACGACCTTGTCTGCTGCATGGTTTCACTAAATTTTCCCGCCAAACTCTTTATTTGGCAGTAGAAAAGAACTGAGAGTTACGAGTTAGGGGAGCACACGAAAGTTTACTACGCAGTGTATTGTAACCTACCTCCTATAAAGGTATTGACCTTAACTGGAATGAGATGACCACAGCTAGACAGGAAATTCTTCGGATCACGTACTCGGAGACCACTGGATCTCAAACCGGTCACTACTACTCCTCGATGCGGGGCTCTATCACATCCGTCTCAGAGTACAACCCAGTTAAGCGGTCGACCAGATAGCTCAAACGGGGCCTTTGTGTGGACAGAGAAGTATGGCGGAACGAGAAGGTTTGAAAAAATGGAACAGGCCGCTGTGACTGGGAATGCACACAAGCTCTTCCAGTTAATCCGAAAAATAGGACCGAAAAGTTCTTCGGTAAATAACTTAATCATCTAATGTCGTCTAGATCGCTGAGCTGAATGGTTTCAACAACGGTTTAGTTGACCAACTTCCCCCTGTACCTATACCTTTCATTCGACCCGCCCGTTTTGGGCCGTGGTCTGAGTTTAAATCCACCATCGGTTGAGGAGTACCAATATGCTTTTCTGCCTTGAAGAGCCATCGTACCGCTGGGCCGGTCAAACCACTCTGGCGCTGGAGAGAATCTGTGTTCCGCTTTTAACTAGGTTGTTCGTTTATGTTTAAAAACAGCGACGTGTTCCGGATAATTGAAACCAATTGTTGATCGTAATCGTATTCAAAAAAGGCACTCGAACCGAATCTTGCAACCAAAATGGTATAAATTTCAGGTATCCCCTATGACGGCTCCTTGTTTCTTTTATGGCGCGATGCCTATTTTCTCACATGAGGCGCAAGCCCAAAAGTATCAAGCAGAATTTTGACCAGAAAGAAGGTACATTGACCGTATCTTTACATTAACTCGAGTGCTTGAGCAGTGCCGCATGTAGCGCTAGCCAATATCGGGATTTTCCTTAACACTAACGAAGCCTTCGACTCCGGTGGACTGGCGCATTTAAATACTCTTGGCCGGAAAGAAATGACCTTGAAGTTAATGACTAGTCTTCGTGTTCTGTTTCCATAATTCTGGTCGAATAACGGTGTAAGAAAAACCGTCTAGAAGCCCCCCTCATTAACAGTGAAACTCGTTAGAGTTATTCCCACAATCCTTTTTGTTCAACTTTGTCATCGACTTCATTATGGATTGGACACCCCACTTGACTATGAACCCAGGTGCCAGAATCACTTCTGGGGAGGGATTGATGGATCTTTATCATGCGGACAGCATCATTATTTTGTCTGACGAATGTTTGTCCACGCAAAGTACTTTAAATATAATTTTGTTATGCGTTTCACACCTCCAGTGTGAAAAAGTATTACTTCAAGGTTTCTGGTCATCTCGTGCATCTCTGAAACTTCAGGACAGGAACTTGAGTTTGTTAATCGGCTCACGCTTGTTGGTTGCTGCGTAAGTCGTGACTGCATTTTAACAGACCACATCATTGAGCGGATAATGAAGGTACGGGCAGAGTTCACAAACTTCAATTATTTAGGGCGTCAAAGGAATTTCGGTGAAGTTAACAGACTGCGTATACAAGGCAACTGTAAGACAGGTCTTACTTTATGGTTGAGACTTGCCCACCCCGATCCGAGGACCTCAGTCACCTTTAAAGATTTGACTACCAATATCTATGTAGCACAGGAGGAGTTAGTTGACTGAACTGAGTACGCAAAGAAGTGGCGCGTAAGCGGGCGCCTGATGCTGAATCGGCCGCGCAGCAGATTCGGCTTTCCAAGTTAAGGTGGTTGGGGCAAATTTACCTGTGGCCAGCCGCCGTCTACCCAATAAAACGCCGTTTTGTGTTCCAGGTGATTGTTGACAAAACGTTCACGGGAGACAGGCCATGACATGGCAACGTGAAATGAATGCGGCTTTAGTCAAACCGAGTGCTGTAGGATCTACGCGTCTTCCTGGCTGGGGTACACGTGACCCTGCTTTCAGATGGTTAAAACAGTGGAGAGCATGGCACGCAGCCGATCCCATGTTGCCATCGTTGCTGTCGCATCTTGTCACTTCATAGCCAGAATGCCTAGCCAAATTTCGCCTGTCATTGCGCACTGGTCTTATGTTGGGTGAGGTTCGCAAAGGATGCTTGGTCAATCCTGCTGGTGGCTCATCAGTTTGACATGATGCTTAAGTGTGTTTAGTTTAATACTGTTCGAGGGTGTAGGCACTTATTTCCTGATAACTTTACTAAAAGATAGGAGGCCTCCCCGCATCAACTCTGTACCCCTCCCTTTACTTTCCAACGTTTATTAAGCCTCTATTCCTTTAAGACTTTGTGGCAATTAAGCGCCGGCAGTTATTACTGTTGTGTTGCTTTCAATGACAATGATGTTGATGATGACTGCGTAGCAGCATTTGGCTCTCCTGGATTTGATTTCCTCAGTCTCGCTGGTGTGTTACACTAACAAGCGCATTTGAGAGCATTCTGAAACGTGCCAGACTGCTGTGCTTTGCACTGAAGGTAATAGAACTGAAAAACAAGATGAAGAAACAGCTAATACCTAGGCGTAGCATACGACTAATTCGGTGGCCAGTACTGACGTCGTTTCTTCTCAGCACAACAGACTTGAGTAAGTTTTGGCCAGAAATCGGATTTAGCTTGCCTTAGACAATATTGTGGTGTCCATCAATAATATTTTGGTAACTGGTAAGTTTTTTATGCTAATTCAGGTGCACCTGTAAGCCACATAGAGAGGGAGACGCTGTGAAGGCAACACATTGGCCTTGATTTTTTGGATCCCATTGGACTAGATGCACTAGACATTCCGTCCTAACTCGGAGAGCTGTAACTAAATGTAGGGTCAATTTCGAATTGACACACACAGATATCCTACAGCAATATTTTCCGTGTTGAGGGTACGGAACGCCGACTACCGTCGAGAAGCTGGACTCGATATGTGTGGTTCTCAAAGATTCACAACTGTTCTCGATCACGATTATCACTCGTTGAAATATTATGCCCTTGATGTGGGCAAAATAAACAACTTGAATCTGTTAGAGAATAAAAGGTCAGTTTTTATCTTTAACGATGAGCAATTCTATCCGCATTTGAGGAGTTGTCATGATAAGCACCAGTTGTGTTGCGAAGAAACTTGTTTGATAAAAATTTTGACGAATAGTTTCGTCATCACTCCTTGAAAATATGGTGCGAATAAAACAATAGAGTTAGCGCGAAATCGGTAGTGTAGTACTGCAAAACGAGAGCAGATGAGGGCCATTCATACGCCGACATATTTGCCTCGCATGTAAACAAGGTATCCCAATTTGCATTTTGGGGTTAAACTTGCAAAGCATGCGATGTACGGTTCTTCTTGTTTGAACGACGTGTACACGCAGAGCAGTTCCGATGAGTAGGACCAACAAAAGTGGTATCTTTTGGGATTAAGAATGTTAGGAAGTAATGTTTAGTGGCGAAAAGTGCAGCCCTAACTGTCTAGGATAAAATAGTTGATTAAACATGTTTAAAAAAGGTTATTTATGATTCCGGGTGCCACTCTTTTTGTAGGAAAACTTCATGACAGGGAAAAGAGCAGAGCCGTTCCCCATATCGAGACGCTTCACTACTACCCCTTTCCATTTCTTCACGAAGGACATATCGGAAAAGTAGTACTTCAGCGTGAAAATGCTTTCGATGAACTAAATAATTAAGAGGAACATTATTTCCCCTAGAGTTTTCAGTGTCAGACTGTTATGCATAGATTTGCGAACATAAGCCTGTCCCATTATCGTGAGATGTGACGACCTCTCTTGATTCAGCCAAACTCAGCTCTTCAAGACCGTTGGAACAGGAAAGTGCTGAGGTGTGATGGAATTCGTGATTGAAGCATTCGCATTATTTCGCGGACAAAGTACAGTGTTTTACTGATGAATAATAGAGTATGATGCATACAGTGATTTGTGCACTCAGTTCGAACCAGTTTGGCTGACTTGGCTTTCTGAGAGTAACATAGTGTTTTACGAGTTTTCTGCGGTGAAAATATACCTTTTATGACTTTAGACGTATAGAAAGATCCGAGCACAAATAGCCCTATTGACGTTTTACACACAGTCGTAGCACGCAACAATGTGTGAGCAATGTGATTCGCTACCTTAAAGTGTCATAAGTGATTAAGATCTCCAGCGTAAACCATACACCCCGCGGTAAGTTCGCGGTTGCTGTGTTAACCACGTAAAGCGTTCAAACTATTAACATAAATCATTAAAAAGTTGAAGTAGAACAGATTAACAAAATTCACTTTAGTGCTGCGCGTCTTTACCCGAACTTCCTAAGAAGGCGTGTCACCATAGAGAAACTAGAAAATGACGGCGATAAAATCAGCCAACTAACCACGCAGCTTCATAACCTGCTGGGCCGATGCGTAATCCACAAATAAGAGCCTAAAACTGTAAATCGAACAAATCCCCCTTTGCCTACCTAAGTGGTCCAAAGAAAGATAAAAATGCTGTTTTTGCTGGTCTCTTCGGAATCTAATGCACATATGTATTGTACAGCCGCATGTATTCTAGACCTATGGTTTGGTACCCATCAGATCCTCCACAAGTATCCATGACTAATCAGGCGAAAATTTTCGACTATTGGCCAGATGACGGTCTAAACTGGTCAGCAGGTACCGAAGCCGAAAGTCACACCCAAAACCTCAATACCTTCTTATAGGCATGGGGTTCTGGGTACCCAAATTTCTTCTTGTTTGGAAGTATTTATGCCAGTCAGCGAAGCATCAGTGTTGAACACTGATGTCGTGCTGTCGATGATGATTATGATGATTTTCGCCAGTTTGTTGATATAATCGGTTTTGATTAGCATCAGAATCGTTATCTGGACGAAATGGAGCCTCTTCATTGCGTTTGCGTGATTCTTTCGAGACTGTAGACGCCCAAGTTTGACTTGACTTTTATGGCACGCCGACCTGAAACTGAGTACGCAAAACCAACTGACTGACGCATTTCTTGTATATACGGACTTCCTAAAACACATAACGAAACTATCTTCCACGGCCAATACTAATGATAATAACTGTTCAGCACCCTTTCAGGGGCTAGGTGCTATGCCAGCCGAAGGAAGCAGGGGGGCTGAGATAATGCCGGGTTGCTCACGCCTAGGTAGGAGAAGTCGAGATGTCGGGGGTGGGTTCAAACCAAGAACCATCTGGTTAAAAAATTCCCGCCTTAACTACTGAGCTACCTCAGGCTGAATAAGACCGATATTTGGTATGAACAGCTCAGAATTCTGTGTCATTGCCCGCTGGATAAAAGACCTACTCGAATGCACACGTAGATAGCTGTACTTCCATAACCTTCAGGACAGTTGGATTCATAATCTAGGACGCTCATGTCAATAAAAGACGATGTGCTCACTAGACATTCTACACCTGTCTACTAATATATCCCATTGGACTATATACGGGACTTTATCAGCAACTCTAATATTGCTTCGCTATTCCGTCTGTTGAGTTCAATGCACTTTTAACTGCTTTCAACTATCTTTCGCCAAAGAGATGGGGTTGCAATGGGTTCTCTGATCGCTAGCTGAAATTTTGTAAGTAAACTTCAGCGCACCGTTTTAAAATAGATCATTGAGCAACCACCCTTTCACAGGGCTTATATAGAGGACATTCTTGCCATTTACGAATTTAATATGACGACGGTAAACCCTCCAAGCTTTCACCGCATTCACCTTCGCTGAGAATAGAAAATCCGAAGACAGCATCCAGCACCTGGATGATACATTGATGAGAAGACTAAAGTGATTGCTTAAGAGGAGTGCATACCTGAATCAATGTGGTCAGGCCAGTCCACAGCTCTGTAGCCATGGAATGTGATAGAAACTTGATAAAATGCCTGGCCTGGAGATCTTGTAGAGTCTGCATCCTTGATAGGCTTGATGCTGAACTGCAGGTTATCCGTAAGCTCCTGCTCCAAAACGGAAATCTAGAATAGTTTATAAAGAAGCAACTCAAAAGGAAGACCGAATACAAGCCTCTAAGAATACCATCAGCCGGAGAAACCACCTACATCCACCTTTCCTTCTGAAGCGACATGAATCCCAAAACACCGACCAGTCATCTGGCCGCTTTCTTGAAGCGGGCGGTTAATGCAGCCAAATTAAATGTACATCTCGTAAATGGCCCACTGCTCAACCCCAACCTCAAGAATAGATCGCCGGTCTGTGATTCACCAATGGTGGTTTAGTCATTTGCTTGACAATGTTCAGCATACTATGTGGGTCGCATTCCTCGGGGCTTAGCCGAGAAAATTTGTGAGCACAAACCATGCTGCGTGAGAACTGGACTGGTTAAGTATGCGACTGGGGCGATTATCACGAAATCGATACCAGCCACCTGATCGATCCGGTGGAGTCATTCAGAGTGATTTATCGGGTAGCACCAAGTCGTTCTAAGACCGAGTAACAACAGACATTGGTTAATTTACGCCTCTCTGTGTAATCGAAAAAGGCACGTGAAAGCCTTAAGACTGCCTTGAACAACGGGGCACAGTTTTCAGCAAACAAATTAATCAGGCAGTGCCCCCGTTTTGGACCTATCGCACACCTATCTGCATCATTATAATAATTTATCATATAGCTGTATTTTACGGAAGAGAAGTTATCAAAATCATATATTTGCAAACCTTTATGTTTTGATTTATATTTTGATTCTTACCAGAAAGAAAATTCAGTCCAAAAATATTACGGAATCCACTTTTAGGTAGTTCGAACACGACGATTACCAAAAAGGCCAGGTATCACTCTGTATCAGCGTGGGCTGGCAGCGTCTAGCCAGGACAGCATACGCGTCCTTCGGGTGACAAGCTGTTCCGTAGAGTAACCCGTAGGAAATCGGACTGTTCGCAGAAGCGATGCAGTAAAAGGACTCTCGTGACCAACTCATCAAAATTTACCTCATCCTGAGTGGCAGATCAAAAGCACAAACCATGACACTCTCTACACTTGTGAATATTTTTGTAATATTTTTTAACGAATGGTGTACACATCCCTGCACCAAACATACAACGCAGTGCAGCTGTGTGTGGAAACATAAACATTGGCCATGCCAATAGCTGCAGCCTTATTTATGGTGATCAATTGCGATAATCGGCAAAACGGGGTTTGAGCATAATAGAACTTTCCCGAAGGTCTTCGCACACTGTCAGGTGACCATAACTCATCTTCGATCGAATCCGAGGTTTAGGCCACCAATAAACCATTATCAATCATCGGTCAACCAGCATCAGATTTATTGGAACGGGACACAGTGATGGACTACAATTACAGTTTCGCATCACGCCGAGGAGTCAGTGGCCACACAGGCATCAGTCTCTTGAAGCAATATTGAGCCCAGGTAGGCCTGAGGGTTACTCTGAGTTTGCTTTGGTTCATTGAGTAATTATGTCACCACTGGTTTCCGTAGATAATCAGAGAGGCATTGTAACTCGTCCCACATTAAACCATTTAACGTATTTAATGAATTTTTCTCGCAACACTGTTATTATTACTGCCTACTGAAGCTATTCAGCAAGTCATGCTACTTTGACAGCTGTAAGGGTATTTTACCACCAATCGTGACCCTGGTGGAACTTCCGAAGCGAACACTTGGAATCAAAACAGTTCATCCTATTGCGTCCAAAGTATATAATCTGGATAAAAGTTGAACATATAGGCATCCCCTTAGCTGGGCGTGAAAATTATCGCAAGATTATGATTTTTTCCTAGGAAATGTGAATGTGAGAGAATATGCCCGTCCCAAGGTTCACTCTTAGGTGATTACTGGACCAACCCGTAGACAGGGGCCGATGGGGTAAGCTTAGTTTGACGCACTAGATGATAGATTGTTCGTCAGAACTAAAGGAGCAAACGAAATACCTATCGTGAATGTTACCATAACAAACACAAGCGTCCACTGAAAAACCTGACAGCTCTTCAGTTATTTATTTCACAGATATCCAACCTGATATACAGTAATCCCAAACCAATAAACAGCCCCGTAACTCGCGATATCCTCCCTGGAAGAGGTGACTCTACTGAACAAAAAAAACAATATTAGAAAGCCCCAGAAAGTAAAAGCCTTCCAAAAAGTAATAGAAACATCAAGTAAGAGGCATATATCCTCAAACAGCAAATGAAGTTTGGCAGCTGGGTCCTATATAAGATTGCTGAGCAAGTAAGTCTTTTTACCCGGTAGCTTAGCTCCAGTAACTAGTTTGTAGGTTTTAATACGGTCACTGTTTTTGAATAATGCAATCGAAAGAATCAATCAGGCCTCAAGGTAACTTCTGGTTTGTGATGCTATGGTGCGCGGTCTGTCCCTAGGTTCAAGTGGGCAGATACTCAAGACATATCTCATTCATTGGTAACACTCTTATAATATCACACCATAATCATATCATAATATCATAGAGGATACGGTAGACAATTTTACAATAAAACCCCATATAGAGTCCTGCAGTGGTAAGTTATGTACATTATTCCTGTGTCGTTAACTACGGTATTCTATTGTCTAGCTGACTAGGGGAAAGCTGCCTGCAGAAGGTTATTTGAATGAGACCTAGTGCTGTAATGCAGTACTACTTCAGGAAAGTTGTATTTTTGGAGGAAAATATCGCAACACCGATTGAGTGCCTGTATCGACACATGCTGGGGACAAAATTACAAACACGAAACTACATATTCTTTTTCATGGGTCACCTTGAATATGAAAACGATCAACAAGTTCTGCGCGGACAAATGCTACAGCTTTACAGGTAAAAGTGCATGCGTTCCAAGAGCGGATGCTTCCAAGAAGATATCGTTTCCGTTTCTCTCTAGTGGAGATTCTTACCGTCCTTGTAAGAAATATCAGGCTACAGTGCAGATACTGCACTAAAACCATAATGCAAGACAGGTGAGGATCTGTACAGACAGATAATTATGAGTCACGAGGGACAAGTTCGTCTTTTCTGCTATTAGTCCTTCTGTGTAGTTTTACTCTGTATGATTTTATTTTAGTAAGGAGATATACAATTAGTGAGCGTCTGTCAGGACCCAAACGGGATGTCGAACTTTGTCCCTCATGGTTAAGTCTAACATAAAGTGATCCATTTCCTTTCACCGGGTTAACTGCGTCGATTTTTTTCCAGCTGTGCTACAGACACATAAAGCAGATCCACCACCTCAGCTGACGAGTCAAGGTCCCATTTTCCTGGTCTTCCAGATGAACCAAATGGTTAAGAAACTTGACTTCGTGGATTTTTCAATCATTGAAAACACGCAGCATGATGTCTTGCAAGAATAAGTTTCAAAATGAAATTCATCATGCTACGGAATACTTTGTATCTGTTTCACAACCCGAACTACACGCGGCGCGTGTTACTGGCCCCATAACGTGCTAAAAAAACGGCACTAGTTAAACAGCTTCATATATTTTAATACAGTTTTTAACGCGTCGAATGATTTTTACAACGCTTTCGCTCTCAATTTGCACCTATTAACAGTCACTTATTTTAAGAGATGTCTATCCCAGAAATTTTCTAACACCTAAACTCCTGAGAAGTAAAGGCGATAGCAGGTCCCCAGCTATTAGCTACTGTCAAAACATGCGTTTTGTAAAAGTTTCTCGCACACCACCAGGCAAGTGTTTGACAAAATTCTTGTATTGAGAAAACTTTAACAGCCTGGTCAACATAAGATCGAGTTGTACTTGCATATTCAAGCCTATTGAAGCGTATTCAGTAAGTCTTTTAGGAAAACGGTGGTCCTATAACGTAACTCGTTTTTATCACTCACCCTCCAACCAATCACAAATCCCATTAAGATCCCAACTCTTGTAGTCACTAATAAGTCAGAGCTGACGGAGGCCGTCAAAGAGATAAATCAACCCCGATATCTGGGAGGACAGCCTCTGAGTGGTGTGACAGAAAGTGAACAGACCATGATCACTGTACGATTTTTTCACCACCAGTGGCTGGCGTCAGGGGTAGATAACTTGCATACTTAAAACAGATGTTGGTTACCCCACCATCCGGCTATCCTCAGTCAATCAGCAGTGTAGTCACTCTAGACTAGAGCACGGTAAATCTATACTCATCCTTTAGCAAAGAAGCTCACCCCCTTTACTCTGGTGTTGACTAGCTGTACAGGTGACGACATCTCAGGCCAGTTTCAATGAGAAATTCGACATGTTTCTCCTCTCAATCAAACTATGCTGATTTTACGAATAATAAGATGATGGAGGTCTAATTCACAGTTCCCGTTCTGCATTCTGAAGGCTCTCTGCAGTTAACATCTGTCGGTACGTGCAGTGCTGATCTTCCTCAACAAAGCTAGAATGTGTGCACAACGCGTTTCGACTTTCCAGCGCAAGTAAACTTAAGCTGTGTGATAAAATCAAAAATTGAAACTTGGTAAATAGAAAGCGCCACTGCCAGACAACTTCTCTTTACAAAACAATGGATAGAAATTCGTCCGCATTGTCGCCTGAACAAGTTACTATTGTGAAAGCAACAAGAAAGGATAACAAAAGGGTTTCAGTTGAGTTTCTAGTTTGCTGCTTGGAGACCGTGTACCTGGATAAGGTCCTAAATAGTTAATTTCATTCAGTATTTTCTGGTTTTATGAATGAAAACAAACGATACTGATAAAACAGACAAATCGATATGCTTTGACCTCAAACGCCGGCACTGCAAACTTTCAGTCACAAAAGTTGGGTATTTTTCATCCGAGGTTGTTTATTAACCGGAAACGTCCTGGTAACTTACAAAGGCTGAACTGATCGGTGAAAGTTTTTGATTAAAACTATAAGGTTGCTTTGCTAAACACAATGTGATTTCTTGGCAAAAATGGAAGAACCGTTTTGCGAAACTGATCAAGCTGAATTTCAATTGGTATTTGAACATAAAAACGTACAACTCAATATCTAATTGAGACTCACCGATTAAATATTGCAAAATCAGATTCCATCCGGTTATGAATGCCATCAGTTCTCCAACGGTGACATAACTATAAATGTAGGCTGATCCAGTTTTTGGTACGCGTGCACCGAATTCCGCGTAGCAAAGTCCTGTGGCGATTAAAATAGCGAGAAAAATTGGATATTGTCGTAGACGTCAAAGCAAGGTTTTCCCACAAAAGGTCAAGTTTGTAATTGGCAAGTCAGCCACACCACAAAATACAACATGTTATGTGTTTTTAATCTTTTCGAACCAAACTGGTAGAACTGGCCTTTGACTTATGAAGAGACCAATTTTCGTTCACAGATGACAGACAAATTCCCTACTAAACGGTAAGCTATCTGACTATGGGGATGATCGATTCAAGCGGGCATAAATATTTTGATGTTATAAGCTACCGTATTTTTTATTCATCTTAAAAAAGTCATGCACCGTTGGTCCCTCAGTCTCAAAAGAAAAATTTTCAGTGGGAGAACGGCCAACGTCGGATGACTAGCCTTGAATTACTGAACTTGATACTGAAAAAGACGAAGGTGAATAGAGGGTCTTATCCAATTATCACAATGTTGAGACATTTCTGTGAGAAGAAAAGCAATTCAGATGCTTTGTCTTTCAAGTGTAACACCTTCAAAAACCCTTTTTTGGACAAATGTAAACAGAAAGTTGTATGTTATTATGGGGTCTAGTCATTTTACAGGAAGCCACAGATGCGCAAAAGGAACTACTATTCCAGCTTGCCATTTTAATTTAATTCATTTTTCAATCATTTACTAACTGCAGTTGCATCCATTTTATAAATCTTGAACAATGTTTCGGCCTCCGGGAGCAAGTGTGAGCAAACAGGTTGCCCATTAATCGCATTCTGCACTGCGCAAATTGTGTTTGACTCATGCACCGACTCCGGAACTAAGTCCTCAATTCGTTCAACCACAAACAGTTCAGCCTGTGCTTGTATTTGGGTTATTCCGGTGTGTGGGACTGTGTTTCGGGACAGGAAATATATGCTGTAAGTTTATTTGAGTCTCCCATTACAAACTTCCTGCCCCGGATTTTACAAGACATTTTCACAGCAAAATATGCAAGCCGCAACACACCGCTTAGCAAGCACTGTTTTGATACTTTGCGGCTGGGTTCAACGTTCCGCGAGCAAATTTCATTTCGCAACTCACGGTTATTTGACTACGGATCCAATGTATGTTTTGACGCCATGACATGACCGATTTTTGCAAATCGGCTGGACAAAAACACCAAACTGCGTATTTCAGTAGAAGAGCAAAGATGACGCGATATTAAATTGGGATGTCGTGATGGAATGAACGAACGCTGCGTGTTGAGACAACTTAGCTTTCTATCAAAAAGTGTCCTAATTTTTACGAGGAACTTCAGGATTCCGTTGCTTGGAACAAGTGTTGACAAGTCTTGTGAAGACTGGTAGGGCTTTTAAAGATGCATTGGAAGTGAAATTAAACGTTGAACCCGCCACTTGTTGTCCTATCCGGACACGTGCAAATATCATGCGTTCGCACCCAGGCCCACGTTCTTCCGAAGTAGTGCGTGTTGCAAAGACAGAATTGGAACTTCTACATCAATTGTTAGTGCCATGTCACGTTAAGTGACATCAAACTGAAGCCTCGGTTGGCCGAAATAAGCAGCTCTTTAGTGCTTGGATGGGGTAGGATGGCCTAGCTCAAGGTTTAGATCATTCAGCGTCCCACCTCATTTCCAAAGTCTTGCTCGGACAACGACTTCACAACACTCAAGTCTTCGTGGTTTTCACGAAGCTGGTGTCCCAGCTTACTTTGGTCTGACAGGAGTTTTGGCAAAATATTTTGGATTTTCTCTGAGAGCTAGGTTTAGCTGAAGTAGCTGGACATACATTTGTTCCTTCAAACGACTTTGTCCAGGTGGTAGGTTTTATCGTTAGGTCAAGAACAAAATAAAGTAGATTCCCTTTTCACTGAAAATTATCATGTGATTTAGAGCAGCATAGTGGTGTTCATTACCAGCTATCTAGGTGAGATTATTTTGTATGTGGATACTATTCTTGTTATCCTGTATACGCTAACGTAGCTTCTGCAAGTGTTTTTCTTAAACTGACATACACGGCTACACCACGTAATCACTGACGATCCACCAACACCCCATCACTTTGTGCCATATGAACTAATTGAGACATCGCTTCCAACGCGTGGACCTCAGTCCGTTATTCCTCTTATCCTCGAAGCAGCAGTTAGAACCACTGCACTTTGGTATGCGGTTAGTGGCTGAAAAGCTAAATCAAACTAAAACATTGTAGATTTGACAGAGCACTCCAGGAAATGGTCTGCATGGAGGAAGAAAACTGCAGAAAAAAACACAAGAAACTTTACTTTCGATCATGCATTGGAAAACAAGTGTGTGTTCTTCTGAGCACTTAACTTTACTTTCGTTTCTCTTTGTTGCCATGTTTTTAACTGTCATGGTGGGTTTGTGTGCACACTGACGGACCGGATCTCACAATGTGGATTCGGAAGGCAAAAATATGAATATATGTGGCCTTTTTCCCGCAATTCAAGTCCAGGTTGCAAAGTATGTTCCTGATGAACAAGCCAAAACCAATCTACCACAGCTGCACTTTCATCGCGCGAAATCAGTAGGTAGCTGTTTCCAGAATGCTAATTCCACGGTATTACCAGTAATTTATACGTAATCTATAAAAAGCTTCAACAGGATAAAACCGGTTTCTCAGAACCATGTGGATGCTACTTTGGTTTTAGCGTCACCAGAAAATTTATCCATGTGAAAATCACCGAAGCCATATTTTATCAGAGGAAGGAAAAGATTTAACTCTTGTATCTGTTATGATAGTCCCATTACCATCAAACGTCTGTAAGCCGCAAATGCCAAACTTTAAAATACAGCTTCCCGCCGCAAAAACAATTCAAAACAGCGTTAAAAACCTAACGACAACTGTTTGAACAGTTGCCAACACACGCGTGTATGGTGCAATAAATCCCAATAACTCGCGACCAACGAATCTGACCTTTGCTTCGGTCAGTTGGAATTCAATTACAAATAAGAACTATCAGTTGCCTTCGTTTCATCATGGAAGGGTTATTTGTTAGTATTCCGATTGTTGAACCCACCAGTCATCTTTCAGCTCATCTTTCATGCGCAAGCAATGAAAAAGTTGATCTGAAACTCACTTAAAGCAAGTGAAACATTATTTAAACATGTGTCCTGCTATGGCTCTTTTGTTCTGGTATTACCTACAGTGCCAACTCCGCATGTGAGTTCATTCATTGTGCTGGTCATTCAGCGACAAATCTGTCGGGCACTCTGCTCTATGCTACCCCTCAAACGACCGTCTGATCGTTTCATCTGGAGTAAAAACTAGGTAAAGTTCTGCGGCGCTGGTGCTGAATAAAATTTTAAGCGGTGTGCAAAAGATAATACTGCCACCAGAAACTTAGAATACAAAAAACTGATTTTCGTTCAACTGTATTAATAGGCGATCGCTTGTATCATTTACCCAAAAGGGACTATGATGTGCTTCTCTACAAGTGATGATTACAGGACGACTGTCAACATGCGCTTTCTTGGGAGAAAATAAGCAAGGGAAAAGCTGAAAGATCTATTGGTCTGCCCATTGAAATGTCAGTTTTACTCTGGACGATGTTCTTGCCGAGAAACCTATAATTAGCACTTTAAATGACACGCTCTTCCTCACGCTGGTTGGGCCAGACATTTTCTATATAGTTCTCAAACAATGCATGAACGATATTGAAAATGGTAGAAAACATTGTGTCAACTTGGAGCAATTTTATTGTTTACGCAAATGTACTGTCATACTATTCTGAAAAATTCCTCTTAATCAGCCCAGGTGATTTTGTTTGTTTATTTTTTGAACTCAGCTAAACTCAAACCTGAGTCGTAGTTTTGCATCCTATTGCTAAAGGGCCAAACTTGGAGATGTTTAACTGTAATACGGTTCATAACGAATGCCTGGAAGTACTAACTAAAATATTTTTCTTAACCTTAGAATGTCTCATTAGTTTTTTGGTAAAACTTTTACTGAGGCCTTGATTAAAACGTTTGAACCTTTGTTCCATTTTACAGTGACAGGCTTTGGTTGATATCTCTTTTGGAAC
The DNA here is from genome assembly GCA_004794785.1 of Opisthorchis felineus. Lineage (NCBI taxonomy): Eukaryota > Metazoa > Platyhelminthes > Trematoda > Opisthorchiida > Opisthorchiidae > Opisthorchis > Opisthorchis felineus. The sequence goes on along the minus strand of SJOL01009319.1, from coordinate 116,855 downwards.
AAAGTCGCCTCCAGATTCAGTTTAACAAACGTCATCTGGAGGTGGTACCATAGTTTCAGAGCTCAGAAAACACCAAGTGATATGCCTTAAGGTAGTCCGGAACCGAAACACGCCATTCATGAAACGCATGAAAAATATTTCGTAACACACTGGTTCAGATGTACCACTTATTCTTCCGGAATGTTTATTACCACAAACTCCCCCAACTAACCGGAACGGGTTTGCCAACCTAACTCACAAATCCCCTACAACAAGAAAGTATGTTGTCGATTAGAACCAAAATGCTAGTGCAAATCGACGGTTTTCAGTAATCTACTCAAAAGAAGAGTTGTCGGCGACTTTCGACGAAATATTTTTCGCAAGGTTGGTGACTATTCTATTACTCCGCACACACCACGGTTTTGTCCGAATATATTCCCATTATTTCGGCGACGTATCACCTGCTGGTGGCAAAAATTGCGGGCGGGTGCTGCCAAACTTCAGAAATTCGTTTTCACTACCTTAGGCATTCAAAGGATCTGCCAAAATCAGAATCGTGGTAAATATTGCGGCGCATAAAAGCTTGCGTGGTTCTTCCTCCTTACACCTTCGTCCCCTTTGAGGGCAAGTCCCAGCCCGGATGGCTTGGGAGGTTCAACAACCGGAGCAAAAGTTTTGCCACAATGGTATCTAAAACGCACTGTATGTCAACAGAGCAATTCGTTTACTTAGTGTAGCCTCCAGCATGTTTGTAAAAGCATAAGTGGTAAACAATAATCCGCTTTTTTCCATTGTGCAAAGTCTGATTATCCTATTGAATTGCTCGTAAGAACATTCAGACATGCTGCTGGGGCAACAAATTCGTGTAGCTCTTGTAACGGACAGTCAACAACTTTCTACCGCAGGACAGAAATCCGGAATGCATCATTAATTAAGGCAACCCTTTCTTATCAATTAGGTACAAGTATTGTGCACACGACCTAGCAAAAATGAGCCCTACAAAAAGACAGATTTAATGGTACCAAAATGTGTCGTTCTGTGGAACACGGAAACACGCGCGTTCCAGCTGGTAGGTTGTAAGGGCTGCTAGAAACTTTGTCGCTGCATAACACAAGATCGTTTGGCGTGCTCAGAAGCATTTACTTAAGCTAATTGGAGTCGATGCAAGGGAGTTTGACTCGGGTGCCGATCATTTGTGTTACGGTTTTAATAGGCTGACAACCATTGGTTAGAGAAGTGGCTATTCACAAGGATTAGAGGAGAAATCCACTTAATTTGTGAGTCGTATTCCCTCATTTTAGAGCAACATCCAAATTCACTTGGACCGCAGTTAGTCGACATTGGCTCCAGTCACATGCATTCCCATTAAAGCGCCACAGACGTGGTTTCTAAACCATAGTCCAATGTATATTGCTCAAGTTAATTGCTTCAATTAACAGTTGATGTGTTCTTGCACGTCTAACGACAGTGCAACTTATTATGTCCTTGCACTCAGCAGACTTTGCACTCGGATTCCAAAACATGTTTTTGAGGCCATATAGCCGTGCAATGGCAGCATTGTCACGCTGATCAGGATGCTTGTTAAGCAAGAATATAATACATGACGTCAAAACGTCTACTGAACACCTACAGCAGAATACACGTTACAGGGTGAATCCGACATGATTCACAAGATGACGCAGGTGATATCACTAACACGAGAAACACAGAGTGTGGTGAGCGCTGGGTTGTGTGACTTTGGTATCTGGGTGCCTTTTTTCATTGAAACATCTGTGAATTTCTGCTACTCGTGAAGTCCCGTCCACGCCACTTATCGTTCCTCATAAGACTCTTGCTTCACCTTCGCCCTGTAGCGCCACTGCTGACTGAAGGTCTATCATCGTCCCTGATCTTTCACTGTGCGCCCCCAGCAACACTTCAATTTTTTGATCTGTGTACACTTGCTTGATAAGGGGTAGGGGTCGGACTACACTATCTCTGTTTAGAGTTGGCATCCCGGCCCGCTGGCATACATCGATGGCAGGAGGGTGATATGGGTGTGGCCACTGCCAGGAGTTGGATCGCTTGAGGATGAAGATGATGCCAGCTAAAATTGATTCAATTTAGATGCCGTCACAGTTTTGCCAAGTAGTTCACGAGATATTTATACTTTTTTTCTATCGCAGTGGTATGTACTAACATCTTTCTGGTTCAGTATTTCATTTCACTTGTTTGTCCGTTATCGGCATTGAGGGTGGTACAAGTGACGAGATACCCCTCGCGGCACAGCTTCAGTGAATCCAAAGGAGTGTTGGCTGCTTACCTGTTGTATCCTTGAATGTATATGGTGGAAGTTCGCCCACAGCTCAATAGCCATTTTCGAAAGTTGGTAGGCATGCCGCAGACCGTCCGTCCACTTGAACTCCACGTTGTAACTCTAGCTTTTTGTTTGCATGTCATTTGCAGTTGCAAACTAGGTATCCTCCGATATCACTTTGGCTAAACAACCTTGAACGAAAATAGCTAGTCGGACCTGTGACGTCTATGTATGAAGACTCATGACCAGACGCGGCTGCTGCTAAGGTAGTCGCTGCTTGCCGACCATCATTCCGGTGCCTAAACTTTGTACTTGCTGCAACCTGAGTTGCCCAACTTCAGTGTGTGAAAAGCCAACGGCTGGATGAATGTTCACTTTAGAAAGCTGACCGAATTGGAACTCTGTGTGAGCAACGTCCTCCCAGAAATATATATTGTCTTAAGCCCCTTTGTGCTGGCTAACGCCATATAAGAGTGCGCTTTTAAGTTGTTTCGCGTGTTAACTACTGGGTTTTGCACTATCAACATTACTGGAATTGTCTGTGGGTTCTGTTCCCTGAGGTCGCACTTCGTATTACCCGAATTATTTGGTTGTTGTGCCTTTCTCCAGACCGCAAAAAGAAATACCTTTTACTGCCGTGGCAAATGCACACTCTCATTTACCTATATAAGCTATCCATAGTTGCTCGAATTGGCGGTGAGGTGTCCTCTGTCTTGATGGTTTCGGTTCCCAAGAACTTTGCCGTTGATTTTGTGTGCGAATGTGGTTTGTCTGGGTTCCGACGGGGCCCTGCCGACAAGCACTGTTCTTCGGCAAGAACTGCTTTCTCCTTGATATTCAAATAATTAAGTGGCGAATTAAAGTTGAGGGACGATATACCTTTGCTATAAAACAAGAACTGATTCCCATAGCACGTCCGCTATTGCGAGCATTTAGGAAGAGAGGTTAACTCAGCCAAACAATTAGTCTCCCCCATTTAAAAGTGGTGTGCATGTAGCGACAAACTAACACCCTTGGCGTAACTTTCAGGATCAGAAAGACTTACCGGATAAAACAGAAGAAAGGGCCGCGATCAAAAATGACACTATAACCGAGGGACCTGCATCATGGCGAGCAACGCCACCCACAACCACGTATACACCGGCTCCAAGCGTGGAACCAATGCCTATGGTAATTCTCCGCTTGACGCCTGGTTAAATCCAGAAGTTCTTACCCAAGGCAGTTAGATCCACAACCGACAAACATCTCAGAAGCTGCGTTTTAGCTACATCGCTTGTGGTTAATAACTTTTTTCTTGAAAGATTGTTGAAAAACCGCTTTAGCATATTGGATGGACGGTAAAATAGTGTTGGCGACCACTGAGTGCAATAGATTTTGGGTTCAGATGCCTGGTGCAGTTCAGTGTGCTTTATAGCTGGGACGTTATTGTCCAGTTTCAGATATCTCAGGAGCAGGAGATCAAGATAGCCTATAAATTGGGTTGGTCCAGCTCGTTGATCGCAGAATCTTCAAAGAAAATAGAAAACAAGTGATTGCTATAAGGGAGACTCAAGTATCCACCCTTCGTCCGCGATATCACCTAGCCTATGTGTAGTTTCGGATTTCCGCCAAGAGAATAACCTCAAACTTGGTAGGGTCAATGGAGAGTGTAGATGAATTAACTCATCAAGGGACAAATTCCTCCCTGCGGTTTTCAGCTGTATAATTATTTTGCCTATTAGTTCCAGCTTTTTCCATAAATGTCTACTGTGCCAGGCGCAAGATGCCCACCTGGGCCAGTTTTCAAGGTTTACATAAGCTTCATGGGCATAAAGTTTTTGCAGTGAGGCCAGTAAACACAGGTGCTTCTTGACTGTCCACTTAGTTTCTCAACACGCTCAGGCTGCGCTGGAGAATACGGAAGGCTGATAAATGGTGTAAGCCCGTGATGCTTTTGGGACTGGGTCTGCATAAGAAAAGGTTTATGTAAGCGAAAAGTTTTAGGTCTCCGGAGTATATAAGGACTTTGTTTCCCACGATTTATTGCTGCTTCGTTTAGTCACTGTCTTTTCCGAATTATTTTCATTTGCCTTTAGCCTTTCATTGTTTCACTTCCTTACGGAAGTGGTGCACATACACTGGCAAAGCATTTCTACATAGTGTTTCGTTAGTCGCTGGACGAAGGCCAACTTTCCTATGCCTGGAAAGAAGAGATTGCCACTCCAAGCTAGAAAACTGGTAACCGACAATTGCCCAGTAAATACATGCCTATTAGCCCCACTAGCGTACCGTGAAAGGTGATGAAATTCATCCTGAAGCTGCCATCCTAGATCACTTTTCAAGAATTCAAGATACACGAGATCCAGCATTTCGACCAAATCTCCCGGGTAGGTTTTGTTCTTCTCGTTCAGTAGCTGCCATTCACCTGAAAGGCACAAGCGAAAAAAGGGTGTGGCACTGCTGTTTAAGTTCTCAGCACGGGGCAGAGTGCTTGCCAGCACGAGGACTCACATAAAAAATTGTCAAGTAGTGCTTTGAACTGGGTACTAGATGGAGCGTGGACAACCGTCGGAGGAAGGTTATTCCACGCAGCTACTACCCTAAATGAGAAAAAACTTCGCCTGATAAAAGTGTGCTCTCTGAGCTTGAAAATCTTCTCATAATGTCCCCCCGTGCGCTAGCTAGGTCAACGGTGAAAAAGCTGTTGTCCAAACATTGTTCAAACAGAGCATAGGTAAGAATTGGGTCTCCTCGGAGGCGACGATACTCGAGGGGTAAGAGGTCACGCACCGTGAGACGCGTTTCGTAGCCCACGGATTTAGGGCCGGCAGCCATTTTCGTAGCAGCTCGTTGGACACGCTCAATGCGGGTTACGTCCTTCGTGCGTCCTGAGTTGACAACTTGGTTGGCATATTAAAGAAGCGGTCTGATGCAGGCCCCCTAAAGTATTCGGAAGTCCGTGCGAGTAATACGGGAGAAGGTGTACCGAATCATCCGTAGGACGGCGAATGCCTTTTGAGCCGATTCTCATGGTGCAGTGAGGACGCGTGTGAAGAGAGCCAGATACCCTAATCCTTTTTGGCATCTATCCTCGTGATGTCTTCTGGTCCATTCTCACCATGCACGACCTAGGCATTTGCTGAGTCTCCTCCGAATGACCTATGGACGCACTTTTCGTCATTCAGAGGAACGTGCCAGTCCAACGACCACTGTTTTGCATCGTCTACATCCAGTTGTAGGGCACTGGCATTCGAGCCCCAGGATTTCAAGTTGTCCGCAAGAAGTAGACATGGACTTGCAAGAATATCTGGAAGGTCGTTGACGTAGATCAGAAACAGAAGTGGTCCCAAAACGGAGCCTTAAGTAACTCCAATGAAGACCGGTGCTGGAGAAGAGTAGGTCGAGCCTACTTTCATTCGGAATGTTCTGTCTGAGAGGAACGCCTTGATCCAGAGTAGGATTTTCCCTTGAATCCCGTAAGACTCGAGTTTGTGGAACAGCGGGACGTGTGCGACTCGATCGAATGCTTTTGAGAAGTCGAAAAATATGGCATCTGATATGAGTCCCTTGTCCTTGACTTGGGTTAAGCTGTCCATAACTACGAGCATGTTCGTCACCCAAGAACGGTTTGTGAGGAATCTGTGTTGAACTGGAGATATCAAGTTTTTGGAACTAGGTGGTCTGGGATGGCTCGCTTCAGAATGCGTTCCAACACCTTGCATGGCACGCTAGTGAAGCTTATGGGCCTGTAGCTGCCGGGCGATAGTCGGCCACCAGTCTTGTAGGTTGGTGTGACAATCACCTCCTTCCAGGAAGAGGGACCAGCTTATGTGAAAAACTTATATTGGAACATCGCGCAAAACGTCCACAAGGATGACGTCATGTTCATCCAAAAAAGACCAACACAAGTCGGATGAGCCGCTAGCTACCGAAGAGGATTCGGGTTCTCCTAGAAAAGAGGTCTCAAATATTTTCCAAAAAGTTGACTAGAGGAGACCCAGAAGATGAGCTGGCGTTTCGTGGAATGCGTGACCACTGTAAATCAGAAATCCGTCAATGGAACATACGAAAACAAGCCATCATTCAGGACCTCGCCCGGAAAACAGAAATGTGCTGTTTAAATACATGAGACATCGCCGCATAAACAAGCCATCCGCGTTCTCTTTGAGGGACAGGAACGGGCAAACCGCGAGTGACCCAGTAGTGGTATCTGAGGTCTACAGAGAACACTATGCAGGCCTATATTCAGCCCCATCGTTCTCGTCACATCCAATCTTGTCAAGACGTAACAACGAACGGCCCCTAACCAACTTGGTCTTTACGGTGGAGGGCATTCGTCAACTGTTGCACGAGATCAACCTGCTCTGCGCGTTGGCGACCGACGAAGTCCATCCAAGAATCCTGAAGGAAACTTCGTTTACACCGGCAAATCGTTTCGTTAGTCGCTCGACAAAGGCCACCTTCCCTCTGCTTGGAGGGAAACGATTATCACGCCAATCTACAAGACTGGTGACCGACTATCGCCCGGCAGCTACAGGCTCATAAGCTTCACTAGCGTGCCATGCAAGGTGTTGGAACGCATTCTGAAGCGAGCCATCCCAGACCACCTAGTTCCAAAAACTTGATATCTCCAGTTCAACACAGATTCCTCACAAACCGTTCTTGGGTGACGAACATGCTCGTAGTTATGGACAGCTTAACCCAAGTCAAGGACAAGGGACTCATATCAGATGCCATATTTTTCGACTTCTCAAAAGCATTCGATCGAGTCGCACACGTCCCGCTGTTCCACAAACTCGAGTCTTACGGGATTCAAGGGAAAATCCTACTCTGGATCAAGGCGTTCCTCTCAGACAGAACATTCCGAATGAAAGTAGGCTCGACCTACTCTTCTCCAGCACCGGTCTTCATTGGAGTTACTTAAGGCTCCGTTTTGGGACCACTTCTGTTTCTGATCTACGTCAACGACCTTCCAGATATTCTTGCAAGTCCATGTCTACTTCTTGCGGACAACTTGAAATCCTGGGGCTCGAATGCCAGTGCCCTACAACTGGATGTAGACGATGCAAAACAGTGGTCGTTGGACTGGCACGTTCCTCTGAATGACGAAAAGTGCGTCCATAGGTCATTCGGAGGAGACTCAGCAAATGCCTAGGTCGTGCATGGTGAGAATGGACCAGAAGACATCACGAGGATAGATGCCAAAAAGGATTAGGGTATCTGGCTCTCTTCACACGCGTCCTCACTGCACCATGAGAATCGGCTCAAAAGGCATTCGCCGTCCTACGGATGATTCGGTACACCTTCTCCCGTATTACTCGCACGGACTTCTGAATACTTTAGGGGGCCTTCATCAGACCGCTTCTTTTATATGCCAACCAAGTTGTCAACTCAGGACGCACGAAGGACGTAACCCGCATTGAGCGTGTCCAACGAGCTGCTACGAAAATGGCTGCCGGCCCTAAATCCGTGGGCTACGAAACGCGTCTCACGGTGCGTGACCTCTTACCCCTCGAGTATCGTCGCCTCCGAGGAGACCCAATTCTTACCTATGCTCTGTTTGAACAATGTTTGGACAACAGCTTTTTCACCGTTGACCTAGCTAGCGCACGGGGGGACATTATGAGAAGATTTTCAAGCTCAGAGTGCACACTTTTATCAGGCGAAATATTTTCTTGTTTCGGGTAGTTGCTGCGCGGAATAACCTTCCTCCGACGGTTGTCCACGCTCCATCTAGTACCCAGTTCAAAGCACTACTTGACAATTTTTTATGTGAGTCCTCGTGCTGGCAAGCACTCTGCCCCGTGCTGAGAACTTAAACAGCAGTGCCACACCCTTTTTTCGCTTGTGCCTTTCAGGTGAATGGCAGCTACTGAACGAGAAGAACAAAACCTACCCGGGAGACTTGTTCGAATGCCTGGGCGCCGTGTATATATCAGGTATTAGTGTAATCCGAGCCAGAGTAGGTAGGTATTTTATATTGTGAGCTTTTTCTGACGTCATTGCAAGGAGCTGCGTTTGTCCATGGAGTAACGCAGCAGCAATACTGCGGCGGGAATGACCAATTGGGCCGCAGTTATTTTCCTCAATTGGCCAGTGTGCTCAACTTCCTTTTTCTGTTTATTTTTACCTCTCTCTGCATCGAAGGTGGTTTGGTTTTGTCTCCTGTGGAACTTCTATAAGCTTTTAATAAATTCTCCTCAGTTTACAGTATCATGTGGAACATTTATTGAGTTCTCGTGCCCAACGCAGAATGTACCTAGAAGGACTCCTTTCCTGACCTACATTCGCCCCACTCCCGGCTCAGTCTTTTGATTCTGGCCGGCATCCTCAATCTTGTTGCCTGAAACCTCGTGCAGCCAAGAGTACGGAATCTGATCACTGTAACCGAAGAGATTGTGGCATTTACGTAGCTAAGTGTGTACAAATAAGGACTGCTTGGGCTTACCGGCGGGAAAGGCTCGGGCTTCTCCCAAACCTAGTCCACTATGCAGTCCTGACCTGCTTAGCGTTTCCGCTGGTTTGCGCCTCAACGCTACCCATGATTATGCCTACTTTTCTCCACCCCACCGGTCCTCCAGTCAATATATTCAACTCCCGCTCCAGCCTTGAAAAACATCCTTACTTCGACATCATTTATATCGCTGAACCGGACCGGCAGTGGCAAGTAGGAATTTGCACCGGCCCACTCCTTAAGATCCATGAAGTCATCAAAAAAACAAGGCAACACCCCAGTTTCAAGCAGACAGCGCCGATAACCTTATTTGCTGAGTTACTGTGCTCACAGAGGCCTGTGCAGTATCGCCGTACTCCCGAGTTCTTCAGGTGACGAGGAGTTTCCCAATTTCCTAAGAAGGATGCCCACACCCTTGCTGATGCGGAAGCTAAGTTCAAAGATCCTGACATGCAATGCCTTTGATTTAGCTCAAAAGGTTCCACACAGGCTGCAATCAACAACCTGACAAAAGCAAATCCTTTTTGGGAATGATCCAACCATAGTCCGCCCACTCCTCGTCACGCTCGACAGGGCTGCACGTAATCTAATCGTCATCCAAGCTCGAATTACCCTCAACAAGGGCATAGACCAAGGCTGCGCCTACCTGCTAATCCACATGAAGGGCGAAACCGGTCGTGGGCAGTCGGGGCGCTTTTAGCAACCACTCCCAAACAAATGAGCTGGAGGGGATTCCGCGGCTCAGACTACATCTGCCACACGTTCCCGAAAGAATGTGTCACCAACCTTTCCCTTGTTTAACATTTCCACTCCCAATCGAAATTCATGTACGTTATCCGCCTAAGGTCCCGAAAACCAGGTATTTCTCAAGCTGCTTATAAAAATTGACGCCTCCTGGATCTGCCCAACACCTACCCCATATGCATTGCTCGTGCCGCTGAAGGTGGATGAAGAAAGTTATCAGTAGAGCTTTTCTAACGCCTCTCACTCCTAACAGTCTGCGCCTTATCCGTATCGCGCTACTCTAACCCTTCAACCTTCAACCAGTGTCGGATCAAATGTAGGCACACTGTATCTTTTTTGATGTTTCGACGGTCTTTGACGTGTTCCCACTCAACACCTTTATGAGTGTGCTAGGATGGCTTGGTACCACTAACTCTTCACTCTGGCTGTTAGCCTTTTCAACAGCCAAACTTTTCACCTACATTCTACCCTTTGGAAGTCCTTTGAGATGTTACCCGAGGTGAGTTTCTTAAGCTTTTTTCTTCGTTGTATTCATTAGCCATCTATCTTCTCCGTTATTGTCCGAGTGTGTAGCCTGTTTGTATGCCAGTTGTTTCAAGATTTGATGTAGTGGTCCAGCCATCTGCCAGAAAGTGTGAGATTATATCATTTTGGGCCCCTCATAATTCACTATCTATCCACAAGGAGCTGACCGTACGTATGACTTACTGAAACCCTGTTCATCACCCATTTACCCTTTGCATCAAAACGGGCACCCACCAATGATTTCCGCTCATATCGAAAAAGATTAGTGTATCTGAACCTCCGGTGGTCTTTCCCCACCATCACCAAAGCAGCGCAATCAGTCCAGCTCCCCCACTGCTGCCTCTCTTCCAGTGACTCAACATATATCCCGCTATGTTCGCATCGTCGTTCTTGCATTTGAGGCTATGGATTTAACGCGACCAGGAAATCCTGTAAAATGTTCAGCATGAGAAGGCGAGATTTTTTGAAAAAAACAGGCATGAGGTAGCCAAAGCCTCTCCAAAAGCTCAAAAGCGATTGCAAAAAGGGAGAATTTTGGTGAAATTAAGTTGATTCTTTGGAAAACCAAATCATTTTGCAAATGAAAGCACGTTTCGCGCAACTGAGATTGTTTCGTTACTTCGTTAACTGCCCGGGACGAGTAGCTACCTCAGCTTGCTCGTTCATTTTCCAACGAGAGTCTTTGTGACTACGTCAGTCATGCATTTCATGTTTTACACTTTTGTCTTCGACCTCCGCATCCTAATTCATAACAATGATCCTGTGGCTAGAAGCCTAGCCTTCTAGAGGTGTTCAAGCTCCACCCATCCTAATTTACACTCGCGTACCGTAAGCCCACCCTGGAACGCCAGTTTCAAGTCAACATCCTGTGCTAAGGACGTTCACACTTCCAAACAAATCCACAAAAAGAATATTCATTGAACTGGTTTTTCCGGTGTACTGACCTACGGCCTTTGTCTCAGGTTTAGTCCGGTGGTAAGAGCTCGCCATCTTAACCCCTCGAACCATACGACAGACCTATATTTCCGGAAATTCTCTTCTCGTTGTGCCGTTTCATATTGGATGCGGAAAACTGTCATCCCATGAGTTTATTTTTATTCCCCTTACGATCAAATTCCGTGTATGCTCAGCTGCCATTCTGCAGGCTCTCACGCCTTTCTTGACCGAGAAAAGTGCCCTTGGTTCGGTGTTTGGATCTTCCTAGTTTTCAGCTTCCATGCATTCTTTATTTTCACCGTAACGTCGCTATGGCCGGTTTGATTTATTTCTGCCTCTTTCACTAGACGTCTATCGACCACCGCCTTCTCTGGCAAAAAGCCGCGCGTACGTCAGATATCCAGCTGTTCACCATCATCAGCTTCCAATTACCCGCCACGTCCGGACACAGGTTTGCTTCGTATGCGAAAAGTTGCATTTTGTTTCTTTTACATCACGACTCTTGGAACAGCTGGTCCTGACATATATCGCCACCGATGATAACCTACCCATGTTTTCCCTACTTTCAGCCTCTCTCTCCAAAACTGTAGACGGGATCAAACGTGTTTTACCTTGTCCGGAGGTTTAAGGCTTCTTACCCATGTGTGCATCTGTTGAACCCACTGGGCCCGTTTGCTATCCGTTCAGTCATTTTCAAACCTTCAAATAGAGTGTTTGATTCTGTCACGGGACATTGCTTTTCTTTCGTTTCTCTTTTCCCGGGTCGTACAACTTTAGTTACCCTGAGGGATGAGATGGAAAGCATTCCCGTGTCAAACTTACACCTCTGCTCCGCGAACTATTTTGCTAACCCAGCGCTGAAGCTGGAGCCAAGATACCTAAATTTTGTTAACGAGGCCAAGCTTCAAAATCTCACAGTGAGAGTCTAACCCCACCTACGCTGGCTTGGGGAAAGTGGTCTCCCACGCCTCAAAAAGCCGGTGTTTGAACCCTGTGATCGCACGTTGATAGAAAGCTTTTTCTCTTACTGTGGTGATGGCTAGTGATCCGGTGACGGTCAATCGTTGCCCCCTGATCACACCGGGCTCGTAAAGGTCAGAGAGGCCGTTTACGTCCAACCTGTTGAACTACTCTGCTAGTTCTCCTGGTCTCTTTCATCCCAGACTGGATACATCTAACACTGCAGACTCTGCTGATAACCATATAGCCCTCCGGTTTCTACTCTGTTTACTCATTCCAGAGAAGCGACACCCAGACACAGTTGCGGCGAGACTACAACGTCTTTGAACTGCTGCAGGAACAACTTTGACTTCGCAGACCTCGCCAGTCTAATGTGTTGGTACAGCTCTGTCTTTGCTTCCCATGTTGCAGTGGTCTTAATTTCGGCTCGGACAAATATGATTGGATCTTTTTTCTCCGTGATATGTTGTAGAGTGCCCATTCTGGATTAACCATTAGGGCATAGCGCGTACCCAGGATCATGCTAGTATAACAAGAAAGCCTGGCCGCTCAAAGGGTGCGATCACGGGCTTTTTTCTGTCGTCCTACTCGATCAGGGCCTCATCAAAACTCGTCATTTACCATCTTCGGCAATGAAAATGCAATTCCCCATAAGCCAGAGTCTATGGTTAACTTATTTTGGTGACAATAGCGAACCACTTTGCTCATCTTTATTTCTCAGTTTGGCTTGGGCAACCGGTACCGACAATAAAAGCGAGTGTAGGGGAACCGCTTAGGTTACATGGGCAGGACTGAACTATATAAGGTATAAAATGTCGACACGGATAGGCGTTCATGTGAAAGTGATGAGCGGTATAGAGGCAATGAGAATCCACGCAGGAAGGCAAGCAGTCGCCAGGCCACCACACGTGGACGCCCTTTTTCCCTAATTGCCCGAGAAAAACTCGTATGAGGGCACTAAGGAACAACTGACCCAGCGACTAGGCTCAAAGTGATGACATGGCTTGGCTTTTATGTATTTTCAGCATGCTGCATGAAAGTGAAGATCAGCAGAATGGACAAAATTAGGGAGGAACCTTTTGGGTGCTTCATGGAAGAGCTTCTTGGCGGGTTCACTCAGGAAGTTTATTTGGGTTCCATAATGGACAAGAACGTTCAGCAGTAGCTGAACGTCAGGCGGTTCGGTAGTCTCAAATGCATTCAAACCTGGCACTTCGGAAGGAACACCGGTGGTTAGGGTATACTTTTTTTCCTTGAAGTACAAAGCCGAATCACAAACTTATGCTTACGAGGGCACAAAGCTTATTACGAGCAGTAGGCTTGGTCTCTAATTGAACTTCCAAATTTTGCGGTTCGGACGGGTCAGAACTACTGACTGCAACAAGAGCAATAGTCTCATTTCCAAAGTTGTAGGGAGCCTGCCAGTTTGAGCATGATCAGGCAGCTTTTCTCGCCTACGTCGATAGATATATGATCATAATGGGACTGGATTTTAAAGAACATATTGACAGAAATGGTATCAACAACAGCTGCTCCCCGTCTGGGGCGATTTTCGGTAATTTGTTGCACTGCCTCTGTCGTCCACGTCATAAAGGATCAAAAGATGCCCGAGAAATCTCATCCTTTCTTTTCCCAAGCAGCTCTGGCAGCAACCTTATCAGTGGCGTATTGTGTTAATGATCCAACGACGTACTGTATTTTGGAGATGTGTCCATATCCATAGTAGTGCTGAGGACAGGACCCCCATCGTCGACCGAACTTTAATCGCGATTAGAATGAATGATCGCAGTCTACTTGTGCTTTAGCTCGGGCAATCGGGAATCAGCATCTTCTTGCGCAGTTTAGGAGCAGAGTCCAATCTCCCTCAAGTATCAACTCACTCACCCGATTAAACCTCGTCTGTTTTGTCTCTATGAGCTCAGGGTGCATTCCCAGCTGTGCCCGAGAGGCAAGAAAAAATAATGCACCACCAAACCACAGGGACCTATTCTACCTAGAAACATTTGATATCTATACCCTTTGTCAGACGAGTCAACAAAGCTCCGTTGATACTCCAGTTTCTCACTAAAGATTATTGTGCTGCTATGGAACACGTATGCAGGATCTTCATACGACCATGTACCTGAGCGGTTTATTTGCGGTTAAGCTGTCGGATATTAAGTGGCTCTCTGTGGTGTCATTATAGGGGGTATTGCAGTGAATGCGACGTCTGAACACGCTCTGCCTGCGTGGATCCCTATTAACAGCAGACCGCACGTAATCAGTCAGAACCTGTAGTTGTCTAAATAACTTTTGAACTCGTAGTAGAATGGTTGACCAAATAGAAGCTGATTTGATTTCCATAGCGCTACGAGGGAGGAGTTCTACTCTGTGCGTCCAATCGAAATAGGTTCTCTCAGTGTCCCATATCCTCAATTAATGAGAGGAGGCTGGACTTACCGGGCTGACCCGTAAGCGTAAAACCAACAAGGGGATGGAGTAGCCAAGTGGCTTTCGTTTTTTCCTCGTGCAATTTTGTGAAGGAATTCTTTAACTGTTCAATCTGCTTACTGAGTTCAGAAGTGTCATTTGTTTAATTTTTCCACTCTAACATAACACTTACGTGATAACATCTGTCATTTCGCACTCAGTTCCTATTTTGCTCCCATTCTCAATGTTGACCCAAATCAATACATACTGCTCTCCGCAGCCATGGATGGATCACAACAGATGTGGACGAAATGGGTGTCCGTCGAATGTAAGACGTGGTATGCAATGCCACTCCTGCAGGGCTTGGTGGCACTTTAAATGCACGGGTTTACAGGACGACCAGGTAAGCCACCTGGCCAGCTCTCCTGACCCGTTTGTCTGCGCCAGCTGCCTTCACCTTAGGGGGGAATGCATTCCACAACAAAGAAGACGGCCACCGAAAACGGAACCAAATCTGCACCGCAAAATCGAATAGGCCGGTGTGACTGTTCCGCTTTAATCGGGACAATCGAAGCGAAACTGGAGCTTCTTTCCAAAGCTCTGGAGGATGCAAATGCAAAGAATACGGCGACATGGACGAAAGTGGATAAAGAACTTTCTTCGCTGAGCGAGTGCCTTGCGCTATCCATTCAGGGTCCGCTGGGTGCGAAGAAAGTCATCCAGCTCTCTGATGAGGCAATGAAGACCACCACGGCGTCTCTAGTGGACAGACGCGCAAGGGAGAGAAGGCTGAGCATCTGGGGGTCATTCTCCAGAAAAATCACGCCAATGAAGCAGACACAGTCATTCCTTGGTAGTGTCATCACGAAGCCCGACCACGAATTGCTTCACGCAGATTGGCTACGTCAGAAGGGAAGCAAGCGAACACTTGGGCTTCTGGTCACCCTTTCCTCCCCATCTGCCGTACAGAAAATCTTGTAGCGGGCTGTCAGCATTCAAAAGACCTACCCAACGATCAGGCGTTTATGTAAGGATCGCCCTCTAGGGGTGCGAAAGCTGGGCCACAACAGTTCTAGGGGAGAGGTGCGAAAAAGATTTCCGCTTGGCGCCAGTTCGGCCGACCCCAAACTTATGGCGAAACCGATTGTAGTTATAGCCCCTTGTGCTCCGGAAAGCACGCCGACACAGCCGGCCACAACTCCGGATTGCAGCTTCTACTCATCCACATCAGACCCATTGACTATCCAAAGCAGCGATGCTCTGGAGGAGGCAAGCCTCACGAGGACGCAGCGCCCAAAGTACGAATAGCTATCAGCGCTTCTTTCCGCAACAGACAATAAATGTTCAGCAGTGATCCCCACACCCAGGTCACAACTTATGAGCTGGACTATGCCAGACGTGCGGAGACAAGTGGCGAAGCCTACCGACAGATCAACCACATGCGTTGACCTCGACATAATACTGATAATAATAATAATAATAATAATAATAATAATAATGTTTATTCCCAACTGGTGGGTGGCATACCGTTAGGCATGATCACAATGTTACAGTCAGAATAAAAGCATGACTGAGGGGGTTGTGAGTACAGGGGTTTGCGTGGAAATGGGGCAGCGTCAAAAGGAGTGGGCAGTATCCGGGGTAATAATGATAATAATAATAGGTTTATTTCCCAACTTGGAGGGGCATGCCGACTGAGGCATGGTCGGGCCATCACAACCTGAGCGCGGCAGGTAACAACACAACGGGCATGCTTCTTACATGAAAAGTCGCCACAGTTGCGGGAACCAAAAAACAGGATAGTGGGCATGAGGTACGACGAGTTCAAAGAGGAAGCCGCCTGACCTGAACTAAAACTTAAAACCGTTGCCGTCCATGAGTGACCTTGGGCGGTCGAGAGAATGGTGGTGTCATTGTTGTAGGGAGGTCAGGTGTAAAGGATAGTTTTGATGGGGAGATAGTGGTAATGCATAGGGCCAATCGAACACCGTAAAGGAAATTGAACTTGTGGAAGAGGAAAACCGAAATTGCGGCAAGAAACTAGGCTGGTTAAATCCGAACGATATGTTCAGCGGTTTAGAACGAGGCGGTTGGGGCCAGGTCAAAAATTTGTTTGTGGTTGCGATTACAGGCTCGATTGGGCGAGAGGCTGAGGTCGAGATTCTGAAGAAAGTAGTTGCGGGAGTGCCATCAGACTGGGTATGGCAGTGTCATGCCATCATTGCACTGACATACTTCGGTTTCTGGACAGCCCCATAACGGTCGTCAAG
>SJOL01009319.1:17495-97777 GCA_004794785.1 Opisthorchis felineus | reverse complement strand
TTCCTTGGTAGTGTCATCACGAAGCCCGACCACGAATTGCTTCACGCAGATTGGCTACGTCAGAAGGGAAGCAAGCGAACACTTGGGCTTCTGGTCACCCTTTCCTCCCCATCTGCCGTACAGAAAATCTTGTAGCGGGCTGTCAGCATTCAAAAGACCTACCCAACGATCAGGCGTTTATGTAAGGATCGCCCTCTAGGGGTGCGAAAGCTGGGCCACAACAGTTCTAGGGGAGAGGTGCGAAAAAGATTTCCGCTTGGCGCCAGTTCGGCCGACCCCAAACTTATGGCGAAACCGATTGTAGTTATAGCCCCTTGTGCTCCGGAAAGCACGCCGACACAGCCGGCCACAACTCCGGATTGCAGCTTCTACTCATCCACATCAGACCCATTGACTATCCAAAGCAGCGATGCTCTGGAGGAGGCAAGCCTCACGAGGACGCAGCGCCCAAAGTACGAATAGCTATCAGCGCTTCTTTCCGCAACAGACAATAAATGTTCAGCAGTGATCCCCACACCCAGGTCACAACTTATGAGCTGGACTATGCCAGACGTGCGGAGACAAGTGGCGAAGCCTACCGACAGATCAACCACATGCGTTGACCTCGACATAATACTGATAATAATAATAATAATAATAATAATAATGTTTATTCCCAACTGGTGGGTGGCATACCGTTAGGCATGATCACAATGTTACAGTCAGAATAAAAGCATGACTGAGGGGGTTGTGAGTACAGGGGTTTGCGTGGAAATGGGGCAGCGTCAAAAGGAGTGGGCAGTATCCGGGGTAATAATGATAATAATAATAGGTTTATTTCCCAACTTGGAGGGGCATGCCGACTGAGGCATGGTCGGGCCATCACAACCTGAGCGCGGCAGGTAACAACACAACGGGCATGCTTCTTACATGAAAAGTCGCCACAGTTGCGGGAACCAAAAAACAGGATAGTGGGCATGAGGTACGACGAGTTCAAAGAGGAAGCCGCCTGACCTGAACTAAAACTGAAAACCGTTGCCGTCCATGAGTGACCTTGGGCGGTCGAGAGAATGGTGGTGTCATTGTTGT
Organism: Opisthorchis felineus; assembly: GCA_004794785.1. Taxonomy (NCBI): domain Eukaryota; kingdom Metazoa; phylum Platyhelminthes; class Trematoda; order Opisthorchiida; family Opisthorchiidae; genus Opisthorchis; species Opisthorchis felineus. Next base: position 96,709 of record SJOL01009319.1, on the reverse strand, counting down.
AGGGAGGTCAGGTGTAAAGGATAGTTTTGATGGGGAGATAGTGGTAATGCATAGGGCCAATCGAACACCGTAAAGGAAATTGAACTTGTGGAAGAGGAAAACCGAAATTGCGGCAAGAAACTAGGCTGGTTAAATCCGAACGATATGTTCAGCGGTTTAGAACGAGGCGGTTGGGGCCAGGTCAAAAATTTGTTTGTGGTTGCGATTACAGGCTCGATTGGGCGAGAGGCTGAGGTCGAGATTCTGAAGAAAGTAGTTGCGGGAGTGCCATCAGACTGGGTATGGCAGTGTCATGCCATCATTGCACTGACATACTTCGGTTTCTGGACAGCCCCATAACGGTCGTCAAGGTTGCCGCAATCGGACAGATGATACGCCTTTCCTTGATCTGGGTTAGATGAGGAGATGGACAGAGGTAGAGTCGAGCCAATGTAGAGTCATCGCTATTTTCGACTGGGTTGGAGGACCTTGTGAGTATAGACCACGGACAAGCCAGATTGAATAAATAGCGGTTGCACGGGGAGCTTGCGCAACTACAGTCGAAGTTTGAAGCTTGGGAAGAGGGGGAATGATGAAGGAATAGGATGAGAGCAGTAGCGCCTGGTGAGTGCAAGCAGGCATCAGGTACAAAGGTGTCCAATGAAGAAAATCTAAAAGCGGATGACAGCAAGCTAAATGAACCCAGGAAAGGGTAGATTTTGTTGGCTGACCTAGAAACCAAGTACTAGCTGGGCCAGAGTGGGTGCCTAGTTTAGGGAGGGTAAGGACTTAGCCGCCGAGGCAGGGCGGCTAGCCACTGGATTGGTTGGAACAGGCGATTACATGGCAGTAGGTTTTATCTCAGCAAAAACAAAAAAATCCGTTGTGCAAGCGGGACGTTAATGTAAACAGGGGCAGCAGACAAATAATATGCGGCTGGCCAACAGCTTCCAGGATAATGGGTAAGAACCGAAGACAAACGGGAAGAACGTGTGTGTTATGCCTGGATGATGAAGTGGACTTGAGGTGGTGCAGCCCAACTAAGACAATGGTGGCAACTTCTTGCACGTCGATGTCAACCGTGAGCCTCGCACAGTGCCTTCAGTCTACCCCATGCATGTACTTTTTTTTAACAAAACTAGAGGACTGCTGTCATTCGCTTGTATTTCTTGGTGTTGCCAGACAAGTGACAACCGGGACAAGTCCAATCCAGCTACAGACCAACAACAACGGTGCTCTTTTATGACTTTCTCGAATTAAAGGCCAGGCTCAGAACCACCGGCGGTGGGCGATGCACCCGTGCCACTGGAGGGGTGGCGAGTATACGAACGCACCATGGTGCAAAGTAACAGAGCGACCCTCCCTGCAGGGCGTACCCGTCCACCACACGAGGTTTTCATCCCTCGTGCGTGCTACCAGATCTGCAGGATGACAAGCCACCAAGCAGTCTTAATTGCGGTTTGTGCATTAACAAATAACTCCAGTTACCAGACGTTTTATCCGGTCGGGGGAGAAGCCAGGCCAATAAAACAGCTCAGTCATTTCGAACAAGCAAGCAGCAAACCGCCACAGGGAGAGGCAAGTCGCGGAGGCAAATGAAACGGCTCCTACCTTTTGAGCCATGTGAGTAGAAAGGAGATGTTCAGAGCCTGTGTACTACGGCTAAACGACGACGAAGCATTGGTGTGAACCGCCATGTCAAGTAGGGGCGCACAACAGTGTTATGTGTATGTGTGAATGAGTGGGCTGTGGAACCAAACAAGTATTTCATTCTGACCCACTATTTGATGTGCGTGCATGCGCGTGATCAGAGGGTGCGGAATGGTTCTGAACAGTTAGGAAATAAGGCTTCGGTTTGGCTAAGGTTGGTTTAATCTAGTCAAACCAAAACACCAGATATTTGATAGCGCTGACAGAGTTATACAGGGACGGGACCAGGCTTGAAAGAACTAGGCATAAGTTGGCTGGGCGTAGAAGCTCAAAGCCGGAGGTAAGAAAATACAACGGGGTCAGTGAAGACGGGCATGAAAACAATAACGAGGGCAGGCGCAAGACACTCTGCAACACAACTACGCTTCAGAGAGCAGTTGCATATGTAGTCCCAGGAGGTGAACGTCTGCATAAGAGATAGATAATATGGTGATTTATGAACAAGAACACTTGGGAGGGTAGTTGTCTCACTTGTGGGTTAACGTTAAGGGATTCTTGCTGGAGAATGTACATGCTAGGACCAAGTAGTAGGACAGTTGGGGTGAGAGCGCAAATTAGAAGGGCTTGGGGCCTGTTTCGAAGAACATGTCTAGTGTAAGCTGTGGCCCGAAAAGACGCTCGGCTCCCTCAATGGGAAGGTAAGAATAGAGAGTCCTTCGAAAGCCCACATGAGATGATATAGTACGGATGTTAGAGGAGAGCTCGTTCCATAGTTTGGAATACAGGCAAAGGAAAACGTTTTGTCTAAAGACAGTTCGGCAGGTCGACAATGGGGGCAAAAATCCAGAGTTGCGGATATTGTAGGAAGAAAATTCAGGACGGCAGTCAGCTATGTAAGCCCGTCGGTAGATTAGGCGATGCAGAAGGCCTAGGTTCAACCTAACGCGCCTCAGCCATAAAGGATCCAACCCAAGTGACAAGCAGCGGAGACGATACGGCAGTGTGGATGACGCCGGAAACAAGGACTTAGTGAACGAGCGCTGCACGTTTTCCACAGCATTCCGGCATGCCTGCGAATACTNATGGAATGGAATAGGGACAGGGGAATCGGGAGTTCTCGAATTGGTGGGTGAGGTAGGAGCAGTTAAAGATGTGTGAGAATAAAGTGCTGGGACGTACCGTGAGTGGTACGCAGACAGCGATTGGGTGGCAGCGCAGGCCGTGGGTTTCCGTGGACAAAGAGTTACAGGCTGGGTCGAGTAATCTCTTGTAACAGTGCCATCAATAGCACCAGAGGATGGTGACAGTTGAACAGTAATAGCTGAATTTAGGTCACGCAAGAAGGATGGGTGGGTGCAGTGTTCAAGAAGGACGAAATGAGAGGGTGCGACAGGGGCACTAAAAGAGCAGGAGAATCTGTCTTGTAGTGCCTTCAGCACCGAATCGTGGGAGGAAGCGGAGGGTACGGGCAGCCAAACTGAGCTGATTGGAGGATATGATGTAAGAGATTTATGGTAAGAGATGCAGGGTAAGGGAAGGGAACAGGGTGCAGCGAGGAAGCTAGTGGTGTATTCAAACTCTCTGAGAGAAGTGGGCTGCGTTGGGGATGAACAGGAATCATCTGCGTTGGTTGTAGTAGAGGGGGCTTTGGAATGGGAAGACGACATACAGTTGAAGGGCGTAGAGGTGGAGCTGTACGCAGCTTCTGAAGAGGCGGGGGCTCTGGTGGAGTAGGTAGTTGCCGAAAAGGGATCCCAGGCAAATAATATGCGGGTTGCCAGGGGGGCGGAGCTTGATAGGGACTAAGATTAAGTAAAGGCGTTTGTGGGTTAGGGACCCTGCCAGGACCAGGTTTGCATGGTGTGGGGGACCACAGGTGTATTTATGTACCATGCGAGGTATGGTCAGGTTTGTAGACGAAGGGCGAAGAGCAGGACCTCGGATAGCTAGTGTGGGAGGAGGCGTTATGTTACGAGGCTTTGACAGCAGATGTTTGGGCCCAAGAAAGCGCTTTGGTGGTCAGAAGCGGAGTGTCATTAGGTCAGGGGGTCTGGGGCAAGAGACTGTGCTTTCACTTAAGATTGCAGCGCCAGCTAAGGGCTAGTGAGATACCGCACCTGTCATATCAGCGGTGAGTTTTGTTGGCGCGGTTGGGGTCAGAGGCTGCATAGGTAGGTGTCCAATAGTAGAAGTGGAGGGCTCATAGTCGGCAGCATGAGATGCGCAGCTGAAGGTTTGTTTGGCACCTGGACACAAGTCAGCATCACAGTCTAGCAAGCTTAGGGGTGAAGCTATTCCAGGATGATGAAGTTCAGGGAGGGGATCAGTGCTTGAGCAAGGAGATTTTTGGGGTAGCACGTTAATTCCGGAACTTGGAAGGGGAGCTGGAATTTCGACCAGTTTAGAACTGGCCGCATTGTTGTCGGGGACGGCTTCGAGCCCAACCGAACTTGAGGCGACTGTAGAGGAGACCGAAACAGTTGGTATGCTAAGTAAGCTGCTGTTTGAAATTGGGGTTCCATGGCTGCTATGCGCACGTGTCAACGGCGATATGGCTTTTGTAGTCTTCCAAGGGGTTGGTTTCATGGGAAGTCTGCAAATGAGTCACACAGGGGATATTGACTGGTGTACACTGGTGAAGGGAAGAGTGGTCTGTCTGGTAGTTATCAGTGGCGGACTCTAGAGGTTTGGAGAGTAGATTTTCCGGGAGCTGCCTTTGCAGATGGGTACCAGCAGCTTTGACTTTGACGGTTTGGAATGCTGGATCCGTTTGATGCTCATCAGTAGTCACCTCCAGAGGTTTGGGGAGTGAATTCCTTGTGAGCTGTCTTTGTAGTCTAGTGCGGGCAGCTCGGACCTTTACGGTCTGGAGTGTTTGGGTAGAGGACAGAAGGGCCTGGGATGTTCACAGGCGCGTTGCATCGTTTTCGTCTCTGAATTGCATTAGAATTGGGCAACGCAAGGATGGTTTCGACTTCCGCAGCCGTCGAGCTGTACACACTGTCCCATGCATGCTACATGCTGTCAGGATGGCAGCTTTTGTGCATTCCACCGGGATGCGATCAGGAGCATTGTATATTAAGACCAGTTTACCGCATTCTATACGCCCACTAATCTCGGAGGCGAGTGTGTCAATAAGAACTGATGCTTTTGCAAGATCCGATGTATCACACGTTGCATCAGGGGTTAGAAGGCAGACAAGTGGTTGCATGAGGCGGTAGGATATTAGTTCGCTCTCCATCTTATGCACACGAGCATTGAGATTTGCCAGGTCATTTGGTAACGAGGAGGGAAGACAGCTGCTGAGTGAGGCAGGAAGGGAAATTTCAGTTAGTACAACTGAGCAGACTGAATTTAATTGGGGTACTCTATCGACCGGCCTTGAGGAGTGATGGGGTTGAGTGCTGGGTCTTCTGCCTGCAAGGCGCTTCTTTGGACACAAAGGGGGGAAGGATGACGGGGAATCAGGGTCTAGCAACCGCTTTGAGAAAAATGGGAGTGGTGGCATTTTTTAATTCGATTTAGGTAGTAGTAAGTCTCGCTGGAATGGTGCCTGCAAGCTTATACCTCAGGGAAGCCTACTCAAGCAACAATGGGTTTGAGGGATAGCTGAGTGCGATTAAAGATGAGTTATCGTAAATAGGTAGCTAAGTGTTACACTAGAAGTAAGTAAACCGCTAAAGTAGGGCTGTGTCCAAAAAAATATTTATACAACACATGACCTTGAGATCGGGGAATGCTGCAAGAGCCCTAAAACCACTGAGAATGTGGAGCTGTCAATCTCCAGCTCCACTCCGTCGAAAGTGACCTCTTCGATTGTGGAATCAGTCGTCGCCCAGGACCCCGACAGCCAAAGCCACAAGCCTGACCACAACAAACCGGATAGGCCCTCGTGCACCCAGTTGGCCACGCTGATCGCGGGCGACTCAGGGGTCCACACAAACGCGAGAGAGAGGCGACTGCAGCCAAGCAAGCCACATAAGATTCGCCAAATCAGAAAGCTACAGGCTGGCTTCAAGGTGCAGTTCTCTGCGACAACGAGCCTCATGGGAGCGCCACCATGGGAGCACCCTGCAACCTACGTTCAGGGCCCCACAGGGACACCTTTCTGATCAAACCGTGCAAAAATGCCTAAGAAACCAAACAGACGCAAGTTTGCCCCAGACCCTTAAACAACAGCAAACCTGGTCGTCATAAAGGCGGTATTGAAAGAGCTACAAGTGGCAGCTGCCGAAATTTTCGCCCACGGGGGAAAATCTCCGGCCCCCAAAGATAACATGCCCGCGCAAATCGGGCTCTTACGGGGCGCAACAAGCCCTGCACATGAAAATCAGCCCTCGAAACCGCCAAGACGGGAAGCAGACCAGTGTGCCGCAGAGGCCCCTTGGACTTAAACCCGACGTACAACTATCAATAGTAATAATAACAGCAATGTTTATTCCAAACTAGTGGGTGGCATGTTGTCAGGCATGATCATAATGTTACAGTCAGAATAGAAAATGACTGGCGGGGTTTGTGTGTACAGGGAAGTGCTCGGAAAAGGGACAGTGTCATAAACATTGGGCATTTTTAATAATAATAGTAACGTGTAGGGAGCATGCTTATTACGTGAAAAGTCACCACAGTTGTGGGAACCGAAAAAACGAGGTCAATGGGCATGAGGTACGACTAGTTGAGAGATGAGGCCTGCTGACCTGAAATAAAACTGAAAATCGTTGGAGGCCATGAGTAAACGGCTAGGGTTACCAAATGCAAAAATCGAGATGGGGGTAGACGAATTTGATCTGGAGACAAATGGCAAGTTTTCTCTCAGAAATATGGCTTACATCGAAACTAAGTAGACTCACTGGTGTCATTGTTGTAGGGAGGTCAGGTGTAAAGGATAGTTTTGATGGGGAGATAGTGGTAATGCATAGGGCCAATCGAACACCGTAAAGGAAATTGAACTTGTGGAAGAGGAAAACCGAAATTGCGGCAAGAAACTAGGCTGGTTAAATCCGAACGATATGTTCAGCGGTTTAGAACGAGGCGGTTGGGGCCAGGTCAAAAATTTGTTTGTGGTTGCGATTACAGGCTCGATTGGGCGAGAGGCTGAGGTCGAGATTCTGAAGAAAGTAGTTGCGGGAGTGCCATCAGACTGGGTATGGCAGTGTCATGCCATCATTGCACTGACATACTTCGGTTTCTGGACAGCCCCATAACGGTCGTCAAGGTTGCCGCAATCGGACAGATGATACGCCTTTCCTTGATCTGGGTTAGATGAGGAGATGGACAGAGGTAGAGTCGAGCCAATGTAGAGTCATCGCTATTTTCGACTGGGTTGGAGGACCTTGTGAGTATAGACCACGGACAAGCCAGATTGAATAAATAGCGGTTGCGCGGGGCGCTTGCGCAACTACAGTCGAAGTTTGAAGCTTGGGAAGAGGGGGAATGATGAAGGAATAGGATGAGAGCAGTAGCGTCTGCTATCCTCTCTGGTTACGCACCTCTCGGCTCCTCACCTTCGGAGGCAGCAGAGACAGTAATGAAATGCTTGTACACCAACTGCCTCAGCCCTTTCAACAAACTTTGCGATATTAAACAGTCAGTTTACCTTGAACAGCCGTCCATAATCGCACTCACTGAGACCTGGCTCACAACAAATGTCTCTGACGCGGGGATCTCGATAGACCGCTACTCCATTTTTCAAGCTGACTCAAAACGAGGGAGGGCTGGTGGGGTAGCTTTTTACCTACATGCGGCCCTGCCCATCCCGATTGTCTTCTCTGATATCACGCCTGCACCTCTTTGTGATGCACTGTGGATTCAAATCCCGCTGCGCGGGTCCGATTCTCTCCTTCTCGGCGTGGTCTACCGTTTCCCCTCGAGTCCTCCGGAAGATGACCGCCTCCTCGTACGGACGCTTGAGCAACTCTCCTCCGGCTACCACTCCACTCATTTCTTGCTAGTAGGTGATTTCAACGCTCCAAAGGCCTCCTGGGTGGGGCTCCAGCGCGTCGCATCAAGTGGACCTTTCTCAGCGGCGCTGACCAAAGTCATTCAACAAAGCGCTTGTACTCAACATGTCGTTGTGCCCACCAGATACCGCGCAGGCCAACAACCATCCCTGTTGGATTTGATCATCACCAAAGAAAAACACATCGTCGAACAGGCGACAATTAACGCTCCACTGGGACATAGTGACCACTGTGTGCTGACCTTTGATTTCACCTGCTACTGGGCCAGGAACCCCGAAACGCAAACGTGGATTCGAAAATTTTGCCGTGCAAACTTTTGAGGAGGCTGACGCGACCTTCCTCCAGAGAAAACCAGCGCGCAGCCGGATGAGCCGCAAGCCTCCGAAAAGGATTCGGGTTCTTCTAGAAAAGAGGTCTCAAATATTTTCCAAAAAGTTGACTAGAGGAGACCCAGAAGATGAGCTGGCGTTTCGTGGAATGCGTGACCACTGTAAATCAGAAATCCGTCAATGGAACATACGAAAACAAGCCATCATTCAGGACCTCGCCCGGAAAACAGAAATGTGCTGTTTAAATACATGAGACATCGCCGCATAAACAAGCCATCCGCGTTCTCTTTGAGGGACAGGAACGGGCAAACCGCGAGTGACCCAGTAGTGGTATCTGAGGTCTACAGAGAACACTATGCAGGCCTATATTCAGCCCCATCGTTCTCGTCACATCCAATCTTGTCAAGACGTAACAACGAACGGCCCCTAACCAACTTGGTCTTTACGGTGGAGGGCATTCGTCAACTGTTGCACGAGATCAACCTGCTCTGCGCGTTGGCGACCGACGAAGTCCATCCAAGAATCCTGAAGGAAACTTCGTTTACACCGGCAAATCGTTTCGTTAGTCGCTCGACAAAGGCCACCTTCCCTCTGCTTGGAGGGAAACGATTATCACGCCAATCTACAAGACTGGTGACCGACTATCGCCCGGCAGCTACAGGCTCATAAGCTTCACTAGCGTGCCATGCAAGGTGTTGGAACGCATTCTGAAGCGAGCCATCCCAGACCACCTAGTTCCAAAAACTTGATATCTCCAGTTCAACACAGATTCCTCACAAACCGTTCTTGGGTGACGAACATGCTCGTAGTTATGGACAGCTTAACCCAAGTCAAGGACAAGGGACTCATATCAGATGCCATATTTTTCGACTTCTCAAAAGCATTCGATCGAGTCGCACACGTCCCGCTGTTCCACAAACTCGAGTCTTACGGGATTCAAGGGAAAATCCTACTCTGGATCAAGGCGTTCCTCTCAGACAGAACATTCCGAATGAAAGTAGGCTCGACCTACTCTTCTCCAGCACCGGTCTTCATTGGAGTTACTTAAGGCTCCGTTTTGGGACCACTTCTGTTTCTGATCTACGTCAACGACCTTCCAGATATTCTTGCAAGTCCATGTCTACTTCTTGCGGACAACTTGAAATCCTGGGGCTCGAATGCCAGTGCCCTACAACTGGATGTAGACGATGCAAAACAGTGGTCGTTGGACTGGCACGTTCCTCTGAATGACGAAAAGTGCGTCCATAGGTCATTCGGAGGAGACTCAGCAAATGCCTAGGTCGTGCATGGTGAGAATGGACCAGAAGACATCACGAGGATAGATGCCAAAAAGGATTAGGGTATCTGGCTCTCTTCACACGCGTCCTCACTGCACCATGAGAATCGGCTCAAAAGGCATTCGCCGTCCTACGGATGATTCGGTACACCTTCTCCCGTATTACTCGCACGGACTTCCGAATACTTTAGGGGGCCTGCATCAGACCGCTTCTTTAATATGCCAACCAAGTTGTCAACTCAGGACGCACGAAGGACGTAACCCGCATTGAGCGTGTCCAACGAGCTGCTACGAAAATGGCTGCCGGCCCTAAATCCGTGGGCTACGAAACGCGTCTCACGGTGCGTGACCTCTTACCCCTCGAGTATCGTCGCCTCCGAGGAGACCCAATTCTTACCTATGCTCTGTTTGAACAATGTTTGGACAACAGCTTTTTCACCGTTGACCTAGCTAGCGCACGGGGGGACATTATGAGAAGATTTTCAAGCTCAGAGTGCACACTTTTATTAGGCAAAATGTTTTATCATTTCATGCAGTAGCTGCGTGGAATAACCTTCATCCGGCAGTTGTCCACACTCCTTCTAGAACCCAGTTAGAAGCACTATTAGACACTTTCCTATGCGAGTCCTCGTGCTGGCAACCATACTGCCCCGCGCTGAGAACTTAAAGAGCAGTGCTACACCCTGTTTTCGCTTGTGCCTTTTAGGTGAATGGCAGCTACTGAACGACAAGAACAAAACCGACCCGAGAAACTTGGGCACAAGCCTCGATCCTGTGTATCAATCCGTGAATCAGTGAATCCGTGGATCCGTGAATCTGTGTATCCGTGAATGCTGGTCCTCGGCAAGTAGTACCCCCGACTAGTTTATACCAAAAGGCAAGGTAGGTTGAGATGATCTTCGGTGCAAAGAAGGAAAGATTAAAACGACTATGTTTATGGAGTCTTCACAGAGTTCGCCACAAGGCCGTACTAAGTTCACTATCAATGGGTCTGAACCTCTTAAGTAAAAATGTTAGATTTTCATTGGCCTATGTTTTGCCCAATAAGAGCTCGCTCTCATTTGGTCAGTAGCCGTCCAGTCGACATGGTGTCCGGCTGTTCGGAATGGCTTACCCTCCTGACACTAATGAAAGCCAACAAATGAAACGGGGTACAGTGACTGGAAATAGTCTATTTACTTTGCAGTTTACCTTCAAGTAAGCTGCCAGCCAGCGAAGTAATCACATAGTGAGACGATTCAAAATTTCATTCCAAGTCTCGACGCATGCTTCGGTTGGCGGAACACTTCGAAGAACGATTTAGCTGACCGGAAGTGCCCGTCATAAAACTGGGCACCACCAGGTCTACAATGAGACGACAACCATTCGGTCCCAGCAGAAGATGGAGTCATAAGAAATCAAACTTTGATGGCGAAACAAGACATCCGGACCTGACTGTCTTTCCCTGCCTTGTTTAGTGACAGAGTGGAGGGACTATTCACACTGGCAGGACATTTGGAAGGCGAATGAAGTGTCAGGGGAGTGGTAGATATTGAAGTGGTTCCTGCCTTCAAGGCGTTGGAAGTATCACTTTCGTCATCATCACCTCTACTTTTCTCCTCGATGTCAGTCTCCCTAGGCTTCCCAGCACCCGCGAGAAACGCGGTCGTGGAAGAAGCCGGGCCGTGGATGCATCGTCCTTACGACAACTTCACGAAAACCGCTACACATGTTAGAGGCCTTTACTTGTCGTCTTAGATCTGAAAACAGCGTTCGACTCATTCAATGGCAATGCCTTGCAGCAGTTACCTTTCAAATCTGTTAAAAACTTTTGTCACCCTTCTCAGAACCTTATGCTGTGAGACCCTCGGGACAGTATTATCTTGTGTTCATTACCAACCCGCCAGGGCTATGCGTTGACACTTTCTACTGGACTTCTTAACAGAATTAATTATCGAAGGAAATTTCGCCACATTTTACTACCCGTGGACTGGATCTTCCCGGGAAAAACCTTGACGGCCCTGATTGTGTGGATATACTGCACCACTTCGTCCAGATTCCACCCAGATACAAGATATGCTAAATGATTTAAATAACGTTGCCACGCGCTTTTCTATACGTTTCGCACCTTCAGAGCGCTATTACATGACTCGTGGAGTACACCACCAAAGCTAGTTTAGGAGTCAGGCCCACTGGGTCTCGTGCACAAACTTATCTATCTGATTAATTGTGAGATGGCCGCGAAGTGTTCGCAATCGCAAACCTACTTATTCGAGCCTTCGGCAGAGGTCAGATATGTAAAGGGCGCCCTTTACTACCCCTGAACAGTCGACCCTTCAGTGTGCATGAGAAAAATGCCACCGTTTTCGTCTCAGAGGTGGCAGACTGTCTGATTCTTATCCGAACTAGCTCCAGTTGGATTCACGGCTTTCACGAAAACTGTAAGGATGCATTCAACTTTGGACTCAGGTGCTTATCGCCGAGTTGTTTTCTATAGGCTGCCAAAATGCCTGGGATTTCGCTCCTTAAATACGGAATAAAGCTTCGATACTGGTCGAACATGGGAGGAGCCGTGTCTGTTGCATAGGCGGTGCTGTTTAGAGGAAGTCATATTTGTCCAGAAAATGACTAATTCGTTAAACATTTAATCTTCCTCCATGCCTCTGACCGCTTATTGGTGAGAGCATATCTATCTGCCAGCTGTAATCTCCGTCGCAATCTTCCAAATATACAGGCACTAAGGCAGAGCTATCCAATGGAGTTGGTGGATCAGTTGCAACGTAGTAGGGTAAAATGTCGTTGCGGTGCACACGCTACTTTATGCTCCATTGTCCCGCAGTGCCCCTCCGAACTGTACCGCCCCGAGCGTCTTCTTTCGCTCACCCGACGCTGCTATCCCCGTAGGGTCTCAAGACAATGCCTCCACTAAAGACACTGGATTACATTCTTCACTGTAGTCGCTATTAGTAGTGCTAGGTCGTTGGAGTGCCCACAGACATCACGACAAACTGAGGCTTGATAGTCGCTCCTGTGCGGTTCTTCTGGCAACGTCTGTGAAGGGATCTCACAAGCGGGAAGTTGATCGATGTCTGTTTGTCATGTCTGCTTACGCCCAAACTTAATGTGGCTCTGGCACCATCAAGCAGTGGTTTTATGACGCCCTGAATGACTTGTTGCGGCGAGCTAGAAGCTCAGATATCGTTGTGGTTACTGGAGGTCTGAATGCACACGGAGGCAGGCTTGGCACATCTGGGACTCAATTAGGTAGTCGACTTGGATTAGAATCGGTACATACGGATAATAGTGAACAATTGCTTCAGCTATGTGCTGACCTCAGGCTGTTTTTATGCAGTACTAACTTCTGAAATAGCCGAAGTCGTCTGGCCCCATGGTGTCCTCCAACGGCATACCGGCTACGGACTCAAATTGATCACATCATCATCAGTTAACGATAGCGTGGATCACTTACTGAGTACCGCCCATTTTGGAACACGTTTGTGGATCCCGACCACGCGCTTGTCCGGAGTCGCTTCTCCCTTCATTTTCCAGGGCTGCGTAAGGTTCAAATAAATAGCTTAGCAACTGAGAGACTGGCAGATCCGGATGTTAGACGAATTTACCAGGATCATCTTCTGGAGCCTCTCCCAGCCTCTCCCATCAGATGTGAATTCATACTGAAACGAGATTGCCACCTCTTTGCACAGTTCTGGAAATTATGTCTGTGGTACGGCGCTACCAGGCCCGCTATAGCACTGGATATCAGACCAAACAGTGGCACTGCTTAAATCTCGAAGGAATATCCCGGCAGGTCCCGAACATAACCTGACCCGACGAAATGTCAGACGTAAAGTGAAAGTGAACGTGCGAGCCGACCGTCAAGTCTGGTGGACACGGTAAGCCGAGGAAATTGAAGAGGCCCAGAAAGCCGGTAATGCCCGAAGATTAATCGATCCGTGCGACCGGTCCTCGGAACCTACCTGAGAGCGAAACCGCCAAGGTTCAGAATGGAGCGACTATCCTGAACAAACAATAACGCCTCGACGGTTGGGCCAAATACTTCGAACAAAAGTTATCGTGGCCACCAGCTGCCACTCGTTTGGAGCCTACAGCTGACGTAGAACCCTAGACGGTGAAGGTGGAACCCCCTATAGCCTCGGAAGTTTATGACTGCTTATGTTCTCTCAAGCGCCACCGGGCATTTGGTCCGGATAAACTCCCACCCGCATTGTTCGAAGATGGGAATGAAGTTCTCAGGCAGCGCTTGTCTGATCAGTTTGTCTGCATTTGGGAAAAGGAGACTGTCCCGGACTGGGGAGAGTCGGTGATAGTGCCCATTTTCAAAAAGGTGGCTAGGATTGAGTGCGGTAACCATAGGGGGATCAGCTGGACGCCGGTCGCAATGAGGCTGTTGGCGTCACTTGTGCTTCGTCGCCTTGCGATGGCTCGTGAAACACTGGCTCGGGTGCAGCAAGCGGGGTTCCGGCCTGGTAGGGGTTGCGTTGACCAAATATTCACATCCACAATTTTAGTATTTTTGTATTTCCAAGTTGCATTCGACTCGTCTGTTCTCCTCTACACGCTTCCCATCAAGGATGCCCCGGAATTTTGCGTACATAAGTTCTTTGTATTCTCAGACTTCCGGACGTGTGACAGTATACGTAGAGCCCTCCGAAAGCTTCCGTATGTAGAGCGGTGCCTATCGTGAGTGCCCACTCTCTTCATTCTTATTTAATTTCGTGAGTGATGAGATAACGAGACGAACGCTGGAAGTTTTTCCAAGAAACCCCTGTGTCCAAACAGCCTCTGATGAAAACCTTATGGATCTGGAATATGCAGACGACATCATTCTCATCTTCCAACAGAAAAAGAAGGCGCAGTTGTTTTCGGATGAACTGACCAAAGTCATCCCGTCTTTTGGTATGCACTTTGCACCCACAAAGTGTGAGGTCATGCTCCTGGCCATGCAGTCACTGAACACGCCACTTACAATCCAGGGAGAGGCACTCGAAGTTGTGGGGCGTTTTACGTATCTTGGAAGTTGTATTAGTTCTGATTGTAGTGTGACATGAGGTCAATGCACGAATCTGCAAGACTCGGGTCTCGTTAGCTAATCTGAGGCACCTATGGCGTCAAAGCGGTATATCCTTGAATCTCAAGGGACGTGTGTATCAGGCTACACTGCGGACTGTTTCGTTGTACGCCTGTGAGACTTGGCCTGTTCGAGCAGCGGAACTGAGACGCCTTCAGTTGTTCAACAATCGTTGCCTCAGGACCATAGCTCGTGTGGGTTGGTTTCGGAGAATCCGGAACGAAGCAATTAGGAAGCGAGTCGGTGAGATGGGCGGTTAGAGCGCGACTTTACTGACCGGAAGGTCCGTGGTTCGAACCCGACCTCTGCCTGTCGACTTCCCCTATCTAGGCTTGGGCAACCTAGCAGTATCCCAACCCTTGTGCTTCCTTCGGGTGGCATGGCAGCTAGGCACCGGTAAAGTGTTACAGCTGAACGAAGAAAGCGAGTTTTCGGTTGTGCAACGCAAACTTCCGTTGAAGAATGTGTCGAGCACCAGGAGCGGCGTTGGTTAGGCCGTGTATTGCGTGTGCCGAACCATCGTTTGCCGAAGAGAGTGCTGTTTTCCGTGCCCAATTCGGGGTGGCAGAAGCAGATATTCCACTAACAACCCCTTATTTGCGCACCAATTATATCAGCCCCCGCCTGCAATGCGGAGCTACCTACCCCACCTCCCCAAGTCACCGGTAAATGTAACTGTGGCAGCTATGACCACTGTACAACAAGTACGCGGTTCTTATAGCTGATAATGATGATGATGAATTTTTGTTTCGAATTTCCACTCATCTCCCATGCAGCCGGCCGGTTTGTTTCGTGTTCATGAGTCATCTAGATGACAGTGTTCGATAGGCTTCTTTGACGGCTGCATCCTGCAGGCTGGAATCACTGTACTGGTAGGTGAATCTGTTCAAGCGCTCCAGGGGACAAGATGGCTCAGTGGTTAGAGCGGAAGGTCCGTGGTTCGATCCCGACCTCTGCCTCTCGACTTTCCCTCTCTGGACTTGGGCAATCTGGCAGTATCCCAGCCCTCGTGCTTCCTTCGGATGGCATGGCAGCTAGGCACCGAAAGGGTGTTACAGCTGAACGGTTATCTTTATTTTTTTGTCTTTCACGCGCTCCAAAATGAGCTATTCTTGGAAACAGGATCGCCATTCATCGGTCAACATAACTCAGGGGTTAAGGCTCGAGGTTACCGACCGGAAGGTCTCTGGTTCGAACCCAACCTTGGCTTCTTGATTACTCCTGCCCAGGCTTGGGCAACATCAACCTTCATGCTTCCTCCGCGTTGCATGGCAGCTGTTCACCAGAAGGGTGATACAGCTGAACTCCTATTTGTTTATTTTGTCGTATGTGTTCAGCCAGAGTTCCCGTTTGGTCACGTTCGTAATGGCGCCAGGTAACATGATACTCACATTTGTGTTGAAGGTGTGTGCCTTCGATAATGGATGGTGATCGGCGCATAGTTATGGATTGATCGCCGTTGTCGGTCCTGGGAGCATCTACACCGAATCTGCACTTGAGACTGTTTTCATGTTTTTCGATTCTCCCCACTAAAGTGTTCAGTTCGCCATCTAGAATAATAACATTGGAGCACTTGGCCGCGCGTGGAAGTCTGAAACATCCCCCATAAAAGGCGTCTTTGATGGTACCATTTTTCTAGTTTATTGGGGTGTATGCGGAAAGAAAAGTCTTTCGTCTCTATCCAAGCAGGCATCGTTTCGCCCTGTGACCTAGAGCGGTACCGACTTCTGCGCTGCCTGTCGCATAAGCCTCTGGAGCGCCAGGGTTGCACGACCAGACGCGAGAAGACAATGATGGGGCAGTTAGCTCACAAGTTGTACTTAGGCCCTTAATTCTTGTTTCTCACGTGCTACGTGCAGTACTGTCAAGATTATTCAGTGTGTGAGCAAGAGCTGAATTCAGCATGCGAACACCAAAGGCAACCAAACTGACCGGGTGTGAAGGCTTGAATATTTGTTTCGAGGCTGTTGCTTCGGGCTAACCCGATGTAATTGCGAAAGACTACTTATAGGCTCGTCAGTTCTAGCGGATAAGCGTACAAGGAGAGCATTATTAATGGGGTGAGAGGGTGGAAGAGGAGTGTTTGAAGTGGACAGAAAGCATCAGCAGCAGCGTGTCTTCTTCTGCTCTTCCTTTGGTACGCAACAAGCAAGGGGACCTGGTTGATGGTATCACGTGATGTGGTGTGAGATTTTATCTCCGTGTAAATCATGGTTGTACACTGGTCGGGATGCTTCGAAGACGCCCGAACATAGACAAGGGGACGACTGAACTTTCCCAAAACTCTATGTCACACGTCTGTGGTGTTTAAGCATTTCAGTTATTAAAGAACACGTCGCCGCACATGTTCCAGCTTCCAACATGAAGGGAGAAGAGACCGTGGAATTAACTCGCAGGTGCAACCAATCTATTCTAAGAAACCGAGAAGCGCTAGACAGCTGTTCAACAACGGTGTGCATCTCACTAAGCTCTGGGGAGACTCGAAATCGCAATCCTCCGGTTATAAGGTACAAACCTTATACCGTTCGGCCATGAGCGGCCGATCAGTAGTCTGATTAACTCACGCACATTCCTTAATTATGCGCACTGG
Organism: Opisthorchis felineus; assembly: GCA_004794785.1. NCBI lineage: Eukaryota > Metazoa > Platyhelminthes > Trematoda > Opisthorchiida > Opisthorchiidae > Opisthorchis > Opisthorchis felineus. The sequence continues at coordinate 79,860 of SJOL01009319.1, read as the reverse complement.
TGATGAGTACTAGCAAAGATAAAACAGCTGTATGGTGCTCCTCAACTTCCCAGCATAGGTTGATTTCCGTTGCAAGACGAAGTGTCTAGTAGAAAACCCAGTGTGATTTTTACAAAAGAGAACTCTGTTGACCAACCTGGCTTAACAAGCTGAGGGTTTGCATGGACAAGTGTGTCATGACGGCTCATACGTCGTCACACCACCGTTACATCCAGTTTCTCCGTGACGAAAATGACACCCATGCATCGCACAACATTTCTCTGTTGTAACCAACAACCATTTTCGGTTTTGTCTATGCCTACCACTTTTGACGCAAAACAAGTGAACTTCATTGTAGGTTTGCCCAAACTTTCGTAGATAATAAGTAATAATAATCGTTCAGCCGTAATACCCTTCTGGCGTGCCATGCCACCCGAAGGAAGCACGATGGCTGAGATACCGGCAGTCTGCCCAAGCCCAGACAGGAAAAGTTAAGACCACGATCATCATCATCATGGACTGCATGACATCAGTGTTCAACATTGATGCTTCGTTGCCGTACAACCGTGATTTATTTGAAAGTCTTATTGTGAAGAAAATAATAAAGGTGGACAGGAAAGGGACTTAGTGCAAGCCTACTACAATCATTCCGAGGTGCCTACACCTCCAGACATTCATTCAGGCAATCTGGCTAGAAAATGACAACAACAACGCCGTTGACATCGATTAGCGGCCGTATCTTGCGGCGTCTCCAACCAGGCGCGGTGGGGATCAGGTGTTCCCCATCCTCGAAGGCGAATAGCACCAACAGCACCCAAACGCTTCATTATCTCTTTCATATCCCTATGCCAGGTCAAGGGTTGGCCACCCCTTTGCTTCCGCCACTCTGAATTGGGGACGGAAAACAGCACTCTCTTCGGCAAACGATGGTTTGGCATACGTAATACAACGTAGCTCCTGGTGCTGGACACATTCTTCAATGGAAGTACCCGTTGCACAACCGAAAACTCGCTTTCTAATTGCCTTGTTACGGATTCGCTGACACCAACCCACACGAGCTATGGTTCTGAGACAACGGTTGTCGAACAACTGAAGGCGTCTCAGTTCCGCTGCTCGAACAGGCCAAGTCTCACAGGCGTACAACGAAACAGTCCGCAGTGTAGCCTGATACACACGTCCCTTGAGATTCAAGGATATACCGCTTTGACGCCATAGGTGCCTCAGATTAGCTAACGAGACCCGAGTCTTGCAGATTCGTGCATTGACCTCATGTCACACTACAATCAGAACTAATACAACTTCCAAGATACGTAAAACGCCCCACAACTTCGAGTGCCTCTCCCTGGATTGTAAGTGGCGTGTTCAGTGACTGCATGGCCAGGAGCATGACCTCACACTTTGTGGGTGCAAAGTGCATACCAAAAGACGGGATGACTTTGGTCAGTTCATCCGAAAACAACTGCGCCTTCTTTTTCTGTTGGAAGATGAGAATGATGTCGTCTGCATATTCCAGATCCATAAGGTTTTCATCAGAGGCTGTTTGGACACAGGGGTTTCTTGGAAAAACTTCCAGCGTTCGTCTCGTTATCTCATCACTCACGAAATGAAATGAGAATGCCGGAGAAGGGTGTAGAAAAAATGGAGAATTCAAGAGGCCGAGGTCGCGTTCGGATCACAGATCTTCCGGTCATTATGTCCGGGCCTTAACAACCAAGGTATCTTGAACTCAACTAGTACTTCTTATCCGTACTCTGCTTCCTGTTTATTTTATAGGTCATTTAGGACTTGCATATAACTTCTCAGTCTGTCTTCTTTCATCCCATGTAACTTCTAGGACGAAATTTCACCTAGATTATAGCTCTGGGGACATCGACGTAAGCTTTATGAATGTCTGAAGAGTACTGACGTGGGTCTGTGATATGAATGTAACCCTCTCTGCCATCGTTGGGCGTCTCGTGGATGGGCTGAAATCTCCGTATGACGACGAAAGGTTGCGTGCCGTACAGGAATTACACAGAATCGTTGATCGGGAATTGAAAGAAGTATCAATACAAAGTTATGGCCTCTGTTTGAATTTGCTGTGTCCCGAGTTACTTTCTATGTACATCAGTGGTGAGATATGTGAAAAGAAAGGAGCAGTGGCTGCAATGGGTATGTCATTTTTGGTGCTCTTGATGATATTGTGCGCGTACCTCACTGTTTGATTTTCGATCTTAAGCCAGGAAGGCAAAACGACTGATTGCATGCACGACTGTGGAATCTTGTGGAAAATAAGAATCGCCAATGTTTTTACTCTCCGTGGTCCTGATCTGCCATTCATAGCCGAAGCTAGCAGTTATTTTAATAATTTTGAGGTATGTTGTTATCAGTGTTATATGGCAAGTTAGTTGCCCACCATTCGTCCAGACCGCATTACAGTTTTGAATACGACCATTCTATTACGACTTGTTTCTGTCCTTCTTAGCTGGTCAAGTTTTTATCCGCTGAATTCACATCCCTTAGCGTGTGACCTAACATACTCGAGCATTCTTGTGCGATTTTTGAAATGTGCTAGAACAATGCCAACGCTATCAAGGGACAGCTGTATTCCTTTTTTGACTCTGACTACCTTAGACCCAATTGGTGGGCACTGTTACCGTGTATGTCAATGTTGGTTTTGGTAAACTTCAAACCGTACTAAAAGCGTTGTACACTGATTTGGGTGGCCAGGTATCCAATAGGCCTCCGCTCCAATTTGTCATATGTGGTACTGTTTGGCAAGACTTTCCCCCATATCTCTTCCCCCTTGGAACTTTGTTGTCGATCTTATCTGGGAAAGTTTCTTCCTACCCGGGACGGTTCGAAGTACTTTTGAAGCGTTTGGTAATTGATTCTGAGAACGCGGACAAAATGGCTCTTCCTATATCGGACTTTTAAAGGATGTAAGCGATGCTAAACAATTTAAATACGCCTCATACCTATGCCCTATGCCTGGGGCCGAACTGAAGTCCAGTGTTTGTAAATAGATTAATCGTTGCAGTTGACCAATTAACCTACCTCAGCAGTTGTTTGGGCATTGTGGCCGAGCCAGAGACGAAATTACTCCTTTAAAGGGGTTAGCCAGGGTGACCTTTGTCCAATCACGACATTTATCATATCAAGGATAGTGCTTACAATCGCTCATTAATTTTGTACCGTTTGCCAACGTGGTCGCTGCATGCTGAACATATCAACAATCTTTCAGTGTTTAGCCGACAGTGCTTGTATAAATGCCGAAAGAGTAATATCGGAGTGCGTCGAGTGGGTTCTGCGAAAGAGAATTCATGCATAATGGATGATCTGCCGATCGCGCCAGTTTTTTTTGCCAGAGGAGCCTTTGCTTACAAAACCTTTCTTGCCCAATCATGTACAGGTGTAAGACAACCTAGGGGAGTTTAGTTTATGTCCTGGAGGCGAAATATGAAATTCATTACCAAAAAACTCAGTCAGGCCCGAAACTGCCAATCACATAAATTGGAACCCCAAGACGATCTAACTAGATGTTTAGAGACGCCTACAGACATGATCCAATTGTGCCCTTGTGTCTGAGCTGCCCCATTCAGTGCATAAATAAGCATTTTGATTGGCACCAGTAGGGCATGCTTCAACCTACACACTGTCATAACTGGATGTACACCTTATTGTTCCGAGCTGTTGCTCCCAACTCCCAGATCCTTCTTCTAGTTCCATTATACATCGGTCGGCAAATCTGTGGTAGCTGGAATCACCGTAGGACATGCTATGAATGATGTTGATGACATGTACGCGGATTAAGACTTATACTGATAATATTTATGGGTGCACTGTTTCACCATATTCCTCCATGATGTCGTGTGCGGGGTCGTCAGTCTTAGAGTTAGGTAGACACGGTCGTATGCTATACAGCGTATCACAAAGTTTTATCTCATTTCTTTCTTTTATTGTCATTTTTCATAGGATGCCTTGCGGAAATAGATTTTCTAAGTGTTCAAGCGCACTGTGGACGTTTCGCCTCGGAAATTTTGAACCGCTCCTCTGCTACAGACATCCAGTTGACTGCAATGGAGGCTCATTTAATGGGACAGTTTTGCCTGGTGTTCCCCTACGAGTTTATCGAAAGGCTGATAAAGTGCGCTTGTGAGTCCCTTATCAGCGAGAACCAAGACGCTAAAAAACAGTTTTCTGTAAGTCCTACGTGAAGCAGAATATGATAACTGCTTTGGAGGTCATGTCTTTCTGCGCGTTTTCTTTTTTTGTGCGGATGTATCAACCACCGTTCTATCATCTCTTGATATGCTCTTCGCATCTACAGTGTGCTAAACTCCCTCTCTCCAGTATGTACATCTCCTGTACGTACCGCCTGTCACTGGAAGTTGACTGCTTTGCTCACATTCATAGTTGCATTAGCACCGATGGAGTTTTGTATGGTGGAGTCCGTGTGCAAGTCTCAATCTACTACTTATAATATCAAAAAAGCAGGTCACTGGGTCTTAATGGCTGCAATCGCCAGGTCCTGCGGTTTTTGGCCCAAAAATCACTGGTGCCGTATTGGAGAATTTTTAATGAGGTAATTAGAAAACAAGCGTTCCGCTACGCATCCTTTATTTCGGTTGAAGTATTCAGCACCATAGCTCGGTTACTTAGGACGTACGCTGAATCATCTTCCAACGAGACCAGTGGCGCCCCCTTGTTCCTTCTTCACAATGGCGCAAACTGCGTGGCCGGAGGGTGTAAAGAATATTACTCGAAGTTTGTGTGCTCTCGAGATTGGTCGTTGTGACTGTCCCTGCCTCTGGTTGGAGCGTTGCAAAAGTTGCCGTATAAGTATTTCGTGCGTTGTGCCTTTTTATTTCTAGTGATAGGTCTTCACAATAACTGTCTCGCTCACTGACCTATGAAAGCCTTGCTCATTCTAGACATGTGTGTGTGTGTGTACGTTGGGACTTGATATCTCTTCCCTTTGTTCCATTCACTAGATTCTATTCCTCAGGGAGCTTGTTCTGAACACTCCCACGAGTTTCTACCAACAATTTGGTTTGTTCATCCCTGCTATTCTCGCGTCTTTCCGAGACAAAAATGTGAGTTTATCTCCGTTTCGGTCCTTGATGATTCTACCGAGTTTTCATATGTATTTTTGTAGGAACACTCCCTGTGATCCAAATACCGTTATTCAGCCCTCCTTACCTGTTATTTTACACGTCCATTAGATAGCCCTGCGCAAGGTTTTTCCCCAAAAAACATTATTAATCCAACTGCTCCAACTCAGTTTCGATCGAATGGTTAGTCCCAACTAGTTACCATCTGTGTATTATTTTGTGGTGATGGTGTCGATGGTGATCGTTCTATTTTTGGCATGTTTGGTCGGTATTGACCGTTGTATATGTGATCCCGGCTTGCACTAGCCCTTGCTGCTTCTCATTCTACCGAATACTTATAAATTATAGCTTGGTTACTGGCAGCTGACAGGAAGTCTTAATTTTCGTGTCCAAGATAGGAGTAAATGCAAAAGTAATGTGGCTCCCACACCTAAAGATGTTTTTTTCTCGCATTGGGTTTTGATTTTTACGGGCGAGCCGTCTTCCATGGGTGATTGAAATGAGGACGATTTTTCCGTCGTCGTTATGATCATGCTATTATTTTCACTCTCTTTTACACGAAGGCGACTACACGCGAGTTGGCCAGTCTTACACTAAGGGCTGCACTCGCGCTTGCTGCGTCACGCGAACAAGCGCTACAGCTGAGCCTCGGTGCTGCTGGAGCTGCCCAACCCGGTGGTTTGAGTCACGGATTGCCCAACACTCATTGTTCTTCGCTACGTCACACCGCCACGGACGAATCAGGTGCAAGCGCTGGTGGTAGCTGTGTTTTGTCCGTCGCCTGGTATCGAAGCTGCTTGTCAGAGGCCCTTCGACGGTTTGGTGAGAGTCCAAGCAATCCTCCTTCTGAATCCAGCCAATATGTAAGTTGGATATTATGTTCACTGTTAGGGTTGGTTTTTCCTCTAAGTAACTCTCATGAACTGATTATAGCCGTAGAAGAATGTGGGCGAGTGGATAACATTGTAAGCACAGTGGATTCTCCTGTAGACTTTAGTGCATTCACCATTTGGACGCATCAGGTATTCTGGGGTCACTTATTTGTTAATCGCATAGTTACCACGTCGAGTCCGTCTTCAAATTGATCGCTTACGTTCATTTGACTGAAATACCAACCGGCAATCATCTAAAGGCTTCCGTGGGCGACACTGCTCAGTTCACCTCTTCTCTTATTCTCCTTGTTGTGGACTGTATTTGATTTATTTGAGGTCCAACGTGATACTTAAAATATTAGGTTTCTTCGTGATACCCTCGTTTGCTACTATCGCAAGACATCGACATGGAGTTATTCTGGCCATCTGATTGTCAATGGATATTGCAACTGAGCGGGGGCGAGATGGCTCAAGTGGTTGGAGCACGAATTTACTGACCGGAAGGTCCATGGTTCGAACCCGACCTCTGCATCTCGGCTTTCCCTGTCTAGGCTTGGGCAACCTGGCAGTATCTCAGCCGTCGTGCTTCCTTCGGGTGGCATGGCAGCTAGGCAGCGGAAGGGTGCTACAGCTGAACGATTTTTACTTATTTATTGCAACTGAGTTTGTTCGTACCTTCAAACTGAATTACTTGCCTCATAGGTTGTTAAGCGTTCGAATAATAAAGTTTCATTTTAACTGTTCCTTATGACTATTAACAGGTTAATTTTTCCTGTATCTTTTCTTGTGACGAAAGTGATAAACTCCAGGTCCCGACTTATACAGTATGTTGAAAAACACATCTACTCGTTGCTTCATTTCAGTCGATGGGATTTCCTCGTCTGCTTCAAACCGGCAGACAAACACTAGCCTCACATTTCATCTCAGTTATCTTGTCATATGCGGGATGACATCGAAATCTTGCACCTAAATTCATTCACACTCACTTGATATCAGAGTTCGAAATAGCTTGGCGGTTTAGGCGTGGATCTCCCATCCAAACCTGGTTTTTCGATTGCTCTTGTCTAAGCTTGCGCAACTTGACAGCATCTGAGCCCTTTTGCTCTCTTCTGGTTGCATTGCGGCTGTGAACCGAAAGGGTGCCACATGTGAATGATTTTTTATTCACTCTTAGGTGCTGTCATTGTCAGGAGGGTGAACTACTGTACAAGCCTCTCCTCGCTCATCGTGAGTGACGGTACGGGGGAAAGGCGCTGGTTGCCTTTACGGTACATCATACAAGCTGCTCTACTTTCTGTCAGGTGGAAGTTTGGCCGAGTGAATATGAATGCATAAAACTTTCGCCATTCAGCACTTTTGGCTAGCTGAAACCACAGATCAATCAGGCCGCCAGTGTATTTTCATCCTTGGTTGTCAGAATTCGTTTATCGAGCAGATGACTATCGTTAGTCTCTGTTGCATCCTTATGATCATCCACTACTTCCTAATACTCGCTCATCCACCTATATGATATGAATATAAAGCGCTAGCACGACCTATCTGTGTTTGTTGGGAAGCTTCCAGCGTACAACCTCTTCAGTGTTATGCTACACGCCGCCCCCGGTCATCTTTTTGGTGACTGAAAACTTAGACTCCGGTCTGTGTCCGAAGGATTCTGTACGATGGCGAATCTGACTGTCAAGAAATCCTGCTTTTTTCGGTCCAATTCGTCGCTTATTTGGTAATTGTTCGCAAAAGAAGAATAATTGTGTCCCTAGGTTTCCATCGGAGAAGTAAACATTAGGATGCTCTTCATTTTGATGGGAACGGAAACAGTAATAAGGCATCTTTACTGTGACGAGACACGCAATACCGGACAAATGTTTCGAACCCATTCCGAACACAGGATGGTTAGTTCACATACCATACGAAGCCTACAATTCAGGAGCTAGCCCAAAAGAATAGTTTTCTTGAAAACTGTTGGAATATTCGAAATTGACACTGTCACTAAGAGCGAATCATAAACTGGTTAAGATGTGCAGATTAACTTCGAAGGAGGGCTGCTATAGATTACGCTCCGTTCACAAAATAACTTTCTGCGATCCTCTCAAAGGGTGATCTTTTCCAGTGCCTGTTCCCCAATCTTGGCGTTGCCTCACCTCTTTCGTAACATCTAACCTCACATTCATCCGACCGAGCTAAACACTTACGAATCGGCGTTTTCGCATTCCACTTCCCAATTTCGGCACTAATTCCTTTACTTCGTACGCTAGTCTTTTTGTTTGATGCGTGGTTCATCTTTCTTATTCGGTTGCCTTTCACCAGTTCGAAGTTGCCGCGAGAAAGTAACTAGGATTGCCGTTTAACTGTATTGAGGGCTTGTATTGCAACCCATTCATTTTGAATAACATATTGCAAATTGCTTCCCCCCTTTCAGCCCTCAGCGCAGGTCAAGAAGCTCTGCAAGGATGACTGGGTTCATGGTAGTATGCTCTTGCTTTCCGAGCTTTTGGCCAGCGTCTTACCGGAACATGAGCAGTTGTTAGCCGAACTGGATGAAATGGCTGGAGTGGTGAGTGTGGTTCCTACTGGAAGACGTTCAGTTAGTATGCCCTGCCATTTCCGGCTGCGTAATCTTTTATTTTTCGTCTGTTTTACTAGCCTTTGATGGAGTTTCTTCCTCTGGGCTCGAATGAAGGTGCGCTAGCAGCTCGGACAGTTCTTCTAGCTCGGGCTGCTTTTTTCACAAGTCCATCTTTATTTGTAACCAGTATCCCACTGGTTCACAGTCCGGTTTTGTCCGCCGCCAGCAAGTTTGCACCGTCGATTGGTTCGGGTGCACTGACACAGTTTGAGCGTGAGCGTACTTCTCAGAGCAATCCAGTATCATGGCTTTGTCAACGGGTCCTCGTCGAGAACATTGAAGGGGTAAGTGCGCACTGTATTTTCTGCGTGTAGCGTATACTTTAATAGACGGACTAGATTCACATCAGTATCGCATTTTCACAGTTTAACTGCACAGTATGGGCTACAGTGCATTATTATCTCACCTGCCCGCTCCCCCGCTAGGGTTCTAGGTGTCATAAAACGTTGCAGACTGCATAGCTCTGAAGTTCTTATTCCTATCTTTTGTCGTTTCAGATTTCCAGTGCCGTTACCACATGGTTGAAGTTACGTACCCAGCAGCGCGTTGTGCTCCTGTTAAAGCTTATCCCTAGATTGTTTGCTTTAAAATCAAGTCACTTCAGTCTGCGCGAGTAAGTGTTTTGACGAGTTTCCACTACTTGGCTTTTACTGTCTCCTGGTTGACGTTTTATACCTTCATGTTTCTTCGTTTCTTCTCATGTACAGCCGACAGCAGCCCATTGTGGACTGGTTGTTCCATTACTTGAACAAAGAAAGGGAGAAACCCATGGCCTTGCTTTGCCTCGCGCTGTTGGGTTATCATATTGGACAGGATATGTGTTCCAGTGGTTGGTTAACACAGCTGTTCACTTTGGTTCGCTCGTACCTACCGTCTCCGCGTGACGCCAGCACCAAGTCAGTTATCGCTTTGTTTATTTTTGTCCTCACTTAATTTATACCCCGTTTTGCTTAAAACAGGTCAGCTCTGTTGACCAATATCTATTCTTGTGGGTAGTTGAAGGACAGTGCAGGTAATTGAATTGATGCATAGTCCACCAAGTGTTTTTCGTTGTACGTCTTCATTCTCTCACTACAGGGAAAATATGAAAACATGAATGACGATAGCAAGGACCCAAATAGTTGGTTGATGTTGGATACTTTCAACCGGTACTGAAGCACAACCGACCCTCGGTGTTTGTCTCGGGATCCCTACCCAAGGGCAAGGTGTGCTAGTTTTGACGTTCGCTCAGACAAAATCAACAAGAAGCAAACATCCCTGCTGGTACCGGTAGCGAAAGTTGGTTAAAACAAGCCGATCGTCCTCAATGGGTTTCGCCCAGCTTAGGACAGATTAGTTATGTGTAGTTCCCGGAATCTAAATCAGTCACTTCCTTTATCGAATGTCACTTTTTACGTACCTTGAAGGTGTGTGTAATGATAGAACTGGATCACTTCGTGCGGAGGCAATCAATGAGTTTATTTTTCTCAGATCGGTTTCTATACGCATTCATCACATTTTACTTAGGGAATTTTTAGAAGTTGCTTCAACCATTCTTGCGAATCTTGCTACTTCTGCTTACTAAGGATATTCGGCGCTGTTTTGATAGGAGTATCTATCGGCAAACCAATGATGTCTTGACGGGAATCCCAGTTTCATATAACTTATTTGTGTACACTTGAAGCATACTGAGTTATATCAGCTATCCAGGAAGTGCACATCCACGTGTTATGTTTGTGTTATGTTTTTTCGGACGTTTGCTCGCGTAGGACGTTATATCGCATGAATCGGGGCCAAGTATATACTTAATCCGCGGCTGAGCATGGAGCGGAAGGTTCCCTTCATTTCCTGGATGTCCAAACTTGGACTTTAGAGTATCTTAATGGCTTTTGTCTTATCTTAATGGCTTTTTTGTAATATGTAAACGAACCTCAGAACAAGCTTTGCATACAGATTAGTTTGACGACAAATCGAATTCTTTGGGTACCACCTCATGCGTTTACCTTATTGTATGAACTCCGGTAACAAGAACTGAGAGGTGGTTGTCTCCTAGGGTCAACAGGTACATTCCAAATGATTTGGTATTTAGCGCATCTTGCAGAGAATACCTTCTTACTATTGGCATGTGAAAATCGTTGGTTTTTGACTTACCATATGGTCTTCTGGTAGTTTGGAAGACTTTTCAGACTTCTGATAAGCCTGAGACGTCATACATCTGATTAAATGATGGCGGATTTGCTGCGAGTTATGGTAAATACAATAGTCCTCCTTGGCAAACATGCTACCAACGTAGAATGCCTATTGCTAGTCTTGAACACTATTCGCTCTTGACCAGTTCGTAGTCCATTCGCTGACGGAACCCACACGGTGAATTGTGATTGAAATTGAACTTCATGAAGTGTTCTTCTTCCTGCAAGGTTGTTTCATCACAGCGCTCAATGGCTGCAGCATGTATACCCTGGTGTGGTCAATTTACGGTAACTCAATGTCCAGAAATCCAGAAGTCCATGCAACTTTTTACGACAGACAAATTACGTACTTTTGGTTGCAGTTTTGTGTGTCATGTTTGAAATTCCTTCGTAGCATGAAATACTCCAACAACTAAGGGACGTACGTTCATATCACACTAATTTGGACAGTCCTGCTCCCATTTTAATGCACTTATTCTGACAAGTCCTCACCAAAGACTGGAATTCCGCTCTTAGTAGAGCTCCTCAGAAGTGCATATCCTTGGTCATGCCAGGGTTTGAACTCTAGGTATCCCGTAAGCTTCCATAGTGACTTGGAAGTCCTGACAAGCGAGTCAGTCGGTCGGTACGACCGGGATACTTACTAGGTCATCGTTCGAGGCGTCAGGAAAACCAGTCACATCGCTCAAGCGTGAGCACGTTCACTCATTCTGACGTGACAATTCAGGTGCTTTGGTGTAGTGGTGATAATACGTTCCCTCCACATGTCAGATGTCCGAAGTTGAAACCTCTTCACGGCCAAGGATATGTACTGCTGATGAGTTCTAATGAGAGCGAAACTCGAGTCTCATTCTCTCCCATTTAGTGTGGACTCACGAGAATAACTGCGGCAGAACAGGAGGAGAACTGTTCAAACAAGGGTGATGCGAACATGAAATCTACAATTCCCCCAACTACCTGCAACTAGTCGACTAAGAAATACACTGAACTGCGACTACGACGGTGACTGGATCGTCTTCTAACCACTAATGGGATTCAACAACTCCTAGGTCATTTATTCTCCCAACATAACAAAACACTCATCACGTCGTTGAACTCCATCTTTGCAGGAAGCGATCTGTTCCTTTGGAGACGGCAGCCATTCTAACAGTTGGCATTCTGGTGAAATCCGTCGGAACTGCGATCCAGGAGCCTGTGCAGCAGGTGCTAGATTCACTGTTTGCGTCGGGTCTGAGTCAGCCACTGGTCGCCACGTGTAAGTTGGTGGCCATGCACATTCCGAAGTTGAGCAAAGAGGTTGAGGTGAGAAGTTTTCTGGTCATCATTTGTTTATTATCACCTTACATCTTGCTTACGGGCAGTCCAATAGTGAGCTACAATGATCCATAGACTTTCCTTACGCTTTTCCTCTTGTATTAAAATAGGCAGTATTGACAGCAGGTTTCTAGCTTGTAGGTGCATACTTTCAGGGATGCCACATTTCACTCAGATTTTTTTTCCAGATTTGTTCATTCTTGTTCGAAGGTCTCTTTAGTTCCAATTAGGATCTCCCATTTTGTCAAACTGAAACGATGCAAAGTGTGTTGCAGCGCTACAGTGATCTTTTTCTTGCTCCAAATTTCACACCAGGTCCTGAAAGGGGCGAATAGGTTCGTCACGTTTTTCGTGTAAGGTGCCTAAGCACCTATACTGGCCATCCTTAAGAACCAGTCGACCCGACTCCAAAGTAGACATCAGTCCGATCGTCCTCTAGAGTTAACGACACAGCTGATTTTTAAGCGCTTCGGGGCAAGCGGATGGTTGTTCTTTAGATAGCCTCTATTCGATCTCAGGTTCACGATCTGTTTTTGTCTGAAATCTACCAATAAAATACCACTATTATCGTTTTGTTTTGAAGAGCATGGTCACAAACGCAGAAAGTAAATGCGAGCGATAGATGTGGAAGGGTTGCAGGAGAATATTAGATAAAGCGAGGGAAGCGTCCCATTCGAAGGCGTGCCATTAACAGTTCCAGTCAGACAAGATGAATCCCAACGTACGTAAGAATGTTTGGTATTGAAACACACCTGTAAAGACCAACAACTGAAGAAAGGACAAACAATGCTGAATGCACTTCAAGGCGCAGTAAGCGCTAGCACAGTAAAGACTGGCACATCAGGCACAAAGTGACCGTCATACTAGGTCAGTTGTAAAAGTCAATGGCAAGAATGAACACTCAAAGCCATATAGGACGCCTAAAAGTATCCTAAGTACGGAGGGAGCCCAAAAATGGCAAGCAAACATAAGTCACTGACTGTGACCTCAAGAAGTCCCAGTCCAATAACAGCCTTGGCGGATTGAGGAAAGCAGATTCCTCGATAAGAAATGATCATCGGTTGGTAGATCACAATCGATTGCACGTAGGGCTGAGATGATGGCAAGGGGAAATTCATCAGCACCATACTTTTGCTTCTTCTCATTCCACACAGTCACTCCGTGCCCATCCGAGACTATGCTTACTCCTATCACAGTTGCTCGGCGTTCCCGAGCAGCGATTAGGTCAGGATTGATGAAAGACATCGACGTAACACTCGTTCGGTGCCTAGCTGCCATGCAATAGGACGGGTGAGATACTGCCAAGTTGCCTAAGCCTAAACAAAACCAGTTGAAGTGCCGGTGTTGGGTTCGTACTACGGACCTTCCAGCCAGTAATTTCGCGCATTAATCACTGAGCTGTCTCAAGCTTTACCAATAAACCGTCATACAGCTATTTTGATGTTTCAAGCAGTAACGTTTACAATGATCACAAGGCCCTCTTTGTATGCGCTCAAGGTAAAGGGCTGCGACCACCATATGTAGTGACACCAAATGATTCATGTTTGATAGTTCCAGCCACCAAGTCTACTCGTTCGAATCAGTGTTATTTGGCAGCTTGACGCATGGGTGAAACCCCAGAAGCTAACTGACGTGTCCTGGTAGTGTAGCCTGATCTGATCTCTGACGTTGGAGGCTCTGATTTCCATTGGTAGACCTTACTCATGGATGTCTTGACGTCTCACAATCAACTGCACCAATTTATCTGGTTACTGCTGCAGCCGTGAACACTGCAAGGCCAAGTTGACCTGGACTTACAGGAACCAACACGTATAAATAGCTCTCTCGAGGCAGATGCAGTTTACCGGACGTTTACTACTGTGTTGTACTATTAAAATACACTGAGACAAATTTAAATACCACTTCATCTGACGAAATTGAATCGTTTTCTGTGGAGAGCTGTCAGATGATCAGCGTATCCTATCGATGGTTTCTAATACCGACAAAACTGAACCTCTAAGTGTTAGTTATGATCACTAGTATCGTACAGGACATATGTAGTACGAATAACATCATCTTCTGAGTGAAAGTTTGTGTTGTCCTAATATGTCGTGTTTACTCTCACTTCAAGAATCAAATACTAAACGACATCAGTCGGGTCCTCATGCATAATAGTGGAAGTACCCTCGGTCAGCCGCACTCGTCCATATTCAACCCTGTTAGTTCAGTGAGCCTCGTGCCTTTGCCCAACGTTACAACACTTCTCAACAACCTGGTGTCAAGTCACACTACCCCATCAACAGTTGGTGTTGCTGCTGGGTTAGCCGCCTTAGCGACGCAGCTCAGCGGGCCCGGATCCTCCTCAACGTCAGCAGTAGTACCCATTGGTTGTGCGACTTCTAGTGGCTCTGCGGGGATTACAGCTGGTTTTGGATCGGGCAGTTCAAGCGTCAGTCGAATGATGCTCTACGCAACTGGAAAACTGCGACCTAGCGCTTGTGGTATTTCCTGTACCAGTTCGTCAATCGCTGATTTGAGTCATGTTGCTTTCCCTGGAAGTTGCTCACCAGGAGGAGAAATGTCTTCCGAAGTGGCTGTTGTAGCACTTGCTCTGCGAACTATCGGAACATTTAACTTCTCAGGTAATTCCTTCCATGCTACACCGGTACGCTTTTTATTCCAATTTTCTCCCCCCTCTGTCTGGAATTGATGTTGATACCTCTGATTGTACTGAGTTTCTTAGCTGTCTGTTGTACTCAGTTGGATAGAATGAATTTCTGCGGCGAAAATTTTAGCATAGTATTTTTACATCCAGCGTATAGGCATCGGTTCCAGATCCGGTATATGCAATCGTTATAGAGGAAAATGTTGGTAGCTCAGGTCGGTGGTTGAACTACCGACCCATCGCTACGCTCCACTACGCCCCCTAACAACGTACTGATGATGTCACCTAGATTGGTGATGAAACGTTTGCAATCAAATTACCCAGCTCAGCTCAGCGAACAAACCAACGACCATATGCAATTGTGTCTCGAGCGATATGATTTCCTCTCTTTCCTGAAATGACAATCCCATGGGCGAAGGGGTGGATATCTGTGGTCGGAATCGAACCATTGGCAGTATGCTTACCGAATGCGTTCCCAATTTACTAAGCTGCTGAAGATACAGATCCACGTCACATGGACGCACCAACCATCCGGCCATTCCGCAGGACACATACAACGGTCCTCCCAATAGGGACCGAGTCAAGGTGGACCGTTCTGAAAGAGATACCTGCTCTGGGGGTTCGACCAATTCCCTAGCTTTTCATGACAGCCGAATGAATCTTGAATCGAAGATTCAACTTTATGTATACGTGATACGTCACTATACACTATGTACAGTGTGTTACATGAGATTTTACTCTTTCTGCTTGGTCCCTGTGGTTCTTTCATAATGCGTAACGAACATAGGATGCTAAATCTGTTCACAAAACCTCAATAATATAAGCAACACTCTGCAACTTTCCCCGTGATCCTAGCTTCAATCCTCTTCATCCCGTCACTCAATGTTTCAGCCTTCTTTGAGCTGTTTCACTGGTCCTCATCAACTTTATCGTCACATAAAAACATCTACAGTGAAGTAGTTAATGCTGATTCCTTGATTAACTAGTGTCGGCACATTAGTCAGTTATCACATCCCTGTATTCGAATCTAATCTAACAGTAGGAAGACTGACTTCCGCCTCTTTGTCATGCACACCGATGAAATGCACAGTCGACGTTTGAAACTGATTAAACCCAGGTTTAATTATCAGTGTCTTGGTGTTCTTCCGCATTTACTTCATCGGACTAATCGATCGGCACTTACCTTCAGGAGCTTGTTTGATAACCGGTCTTGAAGGGAGATTATTAGTTTAGGATTAGGCAGTATTTGCCTGCAATAAAGGTTTATGGAAAATTTAAAATTTGGAGCATTCGGCTGGAAAATAATCCACTCTGCACTTACCAGTAAGATTCAATGGTGCGCAGTCTACACATGACCTGCGAAAGCACCTTCAGGAAACAGCAAGTTAAAAGTTCTTTGGTTTCATTGGTATTCACTGATTATATACCCGTTAGATTGACAATCGTTAACAACTTAACACTAGCCCAACCGTGTTCCGCGACATCTTAACTGAAGTGAACGATTTTCATTCCCCCTTCGAGGTACAAGAACATTCATGACATGATCGTCTAGGGACCTAATCCGGTTATTCACCCGGATTACTAGCCACATTACTGAGCTTTGATCAAATGATTGGGTCCACAATACCTTGAAAAGTTCGTAGCGTTAGCTGGAAAAACTAGACCAACCACTGTCAATCTCACGCCCTGTGGTAAATCTCATGCTTTATTGTGTTGTACGCAGCCATGGGAACACCCTTTGTGCAGAAAGTTCAGTTGGTATGCTCATTAGGTGATATCAAGAATGAACATCACAGGTAATCAGTAGAGCTAGACTCGGCTTTGAAACATCACTCACCATAGTTAACTAGAAATCAAGCGTTGTGCTAGACAGTGTTTCACTCCCCGACTACTGAAAACAGGCAGTCTTTGTTGGGGAGTAGTGAGGCTAAAGGTGACAAAATTTTCGGATCCGGCTTGATGGGTCTGGCACTTCGTCCATCAACCCAGTGGTAAAGCTCGCGGGGTTGGAACGAAGTGGTCCATTTAGGGGGAATAAATTAGGGGAGGGGGAATACTGTAATTTTTACAGGCAACGTTGGGGATTGCTGACAGGTGCTGCGCTTTCGAGATCCAAACTTTCATTGTGTACTTCAGGTGCCCTTACCGACTTTAAGCACACTCACGGATTACGGGCCGTTGCCAGTAAGGTTTCTCATGAACTGACTGACCGCACTATGTCTTCGTACCACTAACTGAGCCAACCTCCGCAAATGGCAGTTAGCAATCAAATAGAGGTGTTTGATATCTGTGATTATGCTTTCGGAATGGCCCTGCCGACACTCGTACACCTGAACAAATCAGTTAGGGCGTTGGTCTCCAAGGTACTGTATGTAACTGTTTTTATCAGGTTACCATCATGAAATGACTCTGGTGCACTCACTTCCTCCTTAGCGTGGTTGGCTCTGATTATTCCGGGGGTGATTCGTTATGGGAAGCTGGCTAGCTTCCACTATGTTACCCATTATTTCCCAGTTATTCGTAACCACTAAAGATCTCAAGATCAACCTTAGGTATTGCAATCATAGATATTCCAAAACGAATCTGATCGGTTCTGCAAATTTGTTTTTGTTATCAGTACATCTGGTTCTTTATCACTCATTGTTCGTCAGAATGTTGACTGTTCTGTGTCTGTTTTTCCATTTTTCACCAAGGCCGTCCACTAGCTCCTTTTGTTCGTCACATTTCGGATAATTTCATCTCGATCACCACCTGCGATGTAAAGGAGGTGCGACTGGAAGCAGTGAAGACATGTGCACGTTTGATGCTCCCATGGCTGAAGGTGAGCAGTTAGCTTCTGTACACACTTGGATTGATCGTTACGTATTACTGAATGAACAATTACTTCGTGTCCCTCAAACCTAGTGCTGCACTTGGTTGACACGCGTAAAAGCGATTTTGTGTTTTCCTCGAGTTCGCGTGGATCACTGAGGTTGTTTCTTTACTTTTTCACGTAGCAATATTGTGCGCAACGCTGTAGCCTGCGAAGTTATTACCTTGTTTAAGACATTGTATATCTAGTTCGAAGCCTTACATATGGCCTTGCTAAAAGCCCCTGGTCGTTCTCGACGGAGGACCAATTCGACAGCTTAGTGACTGCCAGTCGTCGCGTGTTTGTGTCACCCTTCTACGTTCGTCGATTATCCATTAGTCACCTTCAGGTGCATGCTTCTGATCACTGAGGGTTCATCTCAAAAGACTAACTCGTCGGCTCACTTGGTTGCCACTCCGCATTTTGTATGATAGTGCTCAATGTCGGTTGTTCGGCTTGTGTAAGTGAACCGGATCCATCAAAACAGAACAAGTCTGGAGCTACCGTTGTTCACTGAATACCGACATTCGAATGACATGGCTTAGTTTGATGCTACCACTTTTTCTAACAACAGGCATGGCACAGCTCAGCTCTCAGCGCAACTTCCTGTCGGTCGGTACTGGGTTGACATGTCTTGGAAAAAGTAGGTAAGATACGGGCGTCCTCATCGTCGTCATTGCAAGCCCTGGATTGTCATATCCGTTTTAAAATTACACGCCAGTTGAAATAAAATTCACTATTTCGTAAATCCCATGAGGGCGCAAATTCCTAGGTGGATATTGAGGCTTGCGTTTTCCAACATGGTACATGCTCAGAATCGGGCTTCCTAGCTTTCAGTTTCTATCCAAGTCATCTGCATAAGTATTTTGAACAGCGCGTACCTCGAATGTGTGTAGTGTTCTCTCTAGGGGATCCTTTCGTCTTTCCGTTTTTTGCTGTTGGTGATAAACTAAGAACAGCTAAACACCAATCTAATTCACCAGTTTTACTGATAGTGATGGTGATGATGTCCCATTTGGTGCAAGGCTCTGCTGAAAATGCCGCTTCATCTCGAATTGGTGTGTTCCATTGGTTGCCAGGTCGTGTTAGAGTAAATTTCGCAGTTTTTTTCACCCGATGATATCGTCCCTTTTTGAAGATAGATAAATTCTTTTGCGGCTTTCAGGACCCAAGGGGACACAGTGCATAGCACGTTAGAGATGCTTTCCCCCTGCTAAAGCACCAAACGTGCTGGTGTCATCCGCATTTCGCTTCTAGGT
Source organism: Opisthorchis felineus (assembly GCA_004794785.1). Lineage (NCBI taxonomy): Eukaryota > Metazoa > Platyhelminthes > Trematoda > Opisthorchiida > Opisthorchiidae > Opisthorchis > Opisthorchis felineus. Next base: position 61,057 of record SJOL01009319.1, on the reverse strand, counting down.
CCTGTTCTCAGGTCTACTTCGGACTGCAGAATTTTCAGATGGTTCAACACGTGGTTCTCGCAAACTGCTGGTGGCATCACCTGTCCAGAGCATCGTCCGATATTGGGGCGAGATGGCTCAGTGGTTAATGCGCGAATTTACTGACCGGAGGGTCCGTGGTTCGAACCCGACCTCTGCACCTCGACTTCTCCTGTCTAGGCTTGGCCAGCCTAGCAGTATCCGAGCCCTCGTGTTTCCTTCGGGTGGCATGGCAGCTAGGCACCGAAAGGGTGGTACAGTTAAACGATTTACGATTTCCGTTTTTGGAGGCAAGCCGGAAATCAGATGCCCCTGTATGTATGTGTATGTGTGTGCTTGTATTCCCCATGAGTTTGTGAATTTTTTTGTTTCCGACTTAGTTCGGTAAGCCACATCTAGCCTGTGCTGAAGGTACTGTACAGTCGTTCGATCCTCATTGGGGACGATCAGCGGCACGCTTCCCATGAATCCCAAGGCAGCTACTCGGGAAACTAAACATCACCCAATCCCTTTCTCGTTTTCCTCCTAGGCTGTTGATCCCAATCATTGGTTTGCGCGTCCTGCAATGAATACGGTCGCTGATATCCTCGGCAAACTCCTGACTGTTGGCATAAGTGACCCAGGTGAGCGTCCTCCTTTCTTGATTATCTTGTCGTCTTTTTGGAGCACCATTTCATCCCATGTTCGAAAGAAACATTGAGACTTTGTGTTTGACTTTTATGAGTTTTAGCGTGCTATTGTATTGCGAGTCTTGAGGAATTACGTCACATTTTGAGAATTCGACATCGTTTGCGACGACAGCCACGTGACCAATGCAGGGGGCTTAGGTTTTCAAGCGGAGCTTTTCCTGTCCACCTTGTGAATCACAACCATTATTCATCACGAATCAGCTGATACTGAACCATGATTGAATGGTTTTTGAATAAAAAATCACCATAATTTCCGTTTCGGATAGATTTCGCTGCAGTGACTATCGCGCGGCGGACAATATGGAACCAGATTCAAGTTTTGTTCAGGTTGTTGAGTGAACGATGCCCGCACCGATCCAATCAGCAGACTAATATTACCCTAGGAAAGACGAATTGTAGGATAAGATGGGCCCATTCCATGAAGCAGTTGGATCTTCTTCCATTCAACTTCAGCGTCACCAAGCTGTCTCACACTCACTTTATTGGAGCAACTAAATGTATCTTGTCCTGCTTTAAGTGCAACTTTTGGGTATCTTTGTGGCGAATCGAGGTGAACCATCAAAGCATGTGAAAAGTTATTAGAGTTGACGCGATACATATATAAGCTTTCTGTGCTGATGTAATGCATTGAGCGGTGTTGGTGTTTTATGTTCCCAGTATGCATTCTTCGTCCCTATTATAGTGTCATACTCCATTTTTCAAGAAAGGTTTGACGGTTAACGAGGATGCCTCTTTGTTTTCCAAAAATGTATGTACGATATGAGGACGAGGACCACTTTCCAACATGAAGCCTCCAGAGGTATCGTACCGGGGTCATCGGACTAGTAGTCTACTATCCTATCCATTCAACTATTCCATTTTTTGTTCATGGTGTACTTGGTTGTTAGTTTGTCATCTCTCGGTGCAACGGAACCGTTTGTCATAATGTCTGTTCTTATGAATAATTCATATGGTGTGAATATGCATCATCTTCTGTTGATTTCGCTAGATCCCGATGTTCGTCGTTGTGTCTTCGAATCTATCGATCCCGGTTTCGACCCCCACTTAACGCAAGCGGACCATTTGTCTTCGCTCTTCTTGGCCCTTCGAGACGAGGTGTTCGAAATCCGCTGTCTAGTCATGCAACGTTTGGGGCGACTTTCGGACCTCAATCCAGCGTGCGTTCAACCCAACTTGCGCAAATTTCTGCTTTATGTGAGTTTTCGCTAGTCGCTGATCAACCGTTCAGAATTAACCCCCACTTTACTGTACTGCTGCTCGAGGACTCGTGGGTTCCATTGATGGTTTGCTCGACGAAACGTACTACCTCCAGAATCACTGTGCCAGCGCCAAGTGAAGGACTACCTTCAGACCGGTATTTATAATGTCAGATTCAAAACTACACATAATCCCCCGGAAAACACTTGGGAACGCTCGTTATGTGAAAAGGACAGAATGTGAAAACGCCGATAATATGAATGTATCCTTTAATCAGGGGTTTCTATGTTCAAATAGACATCCTCTTGACATCTCGTTTGGTTCGGCTTGGATGTATGGAAGTCGCATAGGAGATGTGTGCGTGTACAGTTCTGAGCAGTTGTCGGCCTTTAGAGGACATATCTCTGGACTTGACAATACGCTACACTTGGTTCTCTTCGGCGTTGCGTATTTCATTCATTGTTTGGCTTCGTCCTGTTTGGGGACGCTGCAAGATATGGTTGCTAATCGATGTCAGTGGCGTTCTTGTCAATTTATACCCACATTGAATGAGTGTCTGGAGGCGTAGGCACTTTGGGATGATTGTGGTAGGATAGCAATTAGTCCTTCCGCCATCCACTTTTCTTCTTCACAATAATGTTTTCAGACAAATTATGGTTGTACAGCAGCGAAGCGTTAGTATTCGAACATTGATGTTAGACTGTCTATGATGATGATAATGACGATGATGGTGACGATGAGATGGTATCAACTGTTTTCATCCTTTTTCTCTTTTCAGACATTAAATGACTTGGCCCATAGTGGTTCGACGAAAAACAAGGAGCAGTCTGCTCTGTTACTTGCCTGCTTGATCACCTCAGCTCCACGTTTCTTCACTCCCTATGCAGACCCGGTCCTTCAAATTCTGGTGCCCCGCATAAGACAGGCCCTCCCGATCACTTTAAGAGAATCAATTGAGAGCTCTATGAATCAAGGTGGTAAAGGTATTTGATCACTCTTCTAAGACAGATTAGTTGGAGCCATGTCCGATTTTTTTAAATTTTGGATTGATGATTACCACTTCCCCCTTATTACTTTCCATTTCATCTGACGTTTTACGCACGCCGTCCGATTGTGTTAAATTTCCGTATGTTTGTGTGCGATTCTCAGCTGTCGGGACTCACAAGCAAACCATAGCTTCAGCGCACGCATAATATTGTCATGCTAATGGGCTGTTCAAACTCGTCTAGCTTATGGACTTGAGATTTGAGTGTTCAAGTCCGAACGGTTTTCGTCTCTCGCGAAATACACTCATTTTCATCCCCCAAATCTTCCTTCTTACTGTTTTTTCTGCAATTCTCAGGTTGCACAATGGCCACATTCAATGGTCGTACGAATTTGAAAACAGTGCAGGACCCTGTAACCGGAGATCAGCCGACTTTGCTCGCAGATCCGCCAGCAGTCCTCCGGCCAGCTCCAGGAAGCCGGCCACCCAATGGTGCCGTAAGTTCCCCTCTCTTAGGCTTACCACTATCTTTACCCGATTTAATGACGAATGTTGTTCTATATCTTTCGCTTTGACCCAAAGGCGCCGTTATATAAGTATGGTTATGCTCCAACCCACGTTGTGTCCAGCTTATATTAGTGTATTTTTACTGGTAACTTCCGGTGCACCAATTGTGTTTATTAATTTTCTCTTCTCAAGGGAGATGCAACAACGAGTACCAAACGTTTGGGTAATGTCAATGTGGCACCAGGCACTGACCAAGTTCAAGATTCACCGGGCTATCCGACCAACTTAACCAGTATTTTGACGAGAATACCTCAAACTAATGTTCATTTTGGGGTTACTATATCGTCTCTTTCGTCGGACATTACGAATCAATGGACCGAACCAACTTCTGTGGTTATTGCCTTATTTACCACTCTCGGGCGTTTGTCAGGGGTCGCACCTGCCGCCGTGCGGGCCTACATGGACGAGTTTATTCCCATACTTTGTTGCATGATGCAAGACCAATCCTGCTTTGCACGACGCGCGGTAAGCCAATGCACTCCTTTTCGATGACACAATTCCCGCAGAATATTTGTTCATCACCTTTCCCCCTCCAATTTTTTATTATGTTTAGTTATCAAAGAACGTTCGTTACGTCGCTTTGAGATTCGAACATAAAAAGCCAAGATAAAGCCCGAATTCTTATCGGGAAATCTTCAGGCTTAATTCAGAAGACTAGTACACGAGATCCGTAGGAGGGATTCCACACATTGGATTTTAGAGAAGTTAGATAAAGTAACTTTAGGCTTTTGATAGGATTGGTATGACCACTGAAACAGTGAGTCGGTTGCATATAAACGTACTGACCCAGTTGATTAAGTGCCAACTACAAATCGAAATTTAAGTAAAATGACAGAATCGATCAGTGGTTTTCGGATCATGAATCCATACCAGTTCAAGTTTACCGGGGGTATCCAGGGCTAATTTCCGAGTAAAGAGACAATCCACAGTAGGTGGTCACGACTTTTTGCATGTCCGTGATGGTGTGACTCAATGCACTCTACATTCGGCCTACCCTTAGGTTGCAGCAGAACGCGGTAAAAATAGGAGAAAGGTGGCTTGATGTAATTAGCGTTTTTGTTAGTTTCGTATATGCTGTAGTTAGGGGTCAGGTGTGCACAGTAGTCACTCCTTCTCTTACCATAAGACTCGTTCAATGACCCTGGTGGAATCTTCAGATTAGTGGACGGCACCAATTCCAATTAATAATATTCGAAACACGCCCATTGGTTCATGGGCTTTCGGTGTGCTGATTCTACGTTCATTGGTAACAGCTTTTCCGAGTTTGGTTTTGAACCCTTAGCCAATGTGTTGGAAGCATTTTCTATAGTGGATAATCCCTTTTGTGCAGATCGCCGTGTGGACCTTGAGCACGTTGGTGTCCAACACGGGCTATGTTGTTACACCATACGAACGTCATCCACAGCTATTACCTATTTTAATGGAAATGCTAAAACGGGAGGAGTCCAAGGAAATACGACAAGAGGTAAGTAGCCCTGAGCATCCCCGTTAGTCTCATGTCATACCTTACTTAGATCTGTCAACAGAAGGGCTTTCCCGATTTCCTTAGGTGTTGTATGACACTTAGTCCGCTGGAGTCGTGCAGTCACTTAATAGTGAGCCTGATTCGGATTCGTACAATCTGTGTTAGTTGTCTTGGTTGGTGCTCACACTCACATGCTCTGTGTGCAATCCTCCTTGAATTGGCTCAGCTGAGAGACGCAAGTGTTTCCTGAATTGTTCTTATTTCAGGGTCGACAGATTACACCTTTTACTTGGTGTTACTGTTATCCTCTCCCGCTGCCGCTGGAAAAAGGGAGAGTGCAGAATGAACTTTATTTGATGGATATTACCCCATCGTTATCACTGACTACGCGGAATACTGGCGTATAGTTGATATACTTCTGTGAAGAATGAGTCTCACTTAAGAACAAGGTTGTGTAAAAAGTGCAAGGGCCTAAGGAACTCTTAACAGCCAGGTGTTCAAGTTTATGAACAACATCAATGTGTGCACAACCTTGATCTGCATCCGTTTAAGCCGACTCCATTGTTCCATACGTCACAATCAGTGTGTAAGAACGTTTGGCGTACCCCTCAGTTCGATTTTTGTCTTTGAAGTGGGCTTTTTAGGTTACCTGTTGAACCACTTATACCGAGCAGTTTAGGTGTCGCATTTTGTTTATGGAAGATCCAGCGATGGGCCATAAACTTTTTTAGCCTGCTTATGACCATCTTGGCAGCGCACCTTACCCTGCTATCCAACTTGCGCCTATAGCACTTACAGTTTCATCCACGCAGTACCGAATCAGGTGAGAAAAACCCAACTTTACGTAGTCAAATGCAGTACTGATGAATTCAGTGGAACAAATAAGCCTGAATATAAGCATCACAAGTTTCCATGGTTGTGCTGAGGTTGGGCTCTTTTTCGTGCCGTTTTTGCGTGTGCAGATCCTGGCTGATGGTTTTAGACACTACTTGACACTACTTGTATCCGGTGCATTTTTTTTACATTTCGTGGATTGTTCGGTTTTTGGATTCAGTTACGAACACCACTCAACTACTCTTCTACAACTCATTTTGTCGTTGTCACTTTGCACTTTTCTCTTTCCCTGCTTGGTTAGGTGCTTCGGGCTCTTGGAGTTGTGGGAGCTTTGGATCCGTTCAAATTCCGCTTGATTACTGGCCAGGTGGACACTTTTGGTGATACAGGCATTGCTGTCAGTCTACATGAAGCTGATGACAAGAAGGATGGTGAGCTTCTATTTTTAAGAAACGCAGCTTTTGAGGGTTTGTCCTCTGCCTTCTGTTGACATGTACAAACCAGGTCTGTGGTACGAAATTGTTAGAAAATCACAGTGTTTTCCACTGCTATTCACTTCACTTAGTCGTTTATATCTCATACGCGAGACTATGTTCATTGAATCCTAATCTACTATAACTCATTGATGTTAGGAAGTAAAACGTTAGTGATGTACTAACGCATATCCATTGATAGAGAACCTTATACCGAATCTAATACAGCTTCTGTAAATAAAGTGTAGTAGACGAAGGGTGGCTGACATGTGTGCTGAAATGGAGCAATTTCACAGCTCACCCGTTAGATTTCTTCGGAGAACAGTAATTTAGGTCACATTCCGACGCCTTGAAATATGTAATCTTAGAATGTAGTTTCTTTCTGTTATCAATTCTCCGCACGTAACAATAAATAATGGACCATGAGTCCTCATCTGCTCGTTGAGCTAGGTATAAATAGCAAGTTATCAACTTGGACTTGGTCCTGTTTGACAATGAAGCCCCACTCAAACTAGATTCCATTAGAATATTCTTAGGCTTAATCATGTTGAATTATTAAGCACTCCTGCATACAAATTGCCAGCTCTAAATCAGTCTGCATGTGCGTATACGCCGACCTTCCACTATGTGTAAGTTTTTATGATACCGCGCTGATGCCGAAGGCCAACAAGCGCGCTAGATGAAGTTGTGGTTCCTAGCCAACACATTTTTGAGTAAAAAAAACACGGAATTGACCTTAGGTTAGATAAGTCCTTTATCGGGTACCGGATACTATTGAGATCTACTGAAGCATCTCATGCACTCTAACTCCTACGATAACTTTTGTTTTTTTAATTCAAGTGGATGAAATTTTTCGTTTTCTTCATTGAAATAGATTGTCACTGTACGAGCAACTAAACTTGTTTTCTGTTTCCATCTGGAGGTGATTCTTTCTTAAATTCGTCGATGTCGTTGCGAACCTGCTTGATGCATGTCATCAAATGTGCAACATAGTGCTGCGACAGTATTAACTGGTACTGGACAAATTTTCGGCTGCCACACAGATGCCTTACAAAGTTCTGAGTGGGCCCAACGACAACATCAGTACGTCGATAGCCTTGCTCCGCCATGTGTCATGAAGAGAATACGGTCTGTCGATCAGCATATGGCACTACCGACAACTGCGAAACCTCGCTACTGTACATGGATGTGCAAGGACCAGTGAATCTCACTTGGACAGGCACCAGATTGGAGTGGGGGGATGAAATCGGTTTTTGCTCTCTGCACTTTTGCTGTCTGCAACTAACTGCACAGAGACCAGAGGTATAACCCCAAAGAAAACTTGCTCGACACTCCGGACTTTATTGCTGCGCAATCCCTCATTTTACCATATATTCCTCTTGAATACAAAACTCCGTTTATGCCACGGCGTTCCCCGTAAGCGACGCTGCCAACGCTGGCTTAATCGTCGCCCCAACAGCTACGCGGGTTAGACCTCCTCCATTTTCTTTGACAATCAGTACAATGCTGCACACGGACGCTAGAATATTCGCTCATTCCTTGACATCAAAATACAGGGTCCCACTATGCAAAATCTTGCTTGCCGTTCGGAGATACGGATTCCTCATTTGGTTTCATCGCGCATTCCGGGGATGGAGTATCCTTTACAACCAAAGTGAAACTCCGGCCTGTGTGACTTCGCTGTCGCTCCTAACAACTAAGCTTATAGCCCTCTCCTCTCTTCAGAGCCCTTATCATCCAGGATTACACTTTTTTCAGACTCCAGTGTATATGATCTTTAAAGCCATCTACACCCTTCCTTCTTCTGATGTTCCGTCACAGTTGATGTCTACAGTTAGCTACAGGAAATGTTAAGCGGTACGCCAAAATCCCGACATCCTAATAGCCAGCGAGGACCCGTGTTCCACGCGGCGCCATCCATCCCATCCTTGGGTAGTTCAGATTGGGACAACACTGCGAACCCAGCGGGTGACTCATCAACTGTGTTCGACCTTTACTTCAAATGATCGGACATGACAAGAAATGAATGCTCACATCGGCAACGCCAGGAAGCCGTTCATGGAATGTCGCTCCCTGGAGTCATTCAATATTCAACATTCGAACGGAGTTCCATGTCCGACCTCTACTGACACATGCGAAACTGAGCCTTCCAGAACTGTCGATCTTCACAGACTCGAAATATCTGACCATTGGTATGAGTATTAATAATAATAATGGCTCAGCCGTTGCACCCTTTCGGTGCTTAGCTGCCATTCCGCCCGAAGGAAGCATGAGGGCTGAAATGCTGCCAGGTTGCTCAAGCCTAGATAGGTGCAGTCGAGATGCAGAAGTCGGGTTCGAATCACCGACCTTCTGGTCAGTGAGACATCTCGCACTGAATACTTAAATTTACTCTGGAAAAACAGGATACCCATTGATGGTGCCAGAGAACACTATCATTATATGTTACGCCGTTCCGAATTATATCTGGTTTTCCTCCCTCGTCATCTTCCGGCCCAGAATGGCTCTGTCGTATTGGAGAACAAATGAGAACCTGATTCACCAATTAAGGCAAACGTACAATTGCTGGGCTTCCATGTTGTCTACGGTTTCGAGCAGTGGAACAAAAGCTACATGTCACTGTGTTGAGACCTGGATGCTGATTGTGCTCCGTGGACAACAGCGATCCGGGAATTTCCTGGAACCGATTCATTTTCCTTCGGAAGAATGTTGTCGTAAAGTACTTATGGTGTTAGGTCATACTTATGCGTAGAATTTGTCTGGTTTCGTTGGGTCAGTGTCTGAATTGATTATCTCCTCTGAGCTTTCTTGTTTAGTGCAAACAGTTCACCACTATTCAATGTGACTCAGTATTTAATGGTGTACCGGTACGTTGGTGTTTTCGTTGTTCTATAGCTGACAAGAAGTGTTTCTTTTGTCCTCCAATATGCCTTTCACATTGCTTTGTTTTCACAGTTGACATTGCACAACCTGAGCTGGTAGTCAGTCTGTCTTGGGAAAGCCGGGACGTGTTTTTCTCGGTTTGTGCTTTATCGGCGTTGATGCATATGCTGCGAGATCCGGCTTTGCGCAGTCAGTACAGCAATATTGTGAAAACCATTGTTTACGTGCTGAAACTCTTGGGAACCCGCTCAGTCTACTATTTGCGACAACTAATGCCGGACTACTTCAATTGCTTACGGAACACGCGTGATGTAGGCGTAAGTAGTTCTGTGATTCTAAGAAACTGTAAAACGTTGGTTTACCCAATTTTGTTCATGTTTTCTATGACACTGACTATGAGCCTATTTCCTTGCTTGTCTTACAGCTTGCGGAGTTTCTTATTCGTCAACTTGGCTCGATCATGAATGTGGTTCGGTTACATACAAAAGAGTTCGCCACTGAAGTCGTCGATCTACTATTGTCCCATTGGTGGGTCTCCCCGAACGTTCAGAATGCTTGTATCCAGCTACTCAGTCCGATGGCTTCCGTACTCGGCGCAGAGTTCCGTCCACACCTCACACGTTTGATTCCGGTCATTCTACGCACGCTTCATCATGAACCGAATGAAGCTAATTTAATCCTAGTAAGTTTGTAGTCATGTGCCTTACCTCCTTTTTCTTCATGGATCAACATATCAAGACCGGCATAAGTGACTAGTTGAAACTGGATAGCTTAGAGTATCCTGTTCATGAAGGTGTAATGTTCATTAAGGTGCCAGTTCTCGCAAACAGTGGTTTTTGTTATTCGGATCAGTGACATTTAAGTTTCCCAGTTTATCTACCCATGTGGTGAGTCGCGTAACTCAGTTTCAGATAATCGCGTTATGCTTTAATCTTCTTTCTCCATAAAATGATAACAAGATAAGTTGACGTCAGTGCGGATTATCTTTGTTTGTGGAATACAGTCTGCTCTCTTTAACATTGTGATGGTTAATTTTATGATTGTAAGAAAACTTCCAATCATTTGCTCAACATAAACTACGTCCAGATCACTTGACGTGAAGCATCTATTTGGTAGATAATGGAGCCATATTCTTCTGAGGCATTAGTTATGCTGTTGACCAGCCAATCTTGCCCGAATGGTATACTGTTCAGCGGTTTGGAATTGACGCATGTGTGCGCACTGCCGATGATTCGCCACATGAGAGATGAGAGCTGCTTCCCGGCTTCTCAGTATTGATCAACTCAACTTGCTGATTTGAACTCCTCACTCTTCTCACTGTTCGTGGTTCTCTTGGGCGAAGGAAGGTGAATGTGGATTTATAACACAGTATAAGAAGGGTGGTATGTATCCTAGTAAGGTCAGACCGGGAAGTAGCTAAAACACCTACAACATACGGTGCCCATCCGAGATGATAAGAACAGCCAGGTTGGCATAAAAATCAGTTTAAGATTTGTCGGACGCCAGATGTGAAGTGTAATTCCACCATCAAGCTTGGGTTCTAGTAATGTACTATTCGTACTTGTGGAGTATCCTACTTCGGCGTATCTCCTGAAACGAATTCTAGCCTTTTTCCAAGGGCGGTCCTTTGAGAGTACAGTGAAATTCGCAGGATCCTGGTAAGTATGTGCACTACGCTCAAGTGCCTAATTTTTCTTAACATTAAACCCTGCAATTCCAAAAGATGAACAGCCCTTAATCGAAAACCTAAAAGGGTGTAGCGCGGTTCGGGGCGAGATGGCTTAGTGGTTAGAGCGCAAATTTACTGACCGGAAGGTCCGTGGTTCGAATCCGACCTCTGCCTCTCGACTTCCCCTGTCTAGGCTTGGGCGACCTAGCAGTATCTCAGCCCTCGTGCTTCCTTCGGGTGGCATGGCAGTTAGACACCGAAAGGGTGCTACAGCTGAATGATTTTTTTTGTAGCACGGTTCATAGTTTTACAATACAACGCAGTTGTGGGATTCTTGGTGACAGACTGTCTTTACTAAAGACAGCCCCAACTCCGTCATCTTGCCAAATGACCAATCCGATCACTTTACACCCGAATAAACTTTATCGGAAGATCACTGTTCTTCGTCTGATTTCTCTCCGTTGGCCTTCCTGGAACAGTTGCATATTGTGGAACAAAGTTCTAATCACTGTACTCCGCGAGATTATTGTAGCACTTAGTACCGACCACCATACGAAAGCGACAGCTTTTAGTTGGGTAATTAATGAATAAGTTAGTAAAACTATCTGGATAAATAAAGAACTGAAGCCTCGTTTAGCTGCAACACTTCATCACAGTATTCGTTGTTTAAGCGGACAACCGTATCAAGCTTTAGGGCACATAGTCTGGATATTTGAGCTCTTCTATGGTTTGCACGGAGTTTAGATTTTGAGTTTTGTCCGGGATCTGTTATCTGGGCACTTCTATCTGCAGTCGTGATGATTCCGACCAGTTGGACTGGCCCATACCGAGGGGACGGTTGTTGTCTTCCAGTCGCCTAACTGAACTTCCAGGTGACAACAGAATAACTATGGTGTCCATGGCGTATTTTTTATGTAGGTATATCAATGGTCTGTCTGTTTATCCGGCTCTTCTGTGCACCTCGGACATTTATTCACTTTTTTCCCATCTTTGTTTTCACGGAGTTTTTTTTTCTAGTTCGCCACTATATGAGTGAGGGCTTTGCTGGTTCGCTCATTTTGTTTCATTTCATCTTATTACAGCTTTTGGAAATCCTTCCGGAGTTCGGCTATACTTTGGAGGATCATGCACACATACTGGTTCCGGCGATCTCAAGTTTGATCGATGTCACCGGCGAAACAAATCTTTTGATGCTACTAAACAGCACAGCTGATGCGTCAAACAAGACGTCAACAGCCTCTGTACCAAAGTTGGACTCTGCGCTTCCGAACAAGTCTGAAGGGAATTTGTTTGAGGCTACTTTTGACATACAGTCGCTGGACTTTGTGGACGGTCAACCACAACATCAGAAATCGTCTGAAGGTATGACTGTTACCCAGTCCGCAAAGATGGCTGTTCCCGCTGCGACAACCACAGCTATGTCACTTGCTGCATCGACGATGTCGGCTCCTGGTTTTGTAGGAGGGTTGCAGCTTCGGGTAGCCTGCCTGGAATGCCTGGCCAGATTGACAGATCGAATGGACCTGGATGATTTTTCCTGTCAGATTGTTCATCCTATTTGTCGTCTTCTTCTGACCCTCGAAGGATACCACCAGCAACTGCAGTACTTGAATCAACACCCTCACCACTTACCATCCTCAGCACCCTCTTCCACAATGAAGACTGCTGTCTCTCACGGTATCCAGTTGTGTTCCAACGCCATTAATGCACTACACCCAGCTGCCGTCGACGTATTGACTGGTTTGCTTTTGAGGATGGGCCAAAAATTCAAACTTCTATTGCCATTGGTTCGGAAAATGTTGGACACACTGCATCTACGACCGACCCGATTCTACACTGTGTTGGGTCGTGTAAGTGAGCTGATTAATACTTGATGCAATACTTTACACACATTTGATGCAATCTGTTCGCCTGATTACCATTTATCGAGATACGTATCAAGCATAACGTTTTGTGTGGAAAGTGATGACGCACTCTCTTGAATGCGTTTGTTCATAACTCTGGTCTTGGAATTATTTTTTCTGGTCGGTAAAATAATCACAAACATGGAGGCGGTTTTCCGCTCTGATTTGTTTCCTAAATCGCCAGGAAATCGGTGCCTTTTGGCTCCCAACCAATCTACTCTTCCTGAATTCCAGATCCATTTTGGGATGTTTGAACTCGATAGAAGTTATCCACGTGTGTGTGTGCGTGTGTGCGAACATTCCATTTCTTTGAAGTATGTTTGACACTGCAATGAGACACATGTATAGTGGCTTCTTTTAGACAGTCCATAACTCCAGTGCGCAGCTGGTTAACGATCATGAGCAAATTATTTTTCAACGTAATCTTTTAACTTTCCGTATGATCAGTGATTTGGTAGGTATGAATTAGATGACCCTCATACTTCTTCTGAGGAAACACCTGGTGCTTGTGAATCTTTCCAGTACGTTGCTTTCTTGTTGTTATGGGAGATAACAATGAACATTCAGTCGTCCATATGTTATAGGCCTTTTTGTGCGGATGCACTTGTAGGTCTTACAATTCCGAAATCGAGGTGGTGCGAATTGAAAGAAAGTTGAGTAAAACGACTATTGTAGAATCTTGCACCAGCACCAAATCCCAACCAGCAATTCGCCACATCTCTGTTCGTGTTCACATAGCCTTCATTTATTCAGCCTTCCTTTCTTGGTGCAATCATTCTAGTTAATTCAGCCCCCCCCCTTAATGGACTCCAGATTCGTCCCTATTTGAAGTCTCAATAGTGCATGCATCTCTCTCCATCTGCTCACCCTTGAACCTTCCCCAGTATTGAACTTATTGGGTTGTGTATACTTTGTTTGATCTGTGATTTGGGACACCGTAACGGGTTATACATCTTTTTGTGTGCAGAAAGCTTCCTTAATAGCACAGGTGTCAGATGTGATTGGAAACAGGAGCTGCACGGAATTTCGTTCATTCCCTGCCATTCCCCAGCAAGCAGTGCCACTGATTTGTTTTGCTCGTCTGTTCCAATAGTCTTGACTTGCTGGTTAAGGCCCAGTTAATAAGAGCGGTAGTTTGTCAAAAAACAAGCTAAAGAAGAATAAGGCTAATATAGGAGAAGGATGAGCCCTTCCTAAGGATTCAGGCAACACCAGTCTGTTACTGGTCTCACACAGTTGTCACGAACCCGAGCGAAGAGTTGTAGGAAGGGTAGCCGCTGTAACAACAGACTCCCGCGAAGGAAACCCCAGTTAACACTTAAACAAATTTCTTTCAGGCGAACTAGTTCTGTGCGCTGTTGGAGAACTGTCGATCAGTTTGACTGTATTGGATCGTGGATGGAACTCTTGTCCAATTTCCACCACACTAAAAACACTCAGTGTTACAAATGCAATTTGATTAGGATGGACAGAATGACCTAGTTTGCGTATGAAAGACAATCGGTTGGGAGATCTGTGTGCATGTTCTTATCACTACTTCGTTCTCCCAAACATCCAAGACCTCGTGTATTTGAGCATCTGGGTTCAGCATATTACTTTTACCTTGTTTGCTAATCGCCTGCCTTTGTTTGCCTATTTCTTCCATATGCTTCGCTAGGTGGAGAAGGGCGCTTACTTACCCATGACCAGTGATCAATATCTAACCGGCATAACTAGCTTAGCAACACAAACACGTGCTCAGCGCACAGTCCAGAAAGAACCAGATGCGTCTGCTGTGATCAAGGTACTCGATACAAAAGGGTAGGTTCTCCAGTGTGTAGTTGGATCTTTATTACTATGCGAATCCAAACTTCCACGGAAGCGCTTTCTACACACAGTTCAACTGAAACTTGGTCTTTCCATTTCAGTGCCAACTTGGAACGAGCCTGGCGGTCATCCACTCTGATTAGCCGTGAAGACTGGGATCAATGGCTGATGACATTGACCACGGCTTTACTTCGCGAATCACCAAACCCAGCAATCCGAGCTTGTAGTAATCTCATAGCAATCAACAACACAATTGGCCGCACCTTGTTTAATGCCGCCTTTGTCAGTTGCTGGCCGGAATTAACAGCACCGCAGCAGGATGCGCTTATCAGCAAACTGGAGGAAGTGTTACTCTCATCGGACCAATCACCAGAGGTCAGCCAGGCCATACTCAATCTGGAAGAGTTTATGGCTCACGTGGATAAGGTATGGTTTGTTTCGAAGTGACAAAAGTACCCTCTCTGCGTTGATACATCTCACTTCGCATGCGACTCATGATGTTGCCACTTTGTTCAACTCCTTTGGTCCTAATAGCAACGACTGCTACAGTTTGCCTTATTTCTGGAGACCTGAGCCATCATCTCAGCCGACTGATAAAGTATTTTTGAGAACACTTTATGACTAGTAAAGTAAGAGCAGTCCACCCACCCACCCCACACTGTATACTCCAAACGAGACGATGATGTCTATTCGCCCGTGGTATGGCACATTGGACTATCACATTTCCGATATTTTTTGAATGAATTGTCCAAACAGGGCAATAATGCTTGAGTGTCCTAGATGAAAGTTTCTTCCATTGTCTATCAACTGTCAAATGAAAATTGATGCTCGGGGTTACTGGACTGTCTGTGTCTCTCAACCTGATCTGATGCATGATAAGAACAGTTTTCTGCAACCATGTACACAGCCGTATTTGGCAGTCCTGCACATATCACGTGTGTAAAATAATCTTGCGCAGTCCTTTTTTGGATGGCGGTGAAAAACATGAGGTCCTTCTGATCGGTTGCAACAAGAGTTCAGACCAAACTGTCTTCAATGCGTGCGTGGGTGTTTGCACAGTCTTTTATTTCCTCCTATGGGTGCCTTTTTTTGCGCCTAATGGAGCACAGTCACTCCATCCATTTCTAGATGTGAGAACTTTATCGATCTTCAACTCGTTTTAAAATCATCTTTGTCTTCTCGCTGTCGAACCTATTCCGTAGTATATCGATGTTGCTCTGGGTTATTCAAACCCTCTCGGTGCTAATGTTTTCCATTGGTTTTATTGGGAGTGTTTGATATTCAATTCCTCGCTTATTCTCAACCCTCTAATAGTACTCGTCAACATCAACTCGTGTCCCCCTTCCATTATCTCTACACCTCTTGGCTGATCGTGCAATGAAAAACCGAGCTTATGCGAAAGCATTATATTACAAGGAGCAGGAGTTCCTCGAGGAAGTGAAGAAGCTGTCTAGTCCCAGCCAGGAGACCCTTTCGTGTTTGTTGACCATCTATAGCAAATTACAACTGGATGAGGCGGCTACTGGGGTGCTAATTTACGCAACGCGACAACCTAACGACAAACTGGTAAGTTTGTTCTTTGTTTGTGTTCCTACGACCTCTACACTGATGTTACTTACAATAACTCTCCCCGACAAACCGCCACCGGTAACATTGAATTTAGCCTCCCCTGGGACGAAGGCCTCTCTTCTAAGGCAGCGTGCACTTTTGTGGACGCTGTAAGTTGATAACTTCTCGATTGACTCCTTTTTGTGGGTTCGGCTTATCCAGAAGCGACTGTACATCGAATTTCACAGAGGAAGAATTGCCTTTATTACAAAACCATGCTGAAGCCAGTGTGAAATTAACTCTAAGGGAATCAGCTAGAAAAACATTTTTCTCTTATGGGTGGTCATCACACTGGCCCCTCCTCTTTGATGAGCAGAAAACCCTGAGGTATTACGTTTCCTTTCGTATGTCAGCCAGCTGCCATCATAGGTTCCTAAACCTAAAAGCTCCTTCTCGGGGCCCTGTTCAAGGTATTCTTATTCATCGGAGGACAAACTTTGCGCACGCTGATCCAGACTCTGACAGGTCATTCTTTTATCTTACACAAACGCTACACCTGACGAATCATTCCTGTTGGCAGTCTTTTGCTCGTAAAGTGCCAAATAACTTGCAACGCGAGTTTCTCCTTATATAGTGATTCTGTGGAGCTATCCGGATTGAAAGATTAAACGCTCAAGACGCCTAAAAATAAACGTTAGAGAAGCAGGTAGTGGTGGTAAAGACTGGCCTAGCTAATCTGGTTAACCCGATTGAAGCAATCCCCCAGAGATCGACTATTACAGATAAATGGGGCATTCGATCTTTCTGCACGGGAGTCTGTCTTCGGTGCTATCGTCGTCGCTGGCCAATTGGACTGGTTTGTGTTATGAGGGATTTTTCCAGGTAGTAGTATAAGGACAGAAAATCAAATTCATTCTGTAGGGTTTCTTGAACATTCATCATATGCCGCTCCATCCAAGTACTATAGCCATATCTTATGGGAGATTAGCTTGTTTAAAGCGTTAGTAAAATTGCACCTGTTGGCGCCGCATACCTTCGAGAAGGTGGACACTTTGGGTGATCACTTCACTAGTCCCCGTACCATACCAGCTCTAGTGTGATGAGCCCGGAGGTTTGAAATCGAGGTTGATTATGAAATTGCCTTTAGTTTTGATTCAATCTACCGCGCCCGCGTGCTAAGTATACCCACGATCGACGTTGCTGTTTGCCGTTCTATCCCAGTCATATCCTTTCTCCGTTGGAATCGGAATCATGTGTTACCCGTTTGAATAAGGGAAACTTTCAACTGCTTGCCCTGTACGTATCGGCCTGTGAACTATAAGCATTTTGTTTTGCTGTCATAGGTGAATGAGGAAGCATGGCGTGAAAGACTGCAAGATTGGAAATGTGCCCTCAATTTGTACGAGAACAAACTAAAGGATGAGCGTATCAAGGACAAGACTCCTCACATGCTTGGACGCATGCGGTGTCTCCGTGCTCTCGGACAATGGTGAGGTGTACGGCGATCCCCGCCGCAGCTCTCTTATTTTGCTCCGTTATATGCATTCCACCACAGTTTCCACGGTCTTGTCTGTCTCTCTTCTACCTTAGACTTAATAAGGGTAATACCGCGTCCGTTCATTTTTTTTAAGGGTCCCGTTGAAAACGATGGTTTCCAAGAACTGGGATCTGGTGGATGAACCCGTGCGCAGACAAATGGCTCCGATGGCTTGTAGTGCTGCCTGGGCTGCTGACGAATGGGATCAAGTGGAGCGATATGCCAGTGCTCTGCCTACTGATCAACACTTCTACGGAGCGTTCTACAGATCTGTGTTGGATATTCACTCGGGTCGTTTTGATCGAGCTTGCCAATATATCGCTAAGGCTCGCAACGTTCTCGATGCAGACTTGACAACAATGACAGGGGAAAGTTATGACAGGGCTTATGCAGTAAGTGTATTGCGTAATTTATTGAAATTTTACCTTACAGAGTATCATGATATCTAATCAGTTCCACTTCTCGCACCGACCGCTAATCGTGCTGGGATTCAAGCACCCGAAGCGTGGTTGCTGAAAGATTCTTGAATTGACACTAGAAAAGGGAACGGTAGATGAACACGTCTTTTCAGTGATTTATCTTCTGGACGGTACAGATCATATATGGGATCAAACGTAATAACAGTGAACCAATTATGGTGAGGTAGACATAGACATAGGAAAATCTGTATGTTAGTCAGGGCAGGGGTCAACTAACACGCAGATAACTGTCCGGGTTATGTGGGCGATATGGCCTAGTGGGTACCAGACGAGAGGCGAACACTGGGCCAGTTCAGCTGCAGGTATTGTGCACAAGGTTCCGGCATGATAAGTCGGGTGGAAGTAGTCTTGGCATTCTCGAGAATACGTAATCTGACCGTTTTTCACCGGTTTTGTACTACTCCGGTACACGACTCGAAATGCAATGTCTCAATTAACAACATGCCTCGGGTCGACTAGGAGGGCCAGAATGAAGCTCTGGATTTTGTTCCTATTTTTCAGGCGAGCCATTTGAGCAATGTTCTGCAGTCCACTTAGACAAGTGCAGCGCCGTACGACCTACGTAATTGGCGCCACATGTGCACTTGAATTCATGAACAATCACCGAACAAGTCAGTAGGTGGAGACGTGAAATTGAGAAGCATCATCGAAGTTTAACCGCGCTGAACGTGGATCTTACCGCTACGGAAGACTTCCGGTCACCGAGTCACTCTTTAGGGGGAATGTTAGGAGAAGTTGTTTGGGTTCGACTGTCTCGGTTACTTTTACTTCGGTTCTGTTCAGAATATTGCGTAAGCTGAACCGATCATGATGACCGTTTTCCTTTAGATTGTTTCTGGCAGCATTTGGTTCGCGTTCCAGCGTATCATCCGAACATCTTTTCCGAGCTTTTGAAGCCAAACAACGTGTGAACTGTGTTTTTTGCTGTAGTGGGACAAGGCTATGAACGTTTGTATGCTGCCTACTCGTGGTTGCTTTGTGTTACACGCTTTTTTGAACAGAGTCATCGGTTCTTCTGGTCAACAATGCGTCCAGAAAGGTATGATTGTTCACTTCCCATTCGACAGTTTTAGTAGAGTTATTGAATCAATTTAGGACTCTATCTGAATATCAGTTTTTGTCAACAATACAGAATATGCCGTCAATATATCTGTATTACTGGACGAATTCTGATATATCTTCCATCAGCTCTTCTTTCTCTAGTTTAACTTAGGTTAAGTAGTTATCCTAGAGATTATCCCCTGGCTACTCTCTCCCTTTGGTGATGGTATGTGTCATTTAAACGAGACCGTACACTAGCGTAATAGCAGTTCGTTGGTGTGCAGAGTACAACGTCTATAGACAGGCAATAGTTTCCATTAGAGGTACATTTGTTCATCCAGACAAAATCAAACCATTAGATTTCATACTATCGAACATATACGTGGAGACATAACCCCGATCTCTAAGTTCTTTTTAAGTACATGGTTAGTTCAAGCACAATCTATTCGGTTTGACCACGTTTATTACGTTTGATTCGATAAGAAGTTGAATCACTGACAGGTAACATTTAATGTGTTGACCTTTAGTCTGTAACCTTCTACCGTGTTTTCCACCCTTCTGGGATGACCTTGATGATTCATTTCGAGGAAATGCTTACAAGCTATGTTCGTTCTAGCACCTCAACCAAAGTTCCATTAAACCATTTGTTTGGTTCGGCTATGGATTCCGTCTTGTGAGGACTAAAAACTAAGAACCACTATCCACGTAACCGATGCTTATTGGATATGTTTAGGTACGCGAATATCACGCCACCCAAGCTAGGTATCATCCCATGACCTTCTAGATAGGAGTTCAATAATCTACACGTTTCTGGTCAGTATTGCAGTTGATTTTCACTGCAGAAGCCGCCCATCTAACCTGGGATTAACTGCTCCCTCGAGTAGTGAATATCCTCGGAGGGAAGGTTGTGGCTGTCGTGGGTTGATGTGTGACTCTGCTTAACACGGTTCTGCAGTGCTACGGAATAAGTGGTATTTTGTTTGCAATGTCGAAACCGGAAGAGGGACTAGCTATGGATCATAATGTCCAAAAGCCTGGATTTCGGGTAGAATCACTAGAATTCTTAACGAGGACTATTTCGGTTAATGTTTCATTTGTCATAAACAATTGCCATTTGATATAAACCCAATGAAATGCGATTTGCCACGTTGAACCGCTCACCAGGGTTTTAACCCCTCTTTCGTTTTTTTTCCGATCAGGATCTCGTCGGTACACAATTACTTTCTGAAGCCGAAGAGGTCATCCAATATAAGCTGGTACCTGAAAGACGCTCAGTTCTAAGAGAGGCCTGGTGTGCTCGTCTGCTTGGCTGTCAATCTGTTGTGGAAGACTGGGGTCAAGTACTTCAGCTCCGCAGCCTCGTCCTAAAACCTCAAGATGATTTGAAGACATGGCTGCGATTTGCTGGACTGTGTCGTCGCAGTGGTCGCTTCGTAAGTAGGCACGTTTCAAACGTTATCATTATTCCCGAAGGCGGATGTACCACGCTCTATTTTGCATTGTTTAATGTTTATCAGACTACGTGCAATCTGCAGGATCTTTTGGATACTCGTCAGATTTATTGAATCGTACGACTATACTACATCGTTTTTATTGTCTTCCTATACACATCACTGTGTGAAATCCTTTTTCGTTTCTCAGACACTGGCAAGGGAGTTGTTGCAGAATCTGCTTAGTCATGATCCTGCTCATTCTCCACAAACGGAACCAATTCCGAACGCCGATCCGGCCACCGTCTTTGCCTACACCAAACTTCTCTGGTCCACTGGAGCGCACGAAGAAGCTGTCACTAGACTGTATGTGCTTATCACGCGCGTTTTGGAGCCCCTGTTGTCCTCGGAAGCCGTTACACTCAGCAATCCCCGTTCATTTACCTCAGTGTTGGATGCGAACGAGGTGCTGGACAGTTTCGATCCGAAGACTACAGCCGCACAAGCTGCATCGGAGCGACAAGAGCTACGGGCTCTAATGGCCAAGTGAGTGCTTTACTAACTATCCACCTCGCCACGTTATTTCCTTTCTCACACAAGATTACACCCGAGTGTAATTGCATCAGTCACGTTAATCTTTCTGCACAGCACACAATGTCGATGGATTGCAAGTAATATTGATAGATTGAATGTAAATATCATAGCAGAATTTGAAAAGTTCGACCGTGCGGAGTTGAGACAGGTCACGTGAGCCATTAAACAAATGTTCCTTTTCGGCTCAAATTCATGTATAGTCTTGCCTATCGCTTCCCACTCTACAATGACCACTTATCCATAGTGTTTGGTCGGTCCCTTTGGTGTTGCTTGTTGATTGGGTTTCCACTCCTCTTTTTATATTATATTATATATTTATTTTATATTTTATATTATTATATTTTCTATGAGCCGTTGAGTTTTCTCCTATGAGCCAATTGTCTTAGAGCCTAATTTCATATGATTTTCATCCCTTGCATACTTCCAACCTTGAGCGGGGAAGTCCATTGCCGACAGCGTTGTTCGTACTCTAGACGTGTACTGTATACTGCGCTATATTTGCTTGACCCGATCCAGGTAGAGTATACGAGGAACTCGTTTGCTACCAGTTTCTGCGTAGCCTGTTTAAGGCCAGTTTTTTAGTCTTATTTCAGTAAAGCACTAAATTAAATCGATATCACCAGAAAATTTTCTTTTGCTCAATCTTTGTTGTCACACTTTCAGGTAGAGTAAGGTGTCTTCTAGAAGTTGATCAAATGATGCACAGGATTAGACGTAAATTATATCAAATACTCGTGTCCGTTTAAACTGAGCGTTGCGGATCATTTTAGGCTCATTTTGTGAGACGTGACGCACCCTTGTGATGGTTCATGTCAGGATGGTTGTTTTGTGTTTTCACTTGTAGGTGTTGCCTTCGGCTCGGATCATGGTATTCCGAGTTATATGCTCGATGTCCTCCCGGAACTTACAGTTCTGATGGATCGGCATCCACCGTATCTCAAGGCTATTCGCCCAGTACAGGGGGGCTTCAGGCATCAGTTGTTACTGCTACTAAGTTGTCCAGAAGTCAAACTTCCACGATCCGTGGACCAGAGACACCTTCGGCCCAACCTTTGCGTGCAGCGAGGTCTGGCATACAAATATCCGAGTCGGATCAAGCTCGGAAGACACCTGGCAATACGGCTACGGGTTCGACAGCGATGGACGGAGGTGGAGTGAGTGTACCACAGACATGGGACGAGCATCAAGGGTTTGTCATTCTCTGTTACGATGTGGCCACCAATCACGCTCCAGGCAACCGCGCCGCTTGGCATTCGTGGGCCATGGCGAACTACGCTGTCTTTCAGCATCTAGATACTCTTAAAGCGCGTATCGAACGTGCTGAAATGGACTTGAATAAAGTGAGTTCATTCCGAACTTACTACCTACAAGCTTTCTCTTCTCTCTTATTTGAAAATCTTCGAAAATGAATGCCCTGTCGAGACATCCTTGGACCCCTAAATCCCGTGTGGTCTCGGTTTTCTTTAAGGTCAATAGACTGACCGCTGCATCACCTCGTTAAGTACATCATCCTTGGTTCTCCCAAGGATGTTTCCAAATCCGTACACCTACTTCGGATCATGAAACTACCCCAGTTTTCGTTAAGATCCACATGACCAAAGTTCAAACCATTCACCTACTGCCTATAGCTCAGCTGTGTCTGTTGATTTTGCTGGAATCAGTAATACTGCTTCGGACTGTTGAGGGCACCATTGACAGTTTTCCAAGGTGCGCTGAGCTCGGTTTGGAGATTACCCAATAAGGCGTCATTAATACATTTTAACCTATGTGCTGCGTTTAACATTTGGTATTCTCCCCTCAGGCCGGTTCGACGTCTCCGGGATCACATTCTTTGTCTAAACCTACTTCACCGGCCGCCACTTCAGTGGGGAATCTGTCTCCCTCGTCTCAGGGCATAGTTGACTTGTGGCACGCAAAGAAGAAACTGCAGTTCTGCATGGAATTGCACGCGGCACCGTCCGTTCGTGGATTTGTGAATTCCATCAGCTTGTCGCCATCGGCCAACTTGCAGGTGAGTGTGTGCAGTTGGGATATCTTTTCCATTAACTTCTGAGACCTAGGGAGTTTGTATTCGAAATTTTCTCTTTCGGTGCCAACTCAAAAAGCTGCTGGTGTATGCTTGCAAACGTTTCCTGCTCCCAATAGCAGCTTTCCTGAATGCATGGGTTTCTGCTTCGTGGTTAACCAGCGGCTACCCAAACTACCCACAGATAAAGTGGGTGGCACGAGGTCTTGTTACTTGTGTTGTGTCATTTCTAGATTCTTTTTGTCGTTTTTGGTGACTTTCAGTGCCGGTAAGCTTAAATCGGCCGCTTGATTGGTAAAATCACATTTATTGCGCCCCAGTCAGTTGATTAGGTGATCACAAGTATCCTCGTACGTTGCTTAGATGTTTTAATTGCAAATAAAAAGGAGGTTCTTGTTTGTATAGACGTAATGCACTGCTCATAAGGTTGCTGAAAACTCTTCGACAGCCCACGACCGGTTTCGCCTTTCTTGGGGCTCATCAGGTAAGCACAATCCCCGAGTTTTCGTCAACCCGATTTTCTACTTGAACCCGAATTGGACAAATTTCGACAAATACACTCATTTTCATATCAATTTGGTTTTGACGGGAGACTCGCCTGAAAGCCAGCTGAATCTCTCGTTTATGATGTTTTTAAGCAACTGAATGTGCTGCACAAGGCTGCCTTATGTTTCAGTCGGCACGATACTCGAGCTATTCAGATACCTGTTCTTGTTTGGTCCTCAATGTGACCCTGTAAAATTTTGCGCTCTTCGCATTGGCGCACTGGTTACATGGCCACACTACTCGTGATGGTGTCAGTTATTGTTTATTTTTCTGCCTTGATCCTACAGGACAGTCTGCGGCTTATCGACCTTCTGTTCAAATTCGGCCATTTGGTTGAAATTCGCGAAGTCATACGTGAAGGTCTAGCAAAGATCCGCCTGTCCAATTGGCTTTTGGTGGTTCAACAACTCCTGGCCCGTATCGATACACCTCGCGAATACGTGGCCAGCATTATCATTGACATGCTTATTGCCGTGGGTAAAAGCTACCCGCAATCTTTGGTATATTCTCTTGTGTTGGCTTTCAAATCGGGTGGCTCGGATCGTCGACGCTACAATGCCAATCGTATTCTCTACAGCATGGAGGAACATAGTCCACGCTTGGTATCGGAAGCTTTTCTAGTGAGTTTTTATTGGCTTCGACGCTTGTTGATCTCAATGCACAACGGGTTTGGATGCGTCACCCAACCTCCTTAAAGTATAACGCACTCATAGTCTTCCGATTGTGTGTATCCTCTTGCTCTTTTCATCTGTATCAATGATCAGGCTTTCTTCAGGGATGCATTGTCTTTCAAACTCACCGGTCAAAGGAGTGCATTCCAGAGTTGCAAGTCACGAGACAACTAAATAGGAACCTAGCCCGCAACATTCTATTCTAAATCCTCTACAAGCTTCGCTATTCGCCATAAATTGGGTGTTTTGTTAGGGAAACTACGTGACCGAATCAGAGATGTGGAATCACACCAATTCGTGGCACAAGTGTTACATTGTGGTATTTGCCGTAGGTGTTACCTATCTTACAATGGAGCTTTTGAGGGAGTTGCTGTAGTACTCGTGTTGATGCATTTCAGAGAGGCTTCGATAACCCACTCTAATTCGTGGAAGTTCCCATGTTGACTTTATTTACCTTATCTCTTTACAAGAATGTAACCGACAGACTCCACCACTGACTACGTCCTGTCGTTCAAAACCAAAAACAGCAATAGTGTACGTGATAAGAGAGCACTGTATTGAAATGCAGTTTTTCAACTGAATTGGGTTGCTAATTTATAAGGCCAAACGCGGTTTACCATATTTAGTCAAACCTCTTCTAGATATAACCCTTCTGCCTCAAGTTTATATTAAAGGGCCGTAGTAATGGCAGTTTCTTAACCCCCATTACGGTCAAGCCCCAACCGTCTCATAATTACCGGCCTATATTGTGTTAGATAGACCGCTATATCGCGCATAGAGGTGCTGCTCTGTTTCTGGCTAATATAGCCCAAGCACCCATATTGTGATTGATTTAATGTCTACCGTTAAGCAGTATTAAATAAATCAGTGGTTCTGCTGCATGATTCAGTATGTGTCACGTCCGCAAAGTATAGAGTGATGCAAGTGGACTTTCGTTTCGGTAGCCTCGGTGGACTCACTCCTGAAATAGGAAGGCACAGTGTTTCTCAAGCTGCAGTATCTATGGTGTCCTCGTGGTATTAACTGGTCGTGGTCGAGCTTATGGTGCTATATCGCACATCATATTGTTATGTGATTCATAAACCTGACCTTTTCTAGGAGATGATTGCCGATGCTTCCACGTCTGATAAAAACGTGAGGTTATTGACGCTTACGCTCGGTAAGTAGTTGCTGGGGCAGGAACTCGCACGCCATAGTGACAATGTTTTGGAAAGTGTCTCGAATGTCAGGACACCATCTCCGTAGCCTGTCCTCCTCTATTCAGTCGTGAGCCCTCTGGTGGAGATCAGGTTATGACGCACTCCTGATGATGTTCGTGTGCTCCCCCTTCCTACTCTACACCCCGGTAAAGCCTGTCTGCTGTCGTCAGGAGATTCACACCTGTGTTTTGAACCGTCACGACCGATACGCAGTCTCTACTCCCTAACCTACTGGTCACCTATTAAAAGAAATTCTTCATCTGAAACCCACTGTATTGATTGTGTCTCAATGGTTTTACTTTGGCCTTCCATGAGTAGGGTCCGCTTATTGTCAAGGTGCTGCTGTTGTGTTATAAAACTAAGCTGGAACGCAGGGTAATTTGCACCCTTACAGTAGGAAGGCGGTTCGTTTCCACTGAATTGTTAGTTTGTCTTGTCTACACCTGAACAGTCTGTGGATAGGGTAGGAAGTATGCTGCTTTGGGAGGACATCACTACTGAATGACTGTATTTCGTATTCCGTCATCTGAGTATGAAACCATCATCAACGTCGTCATTTATAGCAACACTAGTATTTCGGAGAACAATATTTAAGAACGAAGAATTTTCGGAGTGTTCATTTTCAAGCTCAGTGCAATAGAATTATATCAACTATGAGGTAATCAAAATCTGTTAGTTTGGGAAACACTCGCCCTATGGGCCATCCATATTGACCAATCTCTGTCAGGTTAGTTTAGCAAACTTATGCGTGGCCCAGTTTCGGTTATCAGCCCTTAGGCCTCAAACATTGCCCCTTAAATCAGGTTTGCCCTGCTTAGCAACGGAAGTATATAGTGCGTAAAAAAATTCTTACCTGTTACGGCTTCAGATATTTCGTCCTTGCTCTCTAAAAGAATATGTTGGTACTTAATCAATGTTCTACCAGTATCTTAAACGCCAATTTGGTCATATTCTTTCTTTATAGCTGAATGAAGAACTGATACGCCTTTCAATTACTTGGGTTGAGATGTGGTCGGAGGCATTGGAGGACGCCAGTCGCGTTTACTTTGGAGAGAAGGACATTATGAAAATGTTCCGCATTCTGTATCCGTTGCACCTTATGATGGACCGGGGCCATGAGACGGCGCATGAATCCGCTTTTCTACAGGAACATGGGAATGATCTGAGAAATTGTCGCTTCTGCTGCGAGACATACGAACGAAATTCCAGCAAAATCGTGTTACAGCAAGCCTGGGAAGGTTATTATACCTTGTATAGACAAGTACGTGAGTGCTAAACCCAGCTGGCATGTTTACCGGATTTTAAGCTTACTTTCATTCCAGATCGATACCAATCACTGTCTGAAAGAGTTCTTATGGATACTACCCTCCAGCTTCCTTTCACTGACAGTCACATCGCCTTTGTACTACTATTCAGTTCTCTCATTTACTGGTGATCGACCTTTAGAAAGTTCACAATCCCAAACCTTCAGCACTAGGCGGCCCATGTAGGTTTTTTTGCTACCTTCAAAATGGGGATGGTAACTCTTCTTGTACCGTTTAGTCACCCATTCTCCGATTTCATCCAAATCAGATCACGGGTTTGACTTCAATAGCGTCTCGCGTGTATTTTCCCCTGAGTCGTAATTTCAAACCTCTCCGCTGTTTTCGTCCACTTCTGAGGTAGAAAGGGCCCAGTGACAACAGCACGTGACTCCACTACGAACACATTAATTTGTTTTCATGGCAGTTGGCAGTGGATTACGCTACAAAACCGACAATGCCACCAACTCTGATCGCAACAACAAGGCCAGAGTCACGCTAAAATTAGGGGACTGCTTTCTCCATTCATTGCACTAAACTGTGGGAGAATAGGTGTTTTGAAAAATAGATGCACCAAATTAGTGACGTGACAAACGTAGAGGGCCGGTATGCCATAATGATGATATTCATATTTCCATTTCCAACCAGCTGATTCCGCTTTGAAAATGTACATGTCACCATGGCATAACATCTTTCTTGAATCCGACTATCGTTCATTCTATACTGCGCAATGTCTACGTTTGTTTCACAGAAATGTTTCATCTAGATGGGCTAACCCACTTGAAGTTGCAATTCGTGTTTAAACAAATATATCTGTATGAATAATCAAAAAATATAAGAAAACCCGACTTTTTCTATCAATTGTGCGCTGATTCGAGTTCGATGGTCATTCGATCACTGATTATCAAACCAGGGACCGAGTTTTTGATTACAATTAGCTCTCCTATTTTTATATTCTTTGATTCTGGAACTACTGAAGTTGTAGTTTTAAAAAAAACACTTTAGCACGAATAAGGTGGTAGATTTTCCGGGACCCCTAAGATTGATCTATGCCACGACCATGTTCGAGAACTTGCTTCAGCGTTTCCTGCTTCGTCTTATCCTTATGAACTTGCACTTTCCGATCATATCACTTTGGGCTTTTTTGATTCGGTGCTCACGTGAGAGTACAACTCGTCTTTAGTGGGCTCATCCGTCCGCCAGACAAGAATACGACGCTATTTCCTTTCCCTTAGTCAAACAAATTTTAAGCTGTAACAAGTGATACTAGCAAACTGGCTTTTCAGTGCACCACGAATAAAATTTCGAACTTTGAAAAAAATTGACTAGTAAATAGGAGAGTTAATTGGAACTAACCAAGGTTGGCATTTTGACTGCTTCCAAGGACCATTCGGCTACCTACCCGCTATTCATTACACTGATCCCGGTAATAGTTAGTCGCATTTGTTAGCCCAAAGCATGTGCATTAACCTAAAGAATATCGGACTACTTACTGTCGTGTTCTCAACAAACTAGTTTTTTCACTCTAACTATTTCCGAAACCAAAAGTGCTGGAGTAAATGGTATTTGCAAGGGTATGATATCTGGTCTTAAAGTTTATACTGGCGGCAACTGGGTTTAAACCAGCGCACCACTTGCGAAAATGTCGATTTTTCTAACTCCTGTTTGACATCCATCAGTTAATCTTATTCGGAAGTGAATTGCAAATTCGATTAAAGTGGTTCAGTCGAATTTAAAAAATGACACAACTTGATAGGACGAGCTAGAAGGAAGTGAATGAAAACTGGCGTTGCTTTTGATTTCCCCGTGTAATAGAAACAAACAGAAACACCTGTGAACTATCCTTCTGGGGCACGAAAGTTCGAACGTAAAATGCATGCCTACAATACGAATAAGCACTACTAGACCATGTGGGACCTCTATCAGTGTCCAAAGACATGATCCTGAAAGCCCTATTCATACTCGTATAGTTCACTATGACTATCTACAAGTTAACTGTATATCGAACTAATTAATTTGGAACACTAAGTATCGGTAAACCTTTTGGTTTTAACCCAATGTGTATCTCGTTACCCTCAAATCTTAGTTAGGTTGGCTAAACGTTTCTGAAATTTACTGAAATGCTTTTTTTTAAAAAATATTTTCAACCAAAACAGATCGGTTTTAGTTTCTCTAGGACAACTCTCACTGGCCAAAGTGGGTGTGATCAGACGACGTAGTGTATTCTATGAAATCGGACTACATGTAACTGTTGCATGCGCGTTCAATCGCAACGAACTGCGTGACTGTTTGGGTCTGGTGTGAGTCATCACCAGCTTGACAACGACTTTGTGCGGCCATCAAGATAGGTTGGAAAAAACACCAAAGTCGACAAGTTTTGAACACTACCTACGGGCTGCCGGACCTTGTTTTGATCGACAGTTCGTTTCGTCGAAACTGCGAAAATGTCTCAATCTCAGCAAGGCAGTTCAGGTTACCCTGTCTACCCGTGTTCAACTTTCGATTTAGGTATGATTGCCTTCATCTGAGGCAATGATTGTGCTTACTGGATCATATCCTCTCAAAAGCTTGTCCACCTCACATTGAAAAATGAAACCGTGCTTTGCAGCTGTTTCTCCCTTACAGATCAGATTCCAGACAAATTTTAGAAACCTCTCTACTACTGGGAGATAACCCACTCGTTGCATGATTATACCTGTTTGAGATACTAGAATCGTATCTCCATTGATACTGTATCGCTAATGTCATCGATTTTTTTATATCTTGTTCGTTTAGTTTACCAAACAAATGAACAACATGCCTACTCTTGAGCTCGTGGTAGCCTCACCTCGCTTGCACGAATACAGAAAAGATTGGGAGTTAGCAGTTCCCGGCAGCTATGAACCTAACCGACCTTTGGTTCGAATAGCTGGCATCAAAAATTGTCTCACCCTGATGACATCGAAGCAGCATCCACGGAAATTGACCGTGTTGGGTAAGGTATTGTTTCGATATTTTAAAATTCCGCGGTCTCCCAATCGCATTCGTTTCTTCCGTGCACTTGTTTTGTCATGTTCCTTCGTCAACTTTCTGCACCAGTTGTGCTCCGCTTTTCAGTGTGGTCATTTTTGTCTCCGTGTATACTTTCTTAGTTGGGTCATTCCATTTGAACTGTTATGACCGTTTTGCAGCATTCTGGTTCCAAATAAAACTAAAGTCTTTCACCTTTTTCTGCAAGTGACTTCCATGCTGTGTGTCAGAAGCACGAGGGCGGAAATTCGGCCTAATCGTCTAAATCTAAAACAAACGGAATTTTATATCAGCCGCACATTCTTATCGTGGGCCAAAAATCCGAGGTTTGAAGCCGCTCATGCTCACCTGAATGAGGACCTTGTTTCATCTTCGCTCTTCATCCTGATTTCACTCTACTGACTAGTTCAATATCGATTTATATTACCGAACGCTGACAGTATCCATCGCGACGTTCACTTAGGTTGTGCGGATGTTTCAAGCAAGATTACGCTCCTCATTTTTGCCGTATCTAGCGAGGGTTTGAGTCAGAGCATAGGTGACTGCAAATAGTGATATTTTATGGAGTAGTCTTCATTGGTGATAATGGTGACGACATGGATAGACTTGTACTTTCTAAGTTCACTAGAACTACGCTTGGGTTGTGAGCGCGCTTACGATCACTTGGACGGGCCATGATGATCCAAGCCCTTTTGTGTTCTGTAGTTTGGAAGTGCTATTAGCCAATTTAATCAAACGTCGTGGTGTGAAAAATGTGGAACGATACCTGAAATGTGCTTGTAGTGGGTGAAAAGGTACAGGCTTTTACCAAGACACCCACGTGTGGCACTCCTGCCTGCAGACTGATAAGACGCTACTGTGGTGGTGATTTCCGTGGTTGCAGCTTGCGATCTGTGTACAGAGTTGACCGTTTTGTTGGTACTCTTATGAGGATGGTCATAGTATTACTGGACCAGCCTAAGTGCTTCATCGTATTATCATAAAAAATTCTGGTTTATCGTTTATTTACTTATACGCCGGGTATTAGACACGCTCAACAAAAGCTAATTGGGCCGTTCTCTGTGACTGGTCTTTGTTCAGGGAAGCTGTACAAGATGTGGTTCTGTAGATAATCAGGTGGGTTTGTATTGCCCCTTGTTGAAAAGCGGGTACCCATTCGCAGCTTCTTCCTTGTTTTGGAATCATCCTTTCGCATTTCACAAATCCCACTGGTACATGATGGTTACTTGGTGAGTTTTCACCGAGCCAGCTTATGATAACGCATGTGTCTTGTATTGGGCAGTTGTGGTGAGGTTGTGCTACACTATTTTAACTGTGAGCTGGTCGCGCCGCTGATGAGCCAAATGTAGCCCAAATTCCGTTGAGAAAGTTACGCGTACGAATCGGCCATAGGGAGAAGCCACACGGCGTTTTTCGGCGTTTCAGCGCGGTTGAAGTTAGTCCTGTTGCTACGTGGTTGGCCATCTGCGACGAAGCGCTTGTGAAAGCTTGCTGAATGTGTACCTACAGCCAAGCTCATCAGGTCTTGAAAATGTCCTCCTTGAACCAACGATCGTTCTACATTATGGCTTAAATGATATCCTTGTGATCATAACAGAGTTGAAATGTATACTTTCTGACCTTTGATGAAACAACTACTTGGAAACCTCTCTTAGTGTTCGAAATTTTCCGTGTAAGATAATTCAGGAGCTCTTAAGTGTTTTTTCTTGGATTTGTTTTATGTGCATGTGAAGCAACACTCCTTGCATCGGTTTCTTCTATTCTCAGGGTCGGATGGCCATCAGTACGTTTTTCTTCTGAAAGGTCACGAGGATACACGCCAAGACGAACGGGTGATGCAATTCTTTGGGCTTGTCAACACGTTGCTCATGAACAATTCTGAGACACTGAGGCGCAACTTAACGTTAGTTTGAAAATGCTTCATTTTCTTTCATTATTCATTTTGATTGCATTACTCTCAGTACGAGTCACCAGGCAATAGTAATCGCCATTTGTATCTTACAGTTTGGTAGCTTGCAACTGCACTTCAATCTATCCGGACAAGCGCTATCCAATTTGAGTCGCATTTTATTTTGGACTCCACGAGGACCGTCACAGGACGCCGTAACTCTTATTTTAGTTACAGGACCGCTGGAGCTGCGACTGGGTCAGCCAGACAACCTGAAAAGGGACTGGTCGACTTCGTTTCTCATCATTCATCTGCTGATGTAGATGCATTCCCTCCCGGTACTTATGCCTAAGTTGTTTTCCTGCAGTAGCTGAACTACTGAATCAGCCGATCTGTAACGAGCACGTGGTCATCACATTTATCACATCTTAGTCTGACAGTTTACTGATGCTTGTTTTTTTCTGACCGCTGCTTTTACTGTAAATAACTGCTAGACAAGTGGAGTTGTCTTTACGGTAGAGGTCTGCACAATTGTATCTAGATAGTATCCGACCTTACTGTGACCTGTGCTCTCCTGTTTTCGAGAACTGGCGGGTTGCGTGGGACTGTTGTGCTTTTTCCACCAGCCTAAGTAAATTGGTATGGGCTCTACTACGTTTTTACGGCGGGTTACTTGAATTTTGAGCCCCTCGAATAGGACACTTTGTTTTCGCGACAAGGTTTAACCCTGTAACATTGAATTTCTGTGCCTTCAGTGGAAGTCTTATGTTTAACAATTATTTTCTGATACTTGTCCAGCATTCAACGCATGTCTGTAATACCACTGTCAACCAATACGGGTCTTATTGGTTGGGTTCCGAATAGCGACACTCTGCACAGCCTCATTCGTGACTATCGTGAAAAAACACAGACCATATTGAACAAAGAAAACCGAGAAATGATTCGACTTGCCCGTGACTTCGATCGGCTCAACGTGATACAAAAGACGGAGATATTTGAAGCTGGGCTCCGTGACTCTTCTGGAAGGGACCTGGCCAATATCCTGTGGTTAAAGAGTCACAGTTCTGAGGTAAAGTATACCCTGTCGGTTCATCCTCATTTGGCTACTGTGTGTCACTTTTATGCAACCTGGGCGTGATCTTTGCATAGGATAAATAAATTCATTAATTCCTGTCAGTGTGACAGCATGCTCTCATCACAAAAATGACTAACCATTATTAGTCGCAGAACAGATAGGCATATAACAAAGCAACTGAGTCGAAAAGACCGTCTGAAATCGGGTATTGACAGTCTCACGCTTAATGACGTAACTGGCTAAAAACGGAATAGCGGCCGTGGGTCTACTCCACGTAACGAATGTTTCAGTTGGCTCTTGAAATACTTCTGTTCAAAAGTGATATTTGACCTTGGCAGCCTATCGTAAGCTATATGTTGAACGTGAACTGCACTTCCTCATTGAAGAAGTACATGTCGTGGTGGTATATTTACCGGTTGGTTGCAATCAGTGGCTGATAGATCGAAGGCTTAACTAGGTACCTAGTCTTACGCTTGTCTTTTCTGCCTAGCCAACAATTCTCCAAAACAGTCATGGCAGTGATGTGTGAGTGAATGGGTACAACTGGTCACACCCTTTGGTGATAGGTCGCAACAGTAACCAAATATCGAAATCTGAGTTCTTAATGTAAACGGACGCACTGTGTTGATGTAAGCTTACAGTTTTTTTCAAGTCATGCCGTAATGTTCAGAGTCAGTTACCCGCTGAATGTTTTCCGTATAAGTGGACCCTTTTGTTCTGTCATGTTACAACCAATGTACAACAAACCAAGCTACAGGCGTGATCTTTTTTATTTTATTTTATTGGTTGGCTTGTTTTTTTCAGGCCTGGTTCGAACGCAGAACGAACTTTGTCCGATCGATGGCTACAATGTCCATGGTGGGATACATCCTCGGTCTTGGAGATCGGTGTGTGATACTTTTACCCATAAACCCTACTTAAATCAACCACGTTAAAACCTTAAAGATAGATTGTTTTGCGGTTGTTCTTCTGTTTTCCTGTAGTGTATGCTTTCCGCATGCGGCTTGTCCTAATGATACCAGTTCAACCTTGTTTTTTAACTTAATAACTGCGCCACTTTGTGTGCTGGATGATCATTCCACCCTAGCAGAAACTCTGGTCTGTGTCATATTGTCGAGCAGGATGTGCCGTAACAATGGGCCCAAAGTTCCCAGATATATCATTTGCCTCCGTACAGAGTTGGAAGTGTCATTTGGGCCATTTCAAGTGACTAAACTGGGGAGATATGTGTAATCCCATAGCTCTCCAAATGATAGCTAAGACATTGCCGCAACCAATTCGTCGTCTCGCGGGCAAAAGAAGACAAAATGAGTGAATTGGCTACTAGGTAATGGCTTGCTACCAATTTCTGCAAAGAAATCTGCCTTTCGTCTTCGTGTTTAGTTGTTTGCGTTGCATGGTTTCATCTAGTGTTTTCCCCTAACCCCATTTAAATTGTTACGGTTGCTCAAATTCATCCTGTTATACGTCTCTGTGACTACGTGTTCTCACCGTAGTGCCTAACCTTTTGGTCTCTTCACAGACATCCGTCCAATATTATGTTATCACGTGAAACAGGGAAAGTTGTACACATCGACTTCGGTGATTGCTTTGAAGTGGCGATGATGCGCGAGAAATTTCCTGAGAAAGTCCCTTTCCGTTTGACGCGCATGATAATTGCAGCTATGGAGGTAAGTTGTTAGGGAAACGCACTGTTGTATGAACACTACTGGTTATTTATTCTGCTGGTAGCCCTTGTTCAGTTATCATCGCCTTTCTTCGAATTGTTTTTCACACCTAACTTTCACGTAGCTGCCATGCGGACGGCTCATTGGTGTGTTGCGTTTTATACTCAGGTCATTGGAATTGATGGTGTATACAGACAGACTTGTGAAATGGTAATGTCCCTAATGCGAAATGACCGAGAGAGCCTTCTTGCTGTCCTCGAAGCTTTCATTCACGATCCACTTCTGCAGTGGGTTATTCTTGAGAACCGCAAAGACTTTACTCAAATGGATAACAAACTTGACGATGGAGCTTCGATGGCTGGAACTATTGGAGGTCAGCCGACCACGAATGAAGCCATGGCACCGGGTCAGCCGATGATGAATGGAGGCGCCAATATGATGGGGGCCAATCAGCAACCGAAGGGTCATCCGAAACAACCTGAGCATCCGTACCGTCAACATCAAGTAAGTAGTGCTTATAAAACCCCGAAACTTAGTACTTTTTCAAGATCGTCCTCATTCTGGTCTCCACTGGAGAATGCGTTTACGCCTTGTCCAAGCCTTTTTATTACGTATTGTAATCTGCCGTGATACGGCTCCACCTTTTTTTTAATTATGTATGAGAAACTCGAAATGGCTAGGTGGTTAGCGCGAATTTACTGACCGTGGTTAGTATCCATCGTCTGCACTCCCATTGTTCCTGTCTACGCTTGGGCAACCCGGAAGTATCTCAGTCCTGGTGTTTCCTTCGGGTGGCATGGCAGCTAGTCACCAGAAGGGTGTTACAGCTGAACGATTAGTTATTTTTATTAAGTATGAGTGATTTGACACGGAGCTTGTCGGCTCCGCTTGCTTATCGGTGCTCATGATCACTTTCCTCGCTCTTCAATACTTCACAACTTTTATTACTTTGTCTCAAATTGGCAGTTCTCTTACACAAGTGCGCTGGTATTTCACGAGTTCACAATGTACAGAACAGATGTTTTATCAGCTCCTCCACTAAACTTCCTCATCCCTCGTTAGGACCGTTATCCTAGACCACTTGGCTGGTGTGACGATCTAACTCACGTTCTCGTTTGTTCCTCATAGCAGATTGTGGATCTCCTACTAACCTGCTGACATTTAATTTACAGACCACAACAGCTCGCCGACCGGCAGATCGTACTGGAGGCCTAGTCCCACCGAACGCACAGCATCATGGTTATGAGTATCAAGCGTACCACCAGCAGCAAAACCACCTCTCGCATCCTCCGACCCGGCGGTCAACGTCACCCAGGCGTGTCTTCACCAATCCAAATCACCCTGACAGTGTGTCCTTGCGCGATCCCCATCGGATCAACCATTGGCGACATCATCTCTGCAATGGACCGTGGTTTGGATGTTATGAAACAGGTTTGTTATTTATGCAACAATATTATGCACGGTCAGAATCATCTTGACCTTTACTTGTCTCCGGTCGACCAAAAGCCTCTCTTAACAGACACGAGGCAGAAATGCCCTAGTGTAACGGTGGGTACTACTGATGAGGCGTGCGAGTAGTATGTGTGTTCTCGTAACTTCGCCTTGATCTAATGGAAGGTGGGATTTATTACGGAATTTGTGGAACTACTTTGCAGTTTTTGCTTGCAATTGTGCGATAGTCAATGAATATCCAGGAGAGTTCAAGAAGACGCGTTCGAGAAGACGCGTTTCTAAAAAACAACGTGTAAATGAGAGTTTAACTTTCCTGTTCGATAGTCTGTAACTGTTTGGCGTTTTCTAATGAACAACTCCGCAGCGAAGGGTTTCCCTCCTTACACTGGTAGTGTTTAGATTTGTCGAAACACAAATACTGGTTGTCCTGATATGAAGGAAATGACATTACAAGTTTCGACATAAGATCCTAATAGTAAACGACTTGTCAGGTTTGTAAAAGACTGCGCTGGAGACCTAGTTCAGGCGCTCGGAGATTTCATCATTTGTGATTGTGTGCCTGACTGTTCAGGGTGTCAGTAAAAAACTATTTCCTCTGCCAATCTGGTGCGAAATGCTCTACCGATGCACGTTGCTTGTGTCGCCCTCTCAGTCAAATGCTCATTGACGCTTTTGTTTATGCTCTATAGCAAGGCGGCTGCGCAAACAAACAGAAACTGGACAGGTGGTGGAACGCCAAGGTGAGTTGAAACTGTTGTAAACTGTTTTTTATCGTATGCCACAGGTCCGGCTACATTTTACTGTAGACATAAGACAGGTTTCAGCGACTGGCCTTGCTAACTGGCATCCACCTGCTTCATCGCCACTCCTATTGAGTGTTTGTATTTATCAGCCCAAACGATGGTGTCCGATTTACAAGCGGGAAAGCGTTTAATATCCGTGAGCGATTAAGCACCGGCCCACTGTCACGTGCAGATGATCACTGCTGGGGTGAAACGTCGTTCCTAGTAGCGGACTTAACGCCAAGTGACAGATCTGTGTGATTGCTCTGCTGTCTCACCAAAATAAGCAGCCGTCCAGGAGATTGATTTAGCACCGAAATGCAACAACAACGTTTCTGTGTCTTCTGTGGTCAAGTAAACTTTAGTGCTGTTTATCTTATGGAGACTATAGCTCCAGCTTTCCCAACACACCACGTTTTGAATGGCGAAAGTTGGTTATTTTTCCAGTTCGTATGCATCACTGGTTAGTTGAACGTGTCTAGCAACCGGGATGTGTCAGAGCATCACATTCATCTCGTCAGCGTAACAAGTTCCAAGAGTCAGGTAGAGACATTCTGACTACTCATCAGCACCCGGACGATAGTCCGAATAAGTCAACAGCTGGTTCAAATCAAGTTGACACCTGAACGCACGTCTCTTAGAAACATTTTCCAATGACTTGAAGGTTGCTGATCTTTATCCATATAAATATACCTTAAACGTATATACGCAATTCATGCGCTTATCCCATGATTCTTTAGTCAGACTGCAAATTCTTTGGGGAATGACCCTTTTTTTAATTACTGTGTAACACCCTTCCCAATTCCAAAGGTCTCCAAGGCTTTATTTTCTCCGCTAAACCATTGAACGACGAGGACGCATACAATGAGACAGAAGGTAGGTCTGTGTCTGGTGTGTTTGCGTAACTGAAATGCTGTCAGTCTATATGGCCGTTTTTATGTCTGCCTCGACGCGGTATTTGTTAGAGTCCCACAAACCTGTCATGTTAACGTATCGTGTTCACCTCTCACTTTAGCTTCTCCAATAACACTAGAAAATGCGAAAGCCCGTGCAGTAGTGGATAAGATACGCCAAAAACTGAATGGAACAGAGCGTGAACAGCCAATGAATGTACCCAGCCAAGTGGATTATTTGATTCGGGAAGCCACATCTAATCAGAACCTATGTCAGATGTATATTGGATGGTAAGTCAGTGACCCTTTTCGCTACCCCTCCCCTGTTTATACTTAGGACACCTTTAGTTGGTTTAAGTTGAAGAGTCCTTCCTGGAAAACCTACTGTTGAGGTGGTCTCGTTGTTCCGTTGGTAAATTCGGTACAGATGAACTTAACGCGGTTTGTTAGACGTCGCTTTTCGTTCAATACTGTATTGAACCGGGTATCAACCCGCTGGCATCCTTTCAAAAATACTGTTTATGGAGGCCACGCTGTTGCTACACGCTATTTGGAATTTATTTTTGGTGGGCTCATGGATTCAAATTTCGGGTCACCGATGTGCACGTATGTAGTGTCTCTGCGCACAAGTATAGGGTAGCATCATAGGGTAAAGACATTTGTATCCTCACTTTAGTAGGTTTGGATGGATCGTAATACGATGGAACATGGTTGGTTTGGTCTTCACAATATTTTCTCGGACTCTTGACCAGGATGATATCGAACGGTTGTTATTCGCAGTATTGGGTCCAGCAAGTAAACCAGGAACAGTCATCAAGCACCGAGCGTATTATACGACTTGGATAGATGTGCACTTTTCTGGGACCCTCCTGGCCTGACACTGTTGCATGTCATTCCAGGACCTGCTTCAATTAGCAGTACCTCATGTCAATCCACTAGTGCTTTTTCTCCATGTGAACCCAACCTCAAAATATTTGTAAGCTCGTCGTCAGTACTTTCTCGCTATCCCTGGTCCAAAATTGTCATTGAGATATTGTCATAAGTATCGATATAGAAATCGAGTGGGGATATCGCCTTACCCACTGAGAGCTCAACAGCAGTCATCAGTGATTAGTGCCGATCGCCTCAACGTGCCTCACAATCAACGTATTGGAGCCTCATGAACTTTCACCACGTTAGCGGTCGTGGGTGAAGTGGACCAACCAGTTTATGTTATTAGGTTACTCGGCGTACAGCTGAAGCACACCTAATTTCTGATGTCGTCCCGCTCAACTAAGTCATGATACCCAGGATGATAGTCTTTACTAGTTCTCGTCTAATCTGTCGCTTATCCGGTTTGTCCAACAACTAAATGTTTCTCTTTTCACTGAGATCGATACCAATTACAGAGGTCTTAGCCAGAGAAACGATATTCATTTGGTCAACAATAGACTGAGAATAAGTCCACTAGGGCTCAAGTACGTGAGCTACATCAGTTTAAATTGGCCAGATTACCGGTAGGTTCTAGCCGAGATATATAATACTAACAACTCGGCTTAGTCATTTATTTCCTCCATGCACTAGCGCTTCAATGTTTGCTTCATCTGTATCTCACGGTTATGTTTTTATCTTCCAGGTGCGCCTTTTGGTAAAACCGGAGCCGGCATGCCCAGCACACAGATCATAACCTATTGGTTCACGAACTTGAATGATCAGTCTTATTTTGTGAAGTACGCGCCACTACAACCAAGCTTTGCCAAACTCTGCATCGTGACTTGTAAATTTTTCTTATCCCGGTTTACATGCCTCTTCGCTTATCAGTTTGTTATTTTAGTAATATACGGTAAACAAAGCCGTAGCCTGCACTCTTTGATGTTCTCGGGGTGGTAGTTGATGCTTCGATCCGTTTGCAAGAGCATGATATTTTCACATTACCTCGACATGATGAGTTCGTCATTCTGAGAGATAAAAAACTCCTCAGTCGTCCAAAATCGGACGCGACCCTAGCTGGGTTTGCTTGGACCATGAGAAGCCGACTGCTGATATCTTAACGACCTGCACACCGAACCATTTTTTGCTTCAGTACAAATAGTTTACGAATACCGCTCGCACAGTACCGGCATTCGTGTTCGCCGTAGGGGTGTACCATCGATTGCATAATAATGATAATCGTTCAGCTGTAACACCCTTTTGGGGCCTAGCTGCCGTGTCACCCGAAGGAGGCACAAGGGCTGAAATACTGCCAGGTCGCCCAAGCCTAGGCAGGAGCAATCGTGATCAGATGTTGTGTTCGAACCACGGACCTTCCGGTTAGTAAGTTCATGCCTTAACCACTGAGCTATCTCGATCTCAGTATACAATCGATTGTATACTGTGTAGAAGTTGTCCTCAACTCCTAGCTCCTGGCTACCTCTCACACTGCTCATCTACGAGAGCAGGGAGAGATGTCGAAAACGCTGTAGATTTAGTTCCTAGGTGAACGGAAATTATGCTTGAACAAACAGGTCTGTGCTTCCAAGGCTGTAACCAAACCATTGAATTCTTATTTCCCGGCATATAGTTAACCTCACTGTGTGCTACCCGTAAACCATTTCCGAATTTCCATACACATCTTTCTAGCACTGCTACGATTCGCATTTTTATGTCTGCGTGGAGCTATGTTTCAGCACCAGGGGAAATCAAAACAAAAACACGCAACAAGTGGTATGAAGTTGTCATTAACCAAAAATTTCAACGATAGTGTCCCGGAAACAAGCACAATCACCACATAGAAATACATACATTTGCTCTACAGTCGCTTCTAATTTTTTTCGCAATTAAAAATGCATACCTACGTGCGGTCACGGCATTAAAAGGTTCCAGTCAAACAGTTGACTTCGGACAATGTGTTTGATAAGCACACCTCAGCGTTTCGGATTGTTTGCACGCCGGTTGTAGAACCAAATCCGAAGGGTGTTTATGTCTTGACCGAACCTAGTCGCCAGTTTGTCTAATACTGTGATAGGTGGATAACGATGCTGAAATAAGATGTGGTAAGCAGAGAAGCCTGTAAGCACAAAGTAGACCACGTTACCGGGCTATAGAACTACAATGTTGCGTATGACTAACGCCTAATGCCAGAGCGTTCATTATACATATCAATGCATGGCTAGGCGGTTCAGAATAAGAAGTACACCTTAGACGGGACATTACTCATAAGGTTGCTGAAAGCCCTTCAAGGAAGCACTGAAAAATGTTACCAATGACCGACCATGAGGAAATTTATCCTGTGTGAGGGTCACCGTGTCACTTTCATATTCGTGAGTTATTACGGCCATATTATTGACACTATCTTACCATCTCGACACGTGGACGCGCGGTTCGGAGAACCGTCTATTAGGTCACAACCAGGTATCGAGATGACGTACCAAGTCAGATTGACTGACGCCGAAGTGTCGACGAAACATGGTGCGGCTGTTTCACCCTTTTAGGTTACCAGTTACTCCACAGCTCGCTGGTTATCACTGAAAATCTAGCCGTATGTAATAGTATGGTAAGGATATCGGGTGGTCAGGCTGACAACTTATGGATACCCTTTTGCGTCTGGTCAGTTTCGCCCATAAATCGATGATTGCAGCCTCCATTCTACTTAACCTGATCCTGGTTTCATTTATGTGCAGCATAGCTCAGACCTAAAGCTGTTGCCTTGTTGTGGTGGTCAGGCTTCAGTGCTATAGTGATCCTACGGACTACACTGACTGGAACACAGTTCCTAAAGGTTGAAGGCCAACAGGGAGGAGCCCCACGAAGAACAACGAGTCCCAATATTGCGAGAAATTGCATTGCGAGATAAGCTCGTACTGTCCTCTACGATAAGAGTGTGAGGGTAGTAAGATGCTTCCTTCAGGCGACCAGCATGTCCATATTTATGGAAGCAGTGATGCTGCCTTGCTCTGAGGAACGACGGGTTGGAAAATGTCGGCCCTAAAAACTTCACAGTATGGAGGCCCAACGGTTGGCTTATCCAATACGGTCTAAATACTTTTAAAACCCAAGAGACGTGCTGCTCAGAAGGTGCCTGCTGTTTGCAGCCGCATAAGGGGTCATACAGTTACGCTTACATCCTGCGCCCTCGGGCCAGGCCAGTCGCTTACAGCCAAGCGGGTCAGAGTGTTCAGTCATTGGCTCCGGGAAGGATTTCCCAAGAAAACCCTAACAAGTGCTGTCTCGCAGTTCAGAATTTTGAGTCAGAGACTAGGAGAAGGGTCCCCGAACAAAACGCTACATTCTCCCACTGTCCTGTGGGTCAGACTTTTGAGTCAAAAGCTCAAGGTATGGTACCTCAACCCAAATTCTTTCGGTCTATGCAACCGGGAAGTACCATTTGCCCTTATAGCTGTTGGTTCACTGACTTCTCCCCACACGTTACTCACTCAAGTCATTCTGATTCATTTAGTTATCAACCACCTAACCGCTGCTCTGTATCCAGTAAAATAAGACAAACTAAACCCCTATTAAATCCAAGGGATCTAATCCACAGTGCTGTCTTCAACTTCCGTACGCTGTGTCAAACTAGGCAACAGGTAGCTCTTGCTCAGACTTTATTCTGTTTCGATCGACGTATGTTGTCTCTCCGGTTTGGTCATACACCTGCTCGAGACGAACCCAGATTTCACTCTTCAGGTGTCTGGTGGTCATGATAAAATGGCTTTCGTGATGTCTGTAGTGCGGGAGTT
This sequence comes from Opisthorchis felineus, assembly GCA_004794785.1. NCBI lineage: Eukaryota > Metazoa > Platyhelminthes > Trematoda > Opisthorchiida > Opisthorchiidae > Opisthorchis > Opisthorchis felineus. The sequence goes on along the minus strand of SJOL01009319.1, from coordinate 18,735 downwards.
GCTCCTAGCCCCAGGGCGGAGTGCTCTTTGCCGGACCGTATTCCCTTAAATAGTCATCTTTGCGATCTTAGGTTGACTGGTTCAGTGAAGATCAATGCATGACGTCGTGGTAAACGGTCTTTGTCGTGACATATGCCCCGACAGATGGCGGCTCTGAGGTTGAGAAAGACCGCTTCGATCGAGATTTGTTCAGGTAACTTCAGTCAGCGAGCATTACAAATGCCGTGATTCGGGCAGATAATATGAATGTCAATATCGAGCAACTAAGTCTTGAAGAGGCCCATCTCGGCAGTCGATTCGGGACTGACGCTCAGCAAACCGATAATGTGGAACGACTCTTTCAGTTGTGTGCTAAATACCACTTGCTTCCAGCCAGCACAAACCCTCACACCGTGTTACCTGGAGGCCAACAACTGCAAATCAGCCCTAAAGTCAGTTGGACCACATGGCACTCAGCTACTGGCGGAAAGCTTTGATACAAGCTTGTCGTTCATTTGGGACTACAACATTTGACTCCGATCACGTTATTGTGCAAGCACGCGCATCTGTTTGCTTTACCACACCTAACTTCACCACATCCAGTTCTGTCAGGCAAGGGTGTCAACTGTCACCATTTCTATTTTGATGTGCTGCTCGAGTCTTTACCTGGCTCTAACACCTCGCGGATCGAAATACTTCCGGGGACGTTCGCTCACAGAACTTGAGTACGCCGATGGTATTGCTCTTTTTGTACCAAACCCTTAGAAATGCAAAATCCTTGAAATAATCTAAATGATTCTGCTGCACAGTTCCGTATGCGCTTTGCATCTGTAAAGTGCTGTTGTAGGATTGGATGGTATCAAACCCAAACCTCATGCCCTCAGGTGAAGCGATCGATGTGGTGGATAAGTTCGTTTACCTTGGTGACTGCATAAGCTCCGGCGAACTTGGTGATAGCATAAATCACTTCCCGAAATGAGAAGGCCAGGGAACGGTTTGCTAACCTAAGACATTTGAGGGTCCGACGTGACATCAGCTTGACTTTCAAAGGTAGAATGCACAATGCCACGACCCGATATGTCCTACTTCATGGACGTGGCCGCTGGGTTCGGAAGATATTCGAGGGCTCCCTGTGACTGCTCATCGGTGTCCCTGAAGCATTGCGCAGGTATGGTAGGAACATCAGAACAGCAACGCTATGGTACGCTACATGGATTTCGGGAAAGGTCACTCTTTTTCGATAGATCAGCTGGTCACAGTT
>SJOL01009319.1:0-13186 GCA_004794785.1 Opisthorchis felineus | reverse complement strand
CATTGACCAACCTGGTATGAGAGACTCTGTGAGTGTCGTGAGGACACCCCCCAGTATAGCTCAATGGGTCGCTGAGGTGCGCAAACCGTCACACCACGGTAAGGTCCAGTCTCTTCGTAACGGCTGTGCAGCATAGCCCACAGCGAAAACGGACTCCAGAATGATGATTGTCTACATCCAATTAAATTAGTCTACAGTTTGGTTGTGAACAATCAACAATCAAAAACTGGCCATGATGAAAATTTACCTTTACATAGGCCTCTTCAAGTGCTTTCTTCATCTCAATACTCAGAGTCTTCCGAAAGCGTTGTTTTGTAAATGACATTGGAGCAGTTGGTTGGTTCTGAAAAAAACATGAAGTGTAACACTTAACTTTGAGCTAGTAAAACTATCAAATGAGCCAATCGAAAGCAAATCACTTTTAAATTCCGATGGATCCGCACTTTTCCAGACGGAGATTATATAGTTTCCGTTTTTTGAAACTGCTGTTCACTGAGGTTAAACAAACCGATGTTTAAAGGGAATGAGGGGAGTGATTACGGTATTACCAAGTACTTGACGCTCAGCACATTAGTGAGGCTTTTAAATGACTGACTGGGCCTTTAGACCCTCACCTGGTAAGCAGTACGGACCGTATCAAGGTAGGCTAATCCAGTGATTCGTTCCACCCCAACTTTGACTGGGTAAGTATCACCCATACAGGTTCATGTCCTTCCAGCCTGTCGAACCGGTATAGCTGTATCAAATGATCAACGGAATACCCCCAAATCTGCGTTTTAGATTGGTCCTGTCTGAGCCAGAGCAAACTGACAGCGTCTTAGTCCTTTTGTTTCCTTCGGGTGCTATCAGAAGAATGCTACAACCGAACGACTTGATTTTTAGTTTCATAAAGTCCCAGTGGTCATTGAAAAAAGCAAGTCACCCATGCGGATTCAAAGCAAACCAACTCGTAACAGTTGACCGTAAATACACCGCACAAACGAGAGTTTGACTGACAACTGTGACCCTCAGAACCTCGCTCCGAAAGCCAACAGCACAGCTAAAGTCTTGACCGCAGCACTTGTAAACAATGCCTCTTTAGATGTCTTCTGTTACCTGGTTCCTAACAAAGTGTGCTAATCAGAGTACGATAGTGTGGTTAGTCTTGGATATCGCCTTTAATGAACGGATGTCGCTCATTTAGGGACAGTTTTTTAAAGTCTTTTTCAGGCTGCCTAGGGTGCAAGTGGAAGGCTAGCCGATGTGATCACCTAGTCCTGGAGCTATGAAAGCACACTGTGCGTACCAAATCCAGTGAAAAGGTTAACTTAATCGTCCACTAAACGATGTACTCATGCAGGGTGCGGCAATTGCAGAGTTGTTGTCCGAATTCCTAATTATCCTTTAGGTATCTCGATTCTGGAGGCGGTACACTAATCTGGTGATCAATCCGCAATCATTTTGATTGTAAGGCTAAAAAAGTAGGGGTGCAAAATCCTGGCAATAAACCATGGAATAGATTCCTTGGTGAAGAATTCGCAGACTTCGAGATATAGTGAAGACAGAAGTGCAACATATATTTCAGGAACGGCTATTCTTTGTAGGCAGTGACAAAAGACTAGGACCAGCGGGACTCAACGCTATCATCGGTCGTGGGTGTTTTAACTTTGGCGCAGTTCACCTTTTGGACAGAACCCTATTCTGTTTTACGACTTTGTTTGGAGATATTGGTGAGTGAGCGCAGGTTTAAGAGAAATTTTTAGGTGCTAATAATCAAGACACACTAGTAGTCCTGCATTTTTTCCGCACTCCTAGGTGACGTTGCAACCTTGTGATAGTAAACCCATAGCTCTTAACGATCCGTCCATCTGAAAGTGCATATTCACCTCTCGTGGGGCGAAAAGCGCACTTCACTCCACCAAGAACACATCGAGAAGAGACCTATTTCCAAGAAACAACATACACAAATGAGGAACAACTTACGCGTTGGATAGAATGAACGAGTGTGGAGCTGTTTGAGGACTGACCACCAACAGCAGTGCGTATGATGGCTTCGCAGGTTTCCGGATCTTCAGTATCTTTTAGCCACTGAAGTAGGACAGGGTACACGCTCAGGTAATGGCTCAGGCCAATATCAAGGCGTTCTATCCGAGAAATAAACGTTGAACTACGATTAATGCCATAAAGTTGTTTCAAAGATCTTGCCACCATTTGCTGAGAAAGATCTGCAATGTAAATGGAGTGAATGCATCATGTTCATTGTTACGAGTGATGTGATGCATTGAAGACTTCGGGCTATATGGTACATCAAAATGTGTTCCGTAAATAGAAGTATCTACAAGCGGGAATGGTATGGGACGAGTCAAGTGATTCCCAACGAAGAGCCCCTGGTTTGGTTACCATGCTGAACGTCGCTTTTCGTTGCTATTTTATTAACTTGGGACTATATTTTGCATTATTGTCTTGAATTGTGATTTATTATGCTTTATTGCATCCATGTTTCGTGTATCCAACCCATCCCGACATTCCGAAAGTGCTGGAGGTGACTGACTCCCAGCGACCATCATTGTCCAGACCAAGCCGAATGATGGCTTTGATCTTGTGGTAACTCTCTATGGAAGTTGCAGATGTTTGACTTGACTTCATTGGTCACTTCAGTGGTTCGAATTGACTATCAGTTTGAATAAGGCAGTCTCCAACTACGTTTGTTTTTTACCCGACTTCACGGAAATACCAAATCCAACCTCTCACAGAAAAGATCCACGAGAGTAGCCTCTCATCCTCTCATCCTCCCAAACAAACCACTACCCTTATATTGCCCTTAGCGTATTCTTATTCACGCTACCAATCGTCTAGTTCAGCTGCATGCATGAGCATGAGGGGTATGTGGTGGACACTTTGAATATCCTACTACTCGTGCGAATCAAGCTAGGTTTCACTCTGGTCAAGGATGCATCGAGCGTATCTTTACCTTGAGACAAGGCCTCGAAAGGTGTCAAACGATTCTGTTTATCTGTTATGACAGGAATTAACAGCTACGCAGTAAAGGTGTCAACTACGATGCAAGAACGCCGTGGGCTGCACGATACAGCCACATCTGTCAGGATCACTAACCATTGGTCTGTTTCGTCCTGTGGGGTCCCCATCCGGGGTAATCGCAGTTACCAACGCGACTGAGTAGACCAGTAAGGGCTATCATGCTTCGTTGCCGAGTCACGGACTGACTGCCCCGGGATTGTCTCCATGTTTCGGAGACACCGATGGTCAGACACAAACAGTCTTTGAAGGTCATCCACACGCAGCGACCACGTCCCTGATGCAGGAACTGGGACAGATCGGACCACGGTATTGTACACTCTACCCTTGACAGTCAAGCTGATGTCACGTCAGCACCACAAATGTCGGAGGTTAGCAAACGCTACTCTGGCCTTCCCCAATCGGAAAGTGATTTCGTCTTCCGCCAGACCACCGAGACTTATGCAGCTGCTCACGTAAACAAACTTACCTACTACATCGAATCGATTGGTCTGAGTTTGATCCAACCCAATCTTGCAGCAGCATTTTACACTTTACAGGTGCGAAGCGCATACCGAACTGTGGAGCAGAATTATCTAGGTTATGAAAAATAGGAACACTGAAGTTAATGTCACAGGGTGAAGCGTACCGTAGTTGAAAGCGAGAAGGGTCGGACATCGTATAGTTACAATGGTTCAATGGGCACGAGCATTCGAAAAGCACCCTGGATAGTATACATACTGAAATAGATGGGTTTAGTCAAAATGAGCAGTGAACGTGTGTCCAGGTCAACGTACCAAGGCTTTATTTTGAAATCGTTCTATCGATTACAAATAATATGGCTGTACGTTGTCTCAAGGTCTCTCGCAACACAAACGAGATAGCAAGCATCGGCATGTTGCCAAAATTTAGTTAGCAGCACATAGGATAGTGGATGACCGAAAGATGACCTCAGAAAGATAGTCTTTTCAATGGTCAGTCGACTCGTAGTTGAGCGCATGTCACCCCTCACAATCTGCGGTGCACTGGCGACTAACCTGAAGCCGAAGATCAGGGTGTTCGTAGAGTTTTGCCGCGTTATTTTTTACAGGTGATCTGTAGCAAAACTGTAGAAACAAACTTTGGAACATTGCGAATAAATGGCGCACCAGAAAGTTGGGGCCACAACTAGTGTCATATCTGAATGATGCATGATTGAAAGTGCTCGGTAGCAAGCGATACACACATCTTTTGAGTGCCGGTTATGGTTTCAGGACATATGGACGCCAAAATTTCCTTACTTAGTTCAATCCGTTTCTGGACAAAAGCTTCGGTGAACTCCTCGAGCTGACATAGATCTCCGGGATTGGTTGGAAAATTAAATTTTGATGCACGAAGTACATGTGGAATGGTTGACGGATCCAAACGTGTGTGAGTCCTCCGAAACATGGTCTGTCAAGATAAATGGAGTTTAATAAAGAGTCAATATGGAGTTATACGCTCACTTGAAAATTAGCCTGACGTTACCGGGAGATTCATCTGAATCTTCCAGTCATAATACTCTTCAACTCAATGTGCTACACGAAGGCCGCCTCAGGTTGAACACAAGAACTGCTGAATTAACTGGCTACCAGGATGCCACCTTTTGGGATGCGCCTCGCACCTTCAAATTGTAAAGCCACACTTCAGAACCTGCACCATCTGAAAATGCCCTTCGCAATTCAAGAAGCACTGGAGGTTGTAAGGAATCTTACATACCTCGGTAGTTGTATTAGCTCCGATAGAAGTGTGTCTAATGAAGTCAGTGCACAAATCTCAAAGGCCAGAATCACGTTTGCTAATTTACGTCATTTGCGGTGTCAAGACACATCACTGGCTACCAAGGCTCGCGTGTACCAGGCTACAATAAGGGCTGTATTGTTGTATGGTTGCGAGACGTGGCCTCTGCGGACAGATGATGTGAGCAGTCTTCAGTTCGTTGCCATTGATGTCTCAGAAATGTTTCTATTGTCGGATGGCGTCAACGAATTCGTAATCAAGCAAGTAGAAAACGGGTATTTGTTCGTACAGCGGGTACTTCGGTCGCGGGAAAAATCCAGCACCATCAACTGTGGTGGCTCGGCCCGGGACAAGTGTTGTTCTCCGTGTCTCCTTCAAAATGGCAAACTGCTAGGTGGACGACGTGACTTGGTAGAAGGGTATGGTAGATTATGAAGGGTTTGGGTGTTAGAGCGATCTACCTTCCAGGATGGGGTCCCCGTGACTCCGATCCCACCGCGCCTGGCTGGGAACATTGCAAAAAATGGAGGCCAATCGATGTCAGTAGCGTCGTGCTGCCAGTTCTTTCCAAGATTTTCTGATTCAGTGTATGGGTGTGTGGGCATCTCAGAATGATTGCGATAGGCCAGTACCAGGTCTCCTCCCTCACCCACTCCTTCTTGGTTTGCTTACTCTAAGGCTTTAAAGTGGTTGTGCGGTAGTCTGGTTGTACGACAGTGAAGCGTTAGTGTCAACACTGACGTTGCTGATAATGATGATGGTGATGAGTTAGATTTCCGTGTCCGGATACCTGTCTCCCCAGGTACGTAAAGCGGTTAACCATTTAGAGTGCTTCAACAGTAATAAAGAGTGCAATTGCAGGTCCAGACCAGCCTTGTGCAAGGGATTCACAATGTTATTGAGAAGACCGTGTCATAAGGGTTCCCTTCCTACGTGAGACAGACAAGGGTGTTCTGTGGGTATTTTATGTCACCTTCCATAAGAACCATATGATTAGCGTGGTCTAGTTCCTGAATCCTGCCACCCGAAATAGGTTCCATGCCACAGCACGTATGTTTAGACTTGCACCAATACGGATGTTGTCAGTGAAGTTAAATAGGAAATGGGATATTGGGCCTCCTTGTCAAACTCCGCTAGTTGACCCTAAAAGTGGGCGCGATCAATCGTTTCAATGTATCTCAGAATGTTCACGAATTTGCCGACACACCAATACTACCAGATAATCCCACAGTACGGACAGGTCAACGGAATCAAACGCAGCTCAGGAGACAACGGGGGTAGGGCGTTGACATGCATGACAGTTCCAAAAGTTACGACTGACTGAAGACTTGGTGAATTCAACCCCTTCGATTACGGGGACCGGCTTCCATATCTCGATCTCACGTATCGCCGAAAGAATGCGAGGAATGATGGCCACCAAAATCTTGGACGCAACTGAATTAAGGCATCCACTGACGATTTGAGCAATCTGTTCTCGGTCCCCTTTCGAAGATCAGAAAATGATTGATTTTGGCCAGGAAATCGGGATGGATTCCGATGTCCATATTTTGGCAAAGGGGTCGATGATTAACTAGAACAGCAGCTTCCTTACGGTTTTGAAAAGCCCCGCCTGGGATTCGTTCTCCTTTGGTGATTTAATGTTCATCAAGATGAACATCATTTCTTGCTCTTTGTGTGTACTAGGTGGATGGATTGAGATAACCCAAGGGATGAATTCAGCAGGGTACACAGTTGGAACAGGAACCGGCTGTTAGTTGAACTGAGACTTGAAAAGTTCTATCCGCCTGCTAACACGTCAGCGAATATTGGTAATACATGACTCAGCTACCTCACAGACCGTTTCACTGATAGAAGGATCCTCAGGGTGGACCAACCTGAATAGGCGGAAGAGTTGGCGACTATCTTCGATTATCCACGCAACTTCCACCTCACTCACTGCATTCATCTAAACGGATCGAAGAATAAATGTCAGCTGCCCATATGTTCCTCTTCGCTGAGCAAAGCGGGAATGCAGTAGCCAGTACACAAACTTCAGGAGGTTTCCGCTACACTGATTTCCATTTGGATAGAAACCGGCATCAATCAACAGCCATATATTGGAATGTCTCTAACCAAGCACAGGATGGATTAAGTACCGTATCCTGGAAAGTGGACAGCACCCTTAATCTCCTCCACTCCACTCTGCTACTTCATCCCCTTCGTATTTTGTGCCACTCGGAGTCTGGAGTAGAAAACAACATTCTCGGTAGACGACAACTTGGTATGCGTCGCACAAGCCCCATCCACCGTATTCTGTAGTGCTGCAGGCATTTTACGGTTGAGCTATCTGAGGCCTCGACGAATACCCGTCTCCTGATCACTTTGTTACTAATTCTTTGGTACCAGCCAATCCCAAATATGGTTCAAAAGGGGTCGACGAAAGAAGACCTGAAGACGCGTTAGAACCTCAGCCTGCAAAGTGCAACACTCTCAACCATGTGATCAGTTAAAATCTAAAGTGGATAGTTTGACATCAAAACATAAACAAATGGGTAACGTATTTGTAATCAAGAGGTTTTCATTGTGGCGCCAAGCTATTTCTTAATCCCACACCATATGGCGGTTAACTTCCTTCACGTGACCTGAACCGAAAACGATTCACATCTGCCGAGTGTTGAAGCGTTCTTATCGGCAAACTAGTCTGGGGCACAAAAACTCGTGTTAGGGACAACAGAATGTTGAAGGGACGGGTTGCCGGTTTATAGGGTGCAGGAAACTTTCGTGCGTGTGAAAATACCAACGTGAACAGCAGGTTTCTTCAACAGATAGTTACGAAAAGTCACATCGGAGACGAAGACCCTGTAAAAAAGTTCTAGGAGGAAAATAATTAAACCGCTTATGGTTCAGTGATCTACTTTGCGAGCAGACGCAAAGACAAAATAGTTTTATGTGGAATTTTTAAAGTCAAGACAAAGCGTAGTGGAAAAAGATGTTGCAATCCAACGTTTCGGTTGCCTTGGGCAACCTTTTTTTAAGGAGTCCTATAATTATTTGAATACGAGTCAAATGTAACGTCATTTGGGTCCACTAACCTGTCTTCTGATTGGTGTGCTCCTGTGACCAGTTGGCAGTCAGATGCGACCAGCATGTGTGGTTGTGTTAGTTCTGTGAGCGTGCACGTGTGATTGTGTGTGTGTACTTTGATTAGGATGTGCCTCCGTTTCTTGTTGTGTTGGTTGTGATGCGTCATTGTTGGGATCCCTGTTGGACATCTGGCTAATATGACTGCCAAGCCAGATAGACTATCCGAGCCGAATTCGGCCCTGAACTCCTAAGAAAACAATTTTCGTCGGAGCTAGCAAGTAAATCGTGTGCTGGACCCGCTCTGGTATGCAGTAAGAACCGTAATTTAAAGCAAATATTGTCTGGCCTGATATATTATAAACAAGCCTTCTGTGAGAAGATCATTAGAACAGGGAGACTAGTTCAAATTAAATTTAATAGTTAACCACCTATGCACATTTTTGGTGAGGAAGGTAGTTCGCGAACAAACAAGCCAGCTCTATCCACAAAGCTTTAGAAAACGTCTGATAAAACTAAAAAAGCGGAGGACGCATCATGCATGAAAGCCATCAAATGAGGTATAAAAAACATGGCAATGAAATGTAGGCCAACAGTGCAGCGTTCACGAGAGTACACTAAAACCTAGGCACACTTGAACAACGTTGAAGTGGCATCTCAAGCCAGTGGTTGAAAACATGAAGAGTTGATAGTGTTTCACGTTACCTGCAGCGGCTTAATCACACGAGTTTTGAGGAAGAATTCAGTGCCAGGTTTTAGAAGGGGTGCCAACTCTGGGGCTACAAACCAATAAAATGGGTTCAAAAATGCCATCTTACTTTCTTCAGCGAAAGCGCGTGTCATTTTCCGTAAAAGTTCGTTCATTAGCTCTTTTCGATTCCGGGACCGCAGTGCTTTCACATTACTTGTCTGTGCTGGCACATAAACCTGCAATCAACGCGATCAACGTTACAACAACTTACTTTACACCCGTCTGAGTTAACGAACGCGATGTGCCATTTAAAGCAGGGTTTGCGGGAGTGAAAAGGTATCAGAACGTCTGTCAGAGATGGGCGGCCCATAAAATGAACAGTTGATTGTGAGCTAATGAGCAGTTGACTGTGTTATCTGAATATTCATAGGGTTACGGGTGAATACAGATTCTTTGTTGAATTCAGTTGGCTGAAAAAGTAAGCAGTGGTCAAGTAATATTTTCAAAGAAGATGGGCTACGCTAGTGTACAGTGACAAATGTTATGGTATACAGATCGGTTTCCAAAACGAGCAGCACGGTAAGTTCAGTTCAAATCTAAGTCTGACTGCTGGCCTTAAACCTGACCACGGATGTCAGGTTTTGAGTTCTGCCGTGATCCTTGTTGTGGTCGTGTAAGCCCTACACCGGTCTCTGGTTTGTTTGCGCGTATCAAAAAGCGGCTTGATATAACGCACATCGTGACGAAGTCTCAATATTCTTACTGTCTTCACCGAGGCCTGTGCAATATCACGCTACACTCCATGAAGACGCGCGAATCGCCGGGCTAAAACTTCCATTCTGATTCAACCACGCACTAGGTCTGATAGCCTATTGTTTTAATTGTTTTAGTTGTACGGTAATTATCATCATTTCCGGCTGCAAAAAACCGCGTACATGTTATACAGTGGTTATAGTGGCCACAGTTTCGTTGACCAGTGATCTGGGGAGATACGGGTGGATCGCTACACATTGGAGGCAGCAGCTAACAGTGGACTTCACATTGAGAAGATCGGGAGGGGAAGTTATGCATTGAGGGCAAAAGCTTGCACGTCATTGAGCACGGTACTGGGCCATGTCTGTCAATGTCTCTAGTCATTGATATATACCGTCTCTGGTTCACAACCTACAGACGGCAATGGCCAGTGCGGCCGTCATATCGTTCAATGTCCCCAGCCTAGGGCAGAAGAGGTCAAGTGGACCCCATTTCGGAAGGCAAACAGCACCCGAACTTTTCGTAACATCCTTCAATCCCTTATGAATGTTAAATACTGTCCACTTTTATGTTTTCGCCACTCTGAATTGGGCATGGAAAACAGCGCTTGCCTCGGCATGCGTAACACATGGCCCAGAATTCGCCTCACTACGTCATTAATGACGAAATTAAGCAAAAATGGAGGGATGTCCTTTTCGGACGACACTGCTTGCAGGGAACCTTTTGTTTAGCACTAGTGTACTCTTGGGCGCCCAAAAGCCTGTGAATGCAAACAGCGCATGATCTTCATTCCCTTCTGAGGCATATTCTATTGCGCAAGCAAAAGAACGAACCGGTTAACAGAATCAAAATCATCCTTCAAGCCCGGGGACATCAAAGTTTTACGGCACCTATTAGCAGGCCGTTGCTCCTTGATGGAGTGTGAAGGTGTGGGTTCACACGGCTCCTTCCCGGCAGGTGTTTTCAGCCCAGAAGCCGTGCACCGAAATGGAGTGGTTCTGGTTGCTACACCTTCGTTCACCGAGGATAAAGAGCACAAGGGAATGAGAGCCACGCATCGGTCCAACTAGTTCATTGAATAGTTTTGTTCGTGCGGTGTGCCAGGGATTCAGAGGGACAATGAAGGCGATACCGTTGACGCAAGGCCGTCACTGGCTACGTGATACAACCATCTGTCAGGGTGAATAACCATTGGTTTGTCTTTTCCCGCGATCCCCATCCGAAAGACGGCAGTAGCCTGGTACAGTAAGGGCTGCCTACCGGTTCAGACTTTTGAGTCAGAGGCCAAGGGAAGGGTACTCGAACAGAACCCTACATTCTCCCACTGTTCCGTGCGTCATACTTTTGAGTAAAGGCCCAAGGTTAGGTGCCTCAAATAAAATCCATTCTTCGGCCTGGGCAAAGGGAAATTAACATTCGCCCTTGCAGGTCCTCGTTCACTGGCCCTTACCCACACACCCGTCAGGAAGAGACAGGACCTTGCCGTGGTGTGACGGTTTGTGTGCCTACCTGACCCACTGAGCTATACTGCGTAGTGTCCTTGCGATACACGTAGAGTCCCTCATGCCAGGTTGGTCAATGGTTAGCGGTCTGACGAACATAGTCTCCTGGCCTTTCGGGTTGGGGTTGGAAAATGTGTGGAGACGTATTCTTTAAGAATGGTAGTGAACTTGCATTTCCCGCCAAACATCGCTGCCTTGCGGTCAGGCCTTTGAGCTAAACGCGTTGGTCCATGACCCTGATCACCCTCCTGTGTAGGTCTGGGCGTCTGACAGTATCCCAGCCCACATACAACCATGATACTTACAACCAACAATAATCTCATGCCACATATGCCGTCGCATGGTGCTACCAGCCGGATCACCTTACATGCTGCATACAACAAGGTGGGTGAGCGAAAACATGCTGCCGCTGATGCGTCTTTCTTACGCTTTCAAGTATTCCCTCTTCTACCCTATCCCACTCCAATTCGAACAATCTCCCCGCAGATCCCAGCACTAGGACTGGCAGGTTTGTTCTCCATCCATAAAGCTCAGCTGCAGCCTCTGTGCGTTCGACTTCAGAAGAAAACCCTAACCAGTTCGAAGTTTGTTTCGAAACCCCGAAAACCGGCCTCCTTAGTTGCCTTTAATGCTCGCACACTGAAGCAAGCAGAAATAAGCGGCTCTCGCTCGTGTGCCGCACGCCCTTTGCATTGATGTATGCTGTTCATCAGAAACAAGTATACAGGATTCAAGTACTGTAGTTGAACTGACCGTCCCCTCGCTCTCTTCCAGGTTCCTGGCTGCGCACCTCTGGTGATGCGGAAACTGCTGCAGCTGGATATGCCTTGGTGGGTGTTGTATTGGGCGATCAAGCGGACGCGTCTCTAATTGAATGGATACCCACTGATGGTGCATCCCTGTGGCTTGGTTGACGACGTCTGGGAAGAAATTTCGAGAGTGAGGTCCACTGCTTAATATTTACTACTACTATCTACTTACGCCCCGGTTGGACTGCGATGGAGCGAGATGGGTCAGTGGTTAGGGCGCAAATTTACTGACCGGAAGGTCTGTGGTTTAAACCCGAGCTCTGCATCTCGAATTCCCCTGTTTAGGCTTGGGAAACCTAGCAGTATCCCAGCCCTCGTGCTTTCTTCGGGTGGCATGGCAGCTAGGCACCGAAAGGGTGTTACAGCTGAACGACTTCCAATGGACTGCAGCTCTGAATCTGCCAAGGACGGTTTCTATGATGAACCAACTGCTCGTTTACAACCGGCTAAAAGCTCACGTCGTTTTGTTTGCCAGTGACTTGAACGCTTAGGTAAGTAGGCTGAGCGACGCTGAGGTCCAATTGGGTGGTCGTCTTGGGTTGGACACGAGACACACGGGAAAAGGAAAGCGTCCACGGCAGATTTGTACCGATGATAGAGTCTGTTCATAGGATTTGACCATCATCATCTGTAAGAACCGCGTACCTGCAGTACACCGATTCTAGCTGCCACAATTCGTTCACCGATGATTTGGGGAGGTGGGGTGCTGGCGGTAGCTGGTATAATTGATGCGCGAATACAGGTGTGTCGGTGGACTTTTCATTGGGGAGATTGGGAGGGGGCTGGACATTGAGGGCGCGCTATTGAGGGTGCGACTGGGCCATGTTTGATAATGTCTCTAAGCATTGATGTGTCTTGCCTCATGGTCTCCATCCAGGGAGACGGCAATGACCAACGCAGCTGAGTTTGCTTACGGCAGCGAAACATCGGTGTTGAACACTGATATCATGCTGTCGATGATGATGATGATGATGATGATAATGAGTTTGCTGGTAATGGCTTTCATAATTCGCTGCCAAGTCATTGTTTGAACTCCCCTGGCTCGTTTCCACTCTTCACGTGGAGTCGAGGAAGTCAGTCGACTGGTATACGGAGCATGTGGCCAGGCCAGCGCAACCTATGCAGTGCGATCAGTTCATCTATCGAGGGCGAGTATTTTTTTCCGAAAGACGTCAGACGTACTTCAGCATTACTGATTCAGTGTTCCCGCCGGAATCGGACAATGATCCGAAGACAATGATGGCCAAACACTGAAATCTTTTGATGTCTTCGGAGCTCAGCGGCCAGGTTTCTGACCCGTATAATAAGATGGAACGCGCCGCGCCACCGTAAACTCAACCATTGACGGATAAGCTGATGTCACGCCTACGCCACAGGTGATGGGGTTTCACGAAAGTTGCTCTGGCCTTCCCAATCCGGATAGAAATATCATCTTTCGCGAGACCACTGGCACTGATACATGTATGGCGACGCGTTCCGCGACAATGGTAACGTACTTGCATTTTTTTGCATTTCCAGCTAAACACCGCTGGGTTGCGTCACGAAGATACTGGACCTTACCGTGGTGTGACGGTTTGCGCACCTCAGCGACCCATTGAGCTATACTGGGGGGTGTCCCC